>JAPDVR010000009.1:10454656-10972156 GCA_026230005.1 Gila orcuttii
AAAATGGCAATTAACAATGGCAGTAATGGCAAAATGGCAATTAACACAATGGCAGTAATGGCAAAATGGCAATTAACACAATGGCAGTAATGGCAAAATGGCAATGAACACAATGGCAGTAATGGCAATGAACACAATGGCAGTAATGGCAAAAGGGCAATGAACACAATGGCAGTAATGACAATGAACACAATGGCAGTAATGGCAAAATGGCAATGAACACAATGGCAGTAATGGCAATGAACACAATGGCAGTAATGGCAAAATGGCAATTAACACAATGGCAGTAATGGCAAAATGGCAATGAACACAATGACAGTAATGGCAATGAACACAATGGCAGTAATGGCAAAATGGCAATTAACAATGGCAGTAATGGCAATGAACACAATGGCAGTAATGGCAAAATGGCAATGAACACAATGGCAGTAATGGCAAAATGGCAATGAACAATGGCAGTAATGGCAAAATGGCAAAGAACACAATGGCAGTAATGGCAAAATGGCAATGAACACAATGGCAGTAATGGCAAAAAACACAATGGCAGTAATGGCAAAACACACAATGGCAGTAATGGCAATGAACACAATGGCAGTAATGGCAAAATGGCAATTAACAATGGCAGTAATGGCAAAATGGCAATTAACACAATGGCAGTAATGGCAAAACGGCAATGAACACAATGGCAGTAATGGCAAAATGGCAATAAACACAATGGCAGTAATGGCAAAAGGGCAATGAACACAATGGCAGTAATGGCAATGAACACAATGGCAGTAATGGCAATGAACACAATGGCAGTAATGGCAAAATGGCAATTAACACAATGGCAGTAATGGCAAAATGGCAATGAACACAATGACAGTAATGGCAATGAACACAATGGCAGTAATGGCAATGAACACAATGACAGTAATGGCAATGAACACAATGGCAGTAATGGCAAAAGGGCAATGAACACAATGGCAGTAATGGCAATGAACACAATGGCAGTAATGGCAATGAACACAATGGCAGTAATGGCAAAATGGCAATTAACACAATGGCAGTAATGGCAAAATGGCAATGAACACAATGACAGTAATGGCAATGAACACAATGGCAGTAATGGCAAAATGGCAATTAACAATGGCAGTAATGGCAATGAACACAATGGCAGTAATGGCAAAATGGCAATGAACACAATGGCAGTAATGGCAAAATGGCAATGAACAATGGCAGTAATGGCAAAATGGCAAAGAACACAATGGCAGTAATGGCAAAATGGCAATGAACACAATGGCAGTAATGGCAAAAAACACAATGGCAGTAATGGCAAAACACACAATGGCAGTAATGGCAATGAACACAATGGCAGTAATGGCAATGAACACAATGGCAGTAATGGCAAAATGGCAATTAACAATGGCAGTAATGGCAAAATGGCAATGAACACAATGGCAGTAATGGCAAAATGGCAATGAACACAATGGCAGTAATGGCAAAATGGCAATGAACACAATGGCAGTAATGGCAAAATGGCAATTAACAATGGCAGTAATGGCAAAATGGCAATTAACAATAGCAGTAATGGCAAAATGGCAATGAACACAATGGCAGTAATGGCAAAATGGCAATAAACACAATGGCAGTAATGGCAATGAACACAATGGCAGTAATGGCAATGAACACAATGGCAGTAATGGCAAAATGGCAATTAACAATGGCAGTAATGGCAATGAACACAATGGCAGTAATGGCAAAATGGCAATGAACACAATGGCAGTAATGGCAAAATGGCAATGAACAATGGCAGTAATGGCAAAATGGCAATGAACACAATGGCAGTAATGGCAAAAAGTGCAAAGAACACAATGGCAGTAATGGCAAAATGGCAATGAACACAATGGCAGTAATGGCAAAAAACACAATGGCAGTAATGGCAAAAAACACAATGGCAGTAATGGCAATGAACACAATGGCAGTAATGGCAAAAAACACAATGGCAGTAATGGCAAAAAACACAATGGCAGTAATGGAAATGAACACAATGGCAGTAATGGCAAAATGGCAATTAACAATGGCAGTAATGGCAAAATGGCAATGAACACACTGGCAGTAATGGCAATGAACACAATGGCAGTAATGGCAATGAACACAATGGCAGTAATGGCAAAAGGGCAATGAACACAATGGCAGTAATGGCAATGAACACAATGGCAGTAATGGCAATGAACACAATGGCAGTAATGGCAAAATGGCAATGAACACAATGGCAGTAATGGCAATGAACACAATGGCAGTAATGGCAAAATGGCAAAGAACACAATGGCAGTAATGGCAAAATGGCAATGAACACAATGGCAGTAATGGCAAAAAACACAATGGCAGTAATGGCAAAAAACACAATGGCAGTAATGGCAATGAACACAATGGCAGTAATGGCAAAATGGCAATTAACAATGGCAGTAATGGCAAAATGGCAATTAACACAATGGCAGTAATGGCAAAATGGCAATTAACACAATGGCAGTAATGGCAAAATGGCAATGAACACAATGGCAGTAATGGCAATGAACACAATGGCAGTAATGGCAAAAGGGCAATGAACACAATGGCAGTAATGACAATGAACACAATGGCAGTAATGGCAAAATGGCAATGAACACAATGGCAGTAATGGCAATGAACACAATGGCAGTAATGGCAAAATGGCAATTAACACAATGGCAGTAATGGCAAAATGGCAATGAACACAATGACAGTAATGGCAATGAACACAATGGCAGTAATGGCAAAATGGCAATTAACAATGGCAGTAATGGCAATGAACACAATGGCAGTAATGGCAAAATGGCAATGAACACAATGGCAGTAATGGCAAAATGGCAATGAACAATGGCAGTAATGGCAAAATGGCAAAGAACACAATGGCAGTAATGGCAAAATGGCAATGAACACAATGGCAGTAATGGCAAAAAACACAATGGCAGTAATGGCAAAACACACAATGGCAGTAATGGCAATGAACACAATGGCAGTAATGGCAAAATGGCAATTAACAATGGCAGTAATGGCAAAATGGCAATTAACACAATGGCAGTAATGGCAAAACGGCAATGAACACAATGGCAGTAATGGCAAAATGGCAATAAACACAATGGCAGTAACGGCAAAAGGGCAATGAACACAATGGCAGTAATGGCAATGAACACAATGGCAGTAATGGCAATGAACACAATGGCAGTAATGGCAAAATGGCAATTAACACAATGGCAGTAATGGCAAAATGGCAATGAACACAATGACAGTAATGGCAATGAACACAATGGCAGTAATGGCAATGAACACAATGACAGTAATGGCAATGAACACAATGGCAGTAATGGCAAAAGGGCAATGAACACAATGGCAGTAATGGCAATGAACACAATGGCAGTAATGGCAATGAACACAATGGCAGTAATGGCAAAATGGCAATTAACACAATGGCAGTAATGGCAAAATGGCAATGAACACAATGACAGTAATGGCAATGAACACAATGGCAGTAATGGCAAAATGGCAATTAACAATGGCAGTAATGGCAATGAACACAATGGCAGTAATGGCAAAATGGCAATGAACACAATGGCAGTAATGGCAAAATGGCAATGAACAATGGCAGTAATGGCAAAATGGCAAAGAACACAATGGCAGTAATGGCAAAATGGCAATGAACACAATGGCAGTAATGGCAAAAAACACAATGGCAGTAATGGCAAAACACACAATGGCAGTAATGGCAATGAACACAATGGCAGTAATGGCAAAATGGCAATGAACACAATGGCAGTAATGGCAAAAAACACAATGGCAGTAATGGCAAAACACACAATGGCAGTAATGGCAATGAACACAATGGCAGTAATGGCAAAATGGCAATTAACAATGGCAGTAATGGCAAAATGGCAATTAACACAATGGCAGTAATGGCAAAACGGCAATGAACACAATGGCAGTAATGGCAAAATGGCAATAAACACAATGGCAGTAATGGCAATGAACACAATGGCAGTAATGGCAAAAGGGCAATGAACACAATGGCAGTAATGGCAATGAACACAATGGCAGTAATGGCAATGAACACAATGGCAGTAATGGCAATGAACACAATGGCAGTAATGGCAAAAGGGCAATGAACACAATGGCAGTAATGGCAATGAACACAATGGCAGTAATGGCAATGAACACAATGGCAGTAATGGCAAAATGGCAATTAACAATGGCAGTAATGGCAAAATGGCAATTAACACAATGGCAGTAATGGCAAAATGGCAATGAACACAATGGCAGTAATGGCAATGAACACAATGGCAGTAATGGCAAAATGGCAATGAACACAATGGCAGTAATGGCAAAATGGCAATGAACACAATGGCAGTAATGGCAAAATGGCAATTAACAATGGCAGTAATGGCATAATGGCAATTAAAAATAGCAGTAATGGCAATGAACACAATGGCAGTAATGGCAATGAACACAATGGCAGTAATGGCAAAATGGCAATGAACACAATGGCAGTAATGGCAAAATGGCAATAAACACAATGGCAGTAATGGCAATGAACACAATGGCAGTAATGGCAATGAACACAATGGCAGTAATGGCAATGAACACAATGGCAGTAATGGCAAAATGGCAATTAACAATGGCAGTAATGGCAATGAACACAATGGCAGTAATGGCAAAATGACAATGAACAATGGCAGTAATGGCAAAATGGCAATGAACACAATGGCAGTAATGGCAATGAACACAATGGCAGTAATGGCAAAATGGCAATGAACACAATGGCAGTAATGGCAAAATGGCAATGAACACAATGGCAGTAATGGCAAAATGGCAATTAACAATGGCAGTAATGGCATAATGGCAATTAAAAATAGCAGTAATGGCAATGAACACAATGGCAGTAATGGCAATGAACACAATGGCAGTAATGGCAAAATGGCAATGAACACAATGGCAGTAATGGCAAAATGGCAATAAACACAATGGCAGTAATGGCAATGAACACAATGGCAGTAATGGCAATGAACACAATGGCAGTAATGGCAATGAACACAATGGCAGTAATGGCAAAATGGCAATTAACAATGGCAGTAATGGCAATGAACACAATGGCAGTAATGGCAAAATGACAATGAACAATGGCAGTAATGGCAAAATGGCAAAGAACACAATGGCAGTAATGGCAAAATGGCAAAGAACACAATGGCAGTAATGGCAAAATGGCAATGAACACAATGGCAGTAATGGCAAAATGGCAATGAACACAATGGCAGTAATGGCAATGAACACAATGGCAGTAATGGCAAAATGGCAATGAACACAATGGCAGTAATGGCAATGAACACAATGGCAGTAATGGCAAAATGGCAATGAACAATGGCAGTAATGGCAAAATGGAAAAGAACACAATGGCAGTAATGGCAAAATGGCAAAGAACACAATGGCAGTAATGGCAAAATGGCAATGAACACAATGGCAGTAATGGCAAAATGGCAATGAACACAATGGCAGTAATGGCAATGAACACAATGGCAGTAATGGCAAAATGGCAATGAACAATGGCAGTAATGGCAAAATGGCAAAGAACACAATGGCAGTAATGGCAAAATGGCAATGAACACAATGGCAGTAATGGCAATGAACACAATGGCAGTAATGGCAAAATGGCAATTAACAATGGCAGTAATGGCAAAATGGCAATTAACACAATGGCAGTAATGGCAAAATGGCAATGAACACAATGGCAGTAATGGCAAAATGGCAATTAACAATGGCAGTAATGGCAAAATGGCAATTAACACAATGGCAGTAATGGCAAAATGGCAATGAACACAATGGCAGTAATGGCAATGAACACAATGGCAGTAATGGCAAAATGGCAATTAACACAATGGCAGTAATGGCAAAAGGGCAATGAACACAATGGCAGTAATGGCAATGAACACAATGGCAGTAATGGCAAAATGGCAATGAACAATGGCAGTAATGGCAAAATGGCAAAGAACACAATGGCAGTAATGGCAAAATGGCAAAGAACACAATGGCAGTAATGGCAAAATGGCAAAGAACACAATGGCAGTAATGGCAAAATGGCAATGAACACAATGGCAGTAATGGCAAAATGGCAATGAACACAATGGCAGTAATGGCAATGAACACAATGGCAGTAATGGCAAAATGGCAATGAACACAATGGCAGTAAATGCAAAATGAGAATTAACAATGGCAGTAATGGCAAAATGGCAATTAACAATGGCAGTAATGGCAAAATGGCAATTAACACAATGGCAGTAATGGCAAAATGGCAATGAACACAATGGCAGTAATGGCAAAATGAGAATTAACAATGGCAGTAATGGCAAAATGGCAATTAACAATGGCAGTAATGGCAAAATGGCAATTAACACAATGGCAGTAATGGCAAAATGGCAATGAACACAATGGCAGTAATGGCAATGAACACAATGGCAGTAATGGCAAAATGGCAATGAACACAATGGCAGTAATGGCAAAATGGCAATGAACACAATGGCAGTAATGGCAATGAACACAATGGCAGTAATGGCAAAATGGCAATGAACACAATGGCAGTAATGGCAAAATGGCAATGAACACAATGGCAGTAATGGCAAAATGGCAATGAACACAATGGCAGTAATGGCAAAATGGCAATGAACACAATGGCAGTAATGGCAATGAACACAATGGCAGTAATGGCAAAATGGCAATGAACACAATGGCAGTAATGGCAAAATGGCAATGAACACAATGGCAGTAATGGCAAAATGGCAATTAACAATAGCAGTAATGGCAAAATGGCAATGAACACAATGGCAGTAATGGCAATGAACACAATGGCAGTAATGGCAAAATGGCAATAAACACAATGGCAGTAATGGCAATGAACACAATGGCAGTAATGGCAAAAGGGCATTGAACACAATGGCAGTAATGGCAATGAACACAATGGCAGTAATGGCAATGAACACAATGTCAGTAATGGCAAAAGGGAATTGAACACAATGGCAGTAATGGCAATGAACACAATGGCAGTAATGGCAAAATGGCATTGAACACAATGGCAGTAATGGCAATGAACACAATGGCAGTAATGGCAATGAACACAATGGCAGTAATGGCAAAAGGGCAATGAACACAATGGCAGTAATGGCAATGAACACAATGGCAGTAATGGCAAAATGGCAATGAACACAATGGCAGTAATGGCAAAATGGCAATAAACAATGGCAGTAATGGCAAAATGGCAATTAACACAATGGCAGTAATGGCAAAATGGCAATGAACACAATGGCAGTAATGACAATGAACACAATGGCAGTAATGGCAAAATGGCAATGAACACAATGGCAGTAATGGCAAAATGGCAATGAACACAATGGCAGTAATGGCAAAATGGCAATTAACAATGGCAGTAATGGCAAAATGGCAATTAAAAATAGCAATAATGGCAAAATGGCAATGAACACAATGGCAGTAATGGCAATGAACACAATGGCAGTAATGGCAAAATGGCAATGAACACAATGGCAGTAATGGCAAAATGGCAATAAACACAATGGCAGTAATGGCAATGAACACAATGGCAGTAATGGCAATGAACTCAATGGCAGTAATGGCAAAATGGCAATTAACAATGGCAGTAATGGCAATGAACACAATGGCAGTAATGGCAAAATGGCAATGAACACAATGGCAGTAATGGCAATGAACAAAATGGCAGTAATGGCAAAATGGCAATTAACAATGGCAGTAATGGCAAAATGGCAATGAACACAATGGCAGTAATGGCAAAATGGCAATGAACAATGGCAGTAATGGCAAAATGGCAAAGAACACAATGGCAGTAATGGCAAAATGGCAATGAACACAATGGCAGTAATGGCAATGAACACAATGGCAGTAATGGCAAAATGGCAATTAACACAATGGCAGTAATGGCAAAATGGCAATGAACACAATGGCAGTAATGGCAATGAACACAATGGCAGTAATGGCAAAATGGCAATGAACAATGGCAGTAATGGCAAAATGGCAAAGAACACAATGGCAGTAATGGCAAAATGGCAAAGAACACAATGGCAGTAATGGCAAAATGGCAAAGAACACAATGGCAGTAATGGCAAAATGGCAATGAACACAATGGCAGTAATGGCAAAATGGCAATGAACACAATGGCAGTAATGGCAATGAACACAATGGCAGTAATGGCAAAATGGCAATTAACAATAGCAGTAATGGCAAAATGGCAAAGAACACAATGGCAGTAATGGCAAAATGGCAATGAACACAATGGCAGTAGTGGCAATGAACACAATGGCAGTAATGGCAAAAAACACAATGGCAGTAATGGCAATGAACACAATGGCAGTAATGGCAATGAACACAATGGCAGTAATGGCAAAATGGCAATTAACAATGGCAGTAATGGCAAAATGGCAATTAACACAATGGCAGTAATGGCAAAATGGCAAAGAACACAATGGCAGTAATGGCAAAATGGCAATGAACACAATGGCAGTAATGGCAAAATGGCAATGAACACAATGGCAGTAATGGCAATGAACACAATGGCAGTAATGGCAAAATGGCAATGAACAATGGCAGTAATGGCAAAATGGCAAAGAACACAATGGCAGTAATGGCAAAATGGCAATGAACACAATGGCAGTAATGGCAAAAAACACAATGGCAGTAATGGCAATGAACACAATGGCAGTAATGGCAATGAACACAATGGCAGTAATGGCAAAATGGCAATTAACAATGGCAGTAATGGCAAAATGGCAATTAACACAATGGCAGTAATGGCAAAATGGCAATGAACACAATGGCAGTAATGGCAAAATGAGAATTAACAATGGCAGTAATGGCAAAATGGCAATTAACAATGGCAGTAATGGCAAAATGGCAATTAACACAATGGCAGTAATGGCAAAATGCCAATGAACAAAATGGCAGTAATGGCAAAATGGCAATGAACACAATGGCAGTAATGGCAAAATGGCAATTAACACAATGGCAGTAATGGCAAAATGGCAATGAACACAATGGCAGTAATGGCAATGAACACAATGGCAGTAATGGCAAAATGGCAATGAACACAATGGCAGTAATGGCAAAATGGCAATGAACACAATGGCAGTAATGGCAATGAACACAATGGCAGTAATGGCAAAATGGCAATGAACACAATGGCAGTAATGGCAAAATGGCAATGAACACAATGGCAGTAATGGCAAAATGGCAATGAACACAATGGCAGTAATGGCAAAATGGCAATGAACACAATGGCAGTAATGGCAATGAACACAATGGCAGTAATGGCAAAATGGCAATGAACACAATGGCAGTAATGGCAAAATGGCAATGAACACAATGGCAGTAATGGCAAAATGGCAATTAACAATGGCAGTAATGGCAAAATGGCAATTAACAATAGCAGTAATGGCAAAATGGCAATGAACACAATGGCAGTAATGGCAATGAACACAATGGCAGTAATGGCAAAATGGCAATAAACACAATGGCAGTAATGGCAATGAACACAATGGCAGTAATGGCAAAAGGGCATTGAACACAATGGCAGTAATGGCAATGAACACAATGGCAGTAATGGCAATGAACACAATGGCAGTAATGGCAAAAGGGCATTGAACACAATGGCAGTAATGGCAATGAACACAATGGCAGTAATGGCAAAAGGGCATTGAACACAATGGCAGTAATGGCAATGAACACAATGGCAGTAATGGCAATGAACACAATGGCAGTAATGGCAAAAGGGCAATGAACACAATGGCAGTAATGGCAATGAACACAATGGCAGTAATGGCAAAATGGCAATGAACACAATGGCAGTAATGGCAAAATGGCAATAAACAATGGCAGTAATGGCAAAATGGCAATTAACACAATGGCAGTAATGGCAAAATGGCAATGAACACAATGGCAGTAATGACAATGAACACAATGGCAGTAATGGCAAAATGGCAATGAACACAATGGCAGTAATGGCAAAATGGCAATGAACACAATGGCAGTAATGGCAAAATGGCAATTAACAATGGCAGTAATGGCAAAATGGCAATTAAAAATAGCAATAATGGCAAAATGGCACTGAACACAATGGCAGTAATGGCAAAATGGCAATTAACAATGGCAGTAATGGCAAAATGGCAATGAACACAATGGCAGTAATGGCAATGAACACAATGGCAGTAATGGCAATGAACACAATGGCAGTAATGGCAAAATGACAATGAACACAATGGCAGTAATAGAAATAAACACAATGGCAGTAATGGCAAAATGGCAATTAACAATGGCAGTAATGGCAAAATGGCAATTAACAATGGCAGTAATGGCAAAATGGCAATGAACACAATGGCAGTGATAGCAATGAACACAATGGCAGTAATAGCAAAGAACACAATGGCAGTAATGGCAAAATGGCAAAGAACACAATGGCAATAATGGCAAAATGGCAAAGAACACAATGGCAGTAATAGCAATGAACACAATGGCAGTAATAGCAAAGAACACAATGGCAGTAATGGCAAAATGTCAATTAACAATGGCAGTAATGGCAAAATGGCAATTAACACAATGGCAGTAATGGCAAAATGGCAATGAACACAATGGCAGTAATGGCAATGAACACAATGGCAGTAATGGCAAAATGGCAATGAACACAATGGCAGTAATGGCAAAATGGCAATGAACACAATGGCAGTAATGGCAATGAACACAATGGCAGTAATGGCAAAATGGCAATGAACACAATGGCAGTAATGGCAAAATGGCAATGAACACAATGGCAGTAATGGCAAAATGGCAATGAACACAATGGCAGTAATGGCAAAATGGCAATGAACACAATGGCAGTAATGGCAATGAACACAATGGCAGTAATGGCAAAATGGCAATGAACACAATGGCAGTAATGGCAAAATGGCAATGAACACAATGGCAGTAATGGCAAAATGGCAATTAACAATGGCAGTAATGGCAAAATGGCAATTAACAATAGCAGTAATGGCAAAATGGCAATGAACACAATGGCAGTAATGGCAATGAACACAATGGCAGTAATGGCAAAATGGCAATAAAAACAATGGCAGTAATGGCAATGAACACAATGGCAGTAATGGCAAAAGGGCATTGAACACAATGGCAGTAATGGCAATGAACACAATGGCAGTAATGGCAATGAACACAATGGCAGTAATGGCAAAAGGGCATTGAACACAATGGCAGTAATGGCAATGAACACAATGGCAGTAATGGCAAAAGGGCATTGAACACAATGGCAGTAATGGCAATGAACACAATGGCAGTAATGGCAATGAACACAATGGCAGTAATGGCAAAAGGGCAATGAACACAATGGCAGTAATGGCAATGAACACAATGGCAGTAATGGCAAAATGGCAATGAACACAATGGCAGTAATGGCAAAATGGCAATAAACAATGGCAGTAATGGCAAAATGGCAATTAACACAATGGCAGTAATGGCAAAATGGCAATGAACACAATGGCAGTAATGACAATGAACACAATGGCAGTAATGGCAAAATGGCAATGAACACAATGGCAGTAATGGCAAAATGGCAATGAACACAATGGCAGTAATGGCAAAATGGCAATTAACAATGGCAGTAATGGCAAAATGGCAATTAAAAATAGCAATAATGGCAAAATGGCAATGAACACAATGGCAGTAATGGCAAAATGGCAATTAACAATGGCAGTAATGGCAAAATGGCAATGAACACAATGGCAGTAATGGCAATGAACACAATGGCAGTAATGGCAATGAACACAATGGCAGTAATGGCAAAATGGCAATGAACACAATGGCAGTAATGGCAAAATGACAATGAACACAATGGCAGTAATAGAAATAAACACAATGGCAGTAATGGCAAAATGGCAATTAACAATGGCAGTAATGGCAAAATGGCAATTAACAATGGCAGTAATGGCAAAATGGCAATGAACACAATGGCAGTGATAGCAATGAACACAATGGCAGTAATAGCAAAGAACACAATGGCAGTAATGGCAAAATGGCAAAGAACACAATGGCAATAATGGCAAAATGGCAAAGAACACAATGGCAGTAATAGCAATGAACACAATGGCAGTAATAGCAAAGAACACAATGGCAGTAATGGCAAAATGTCAATTAACAATGGCAGTAATGGCAAAATGGCAATTAACACAATGGCAGTAATGGCAAAATGGCAATGAACACAATGGCAGTAATGGCAATGAACACAATGGCAGTAATGGCAAAATGGCAATTAACACAATGGCAGTAATGGCAAAATGGCAATGAACACAATGGCAGTAATGGCAATGAACACAATGGCAGTAATGGCAAAATGGCAATGAACACAATGGCAGTAATGGCAAAAAGTGCAAAGAACACAATGGCAGTAATGGCAAAATGGCAATGAACACAATGGCAGTAATGGCAAAAAACACAATGGCAGTAATGGCAAAAAACACAATGGCAGTAATGGCAATGAACACAATGGCAGTAATGGCAAAATGGCAATTAACAATGGCAGTAATGGCAAAATGGCAATGAACACAATGGCAGTAATGGCAATGAACACAATGGCAGTAATGGCAAAAGGGCAATGAACACAATGGCAGTAATGGCAATGAACACAATGGCAGTAATGTCAAAATGGCAATGAACACAATGGCAGTAATGGCAATGAACACAATGGCAGTAATGGCAAAATGGCAATTAACACAATGGCAGTAATGGCAAAATGGCAATGAACACAATGGCAGTAATGGCAAAATGGCAATTAACAATGGCAGTAATGGCAAAATGGCAATTAAAAATAGCAATAATGGCAAAATGGCAATGAACACAATGGCAGTAATGGCAAAATGGCAATTAACAATGGCAGTAATGGCAAAATGGCAATGAACACAATGGCAGTAATGGCAATGAACACAATGGCAGTAATGGCAATGAACACAATGGCAGTAATGGCAAAATGGCAATGAACACAATGGCAGTAATGGCAAAATGACAATGAACACAATGGCAGTAATAGAAATAAACACAATGGCAGTAATGGCAAAATGGCAATTAACAATGGCAGTAATGGCAAAATGGCAATTAACAATGGCAGTAATGGCAAAATGGCAATGAACACAATGGCAGTGATAGCAATGAACACAATGGCAGTAATAGCAAAGAACACAATGGCAGTAATGGCAAAATGGCAAAGAACACAATGGCAATAATGGCAAAATGGCAAAGAACACAATGGCAGTAATAGCAATGAACACAATGGCAGTAATAGCAAAGAACACAATGGCAGTAATGGCAAAATGTCAATTAACAATGGCAGTAATGGCAAAATGGCAATTAACACAATGGCAGTAATGGCAAAATGGCAATGAACACAATGGCAGTAATGGCAATGAACACAATGGCAGTAATGGCAAAATGGCAATTAACACAATGGCAGTAATGGCAAAATGGCAATGAACACAATGGCAGTAATGGCAATGAACACAATGGCAGTAATGGCAAAATGGCAATGAACACAATGGCAGTAATGGCAAAAAGTGCAAAGAACACAATGGCAGTAATGGCAAAATGGCAATGAACACAATGGCAGTAATGGCAAAAAACACAATGGCAGTAATGGCAAAAAACACAATGGCAGTAATGGCAATGAACACAATGGCAGTAATGGCAAAATGGCAATTAACAATGGCAGTAATGGCAAAATGGCAATGAACACAATGGCAGTAATGGCAATGAACACAATGGCAGTAATGGCAAAAGGGCAATGAACACAATGGCAGTAATGGCAATGAACACAATGGCAGTAATGTCAAAATGGCAATGAACACAATGGCAGTAATGGCAATGAACACAATGGCAGTAATGGCAAAATGGCAATTAACACAATGGCAGTAATGGCAAAATGGCAATGAACACAATGGCAGTAATGGCAAAATGGCAATTAACAATGGCAGTAATGGCAAAATGGCAATTAACACAATGGCAGTAATGGCAAAATGGCAATTAACAATGGCAGTAATGGCAAAATGGCAATTAACACAATGGCAGTAATGGCAAAATGGCAATGAACACAATGGCAGTAATGGCAATGAACATAATGGCAGTAATGGCAAAATGGCAATGAACACAATGGCAGTAATGGCAAAATGACAATGAACACAATGGCAGTAATAGAAATAAACACAATGGCAGTAATGGCAAAATGGCAATTAACAATGGCAGTAATGGCAAAATGGCAATTAACAATGGCAGTAATGGCAAAATGGCAATGAACACAATGGCAGTGATAGCAATGAACACAATGGCAGTAATAGCAAAGAACACAATGGCAGTAATGGCAAAATGGCAAAGAACACAATGGCAATAATGGCAAAATGGCAAAGAACACAATGGCAGTAATAGCAATGAACACAATGGCAGTAATAGCAAAGAACACAATGGCAGTAATGGCAAAATGTCAATTAACAATGGCAGTAATGGCAAAATGGCAATTAACACAATGGCAGTAATGGCAAAATGGCAATGAACACAATGGCAGTAATGGCAATGAACACAATGGCAGTAATGGCAAAAGGGCAATGAACACAATGGCAGTAATGGCAAAATGGCAATGAACACAATGGCAGTAATGGCAATGAACACAATGGCAGTTATGGCAAAATGGCAATGAACACAATGGCAGTAATGGCAATGAACACAATGGCAGTAATGGCAAAATGGCAATTAAAAATGGCAGTAATGGCAAAATGGCAATTAACACAATGGCAGTAATGGCAAAATGGCAATGAACACAATGGCAGTAATGGCAATGAACACAATGGCAGTAATGGCAAAATGGCAATTAACACAATGGCAGTAATGGCAAAATGGCAATGAACACAATGGCAGTAATGGCAAAATGGCAATGAACACAATGGCAGTAATAGAAATGAACACAATGGCAGTAATGGCAAAATGGCAATTAACAATGGCAGTAATGGCAAAATGGCAATGAACACAATGGCAGTAATGGCAATGAACACAATGGCAGTAATGGCAATGAACACAATGGCAGTAATGGCAAAATGGCAATGAACACAATGGCAGTAATGGCAAAATGGCAATGAACACAATGGCAGTAATGGCAAAATGGCAATGAACAATGGCAGTAATGGCAATGAACACAATGGCAGTAATGGCAAAAAGGCAATGAACAATGGCAGTAATGGCAAAATGGCAATGAACACAATGGCAGTAATGGCAAAAAACACAATGGCAGTAATGGCAAAAAACACAATGGCAGTAATGGCAATGAACACAATGGCAGTAATAGCAACGAACACAATGGCAGTAATGGCAAAATGGCAATTAACACAATGGCAGTAATGGCAAAATGGCAATGAACACAATGGCAGTAATGGCAATGAACACAATGGCAGTAATGGCAATGAACACAATGGCAGTAATGGCAAAATGGCAATTAACAATGGCAGTAATGGCAAAATGGCAAAGAACACAATGGCAGTAATGACAAAATGGCAAAGAACACAATGGCAGTAATGGCAAAATGGCAATGAACACAATGGCAGTAATGGCAAAATGGCAATGAACACAATGGCAGTAATGGCAAAATGGCAATGAACAATGGCAGTAATGGCAAAATGGCAAAGAACACAATGGCAGTAATGGCAAAATGGCAATGAACACAATGGTAGTAATGGCAAAATGGCAATTAACACAATGGCAGTAATGGCAAAAGGGCAATTAACAATGGCAGTAATGGCAATTAACACAATGGCAGTAATGGCAAAATGGCAATTAACAATGGCAGTAATGGCAATGAACACAATGGCAGTAATGGCAAAAGGGCAATGAACAATGGCAGTAATGGCAATGAACACAATGGCAGTCATGGCAAAATGGCAATGAACACAATGGCAAAATGGCAATGAACACAATGGCAGTAATAGCCATGAACACAATGGCAGTAATGGCAAAATGGCAATTAACAATGGCAGTAATGGCAAAATGGCAATTAACAATGGCAGTAATGGCAATGAACACAGTGGCAGTAAAGGCAAAATGGCAATGAACACAATGGCAGTAATGGCAAAATGGCAATGAACAAAATGGCAGTAATGGCAAAATGGCAAAGAACACAATGGCAGTAATGGCAAAATGGCAATGAACACAATGGCAGTAATGGCAATAAACACAATGGCAGTAATGGCAATGAACACAATGGCAGTAACGGCAATGAACACAATGGCAGTAATGGCAATGAACACAATGGCAGTAATGGCAAAATGGCAATTAACAATGGCAGTAATGGCAATGAACACAATGGCAGTAATGGCAAAATGGCAATGAACAATGGCAGTAATGGCAATGAACACAATGGCAGTAATGGCAAAATGGCAATGAACACAATGGCAGTAATGGCAAAATGGCAATGAACACAATGGCAGTAATGGCAAAATGGCAATGAAAAATGGCAGTAATGGCAATGAACACAATGGCAGTAATGGCAAAATGGCAATGAACACAATGGCAATAATGGCAAAATGGCAATGAACAATGGCAGTAATGGCAAAATGGCAATGAACACAATGGCAGTAATGGCAAAAAACACAATGGCAGTAATGGCAAAAAACACAATGGCAGTAATGGCAATGAACACAATGGCAGTAATAGCAATGAACACAATGGCAGTAATGGCAAAATGGCAATTAACAATGGCAGTAATGCAAAATGGCAATTAACACAATGGCAGTAATGGCAAAATGGCAATGAACACAATGGCAGTAATGGCAATGAACACAATGGCAGTAATGGAAATGAACACAATGGCAGTAATGGCAAAATGGCAATTAACAATGGCAGTAATGGCAAAATGGCAAAGAACGTCTCAGGTTACTATTGTAACCATAGTTCCCTGAGAACAGGGAACGAGACGATGCGTCGATCGACGCCATGGGAACGCCCCCAGCGTGACTGCGTCTGAAGCATCTATGTCAACTAGTCCAATGGAAAGAATGAGCGTCACGGGCGGGTGACGTCATGACCAGGAAATGATAAAAGCACATCCGGTGCAAACCGGCATTAGCTTCGAAAATTGCCGAAGCAAGCCGATCACAGGGATGCAGGAAGTATGGCAGGGTGACGCATCGTCTCGTTCCCTGTTCTCAGGGAACTATGGTTACAATAGTAACCTGAGACGTTCCCTTACGAAGGGAACTCAACGATGCGTCGATCGACGCCATGGGAACGAGAATACCCAAAGTGCCAGAATTCCAAGTACCTGAGTGTTAGTCTGTTGTAACTAAGCACTAAGCACCTGAGAACCTGGGGCAGCATCCAGGTCCAGGCAGTAAAACCTAATGAATGTGAGCGGTGAGGACCAGCCTGCCGCATCACACACGTCTTGAAGAGAAACTCCAAGTAATAAGGCTTTAGAGGCCGCCATACCCCTCGTAGAGTGAGCTCTGACCGCCAAAGGACACGGCTGGTCAGAGTACTCGTATGCAAGTGAAATAGCCTCAACTATCCACTTACTAACCGTCTGTTTAGAAGCAGGAAGACCCTTCTCAGGTGATCCAAGCAAATAAATAACTGGTCGGACTTCCTCATTGAAGATGTCCGATAAACATAAGTATCCAGTGATCGCACTGGACACAAGAGGTTCAGCCTTTCCTGGTCCGCAGTGTGCCACGAAGGAAACGTGAAATCAGGGGGTCTCGACCCAACGATGTACCCCCCACAGGGCGTGGTAAGCCGCAATGGCCGCCACGTAGACCTAAAGCGTGGAAGGGCATAGACCTGACGTAAAGCGCTCCTGCAGGAACTCGAGTACTGTGTTCACAGAACAGTTAACCGGATCCCACTGATGTCGGTGACACCATGCAGAAAAAACTTTCCATTTAAGCGCATATAGTTTCCTAGTAGCTGGAGCTCTGGAGCTTAGAATGGTCTCAACAACCTCAGTTGAGAGACCACTCTCTATGAGTTGGGCCCCCTCAGAGGCCAAACCCACAGGTTCCAAATCTCCGGTCGGGGGTTTTGAAATATTGTGCCCCCGGCCTGAGACAGAAGGTCTCTCCTGATCGGGATTTCTCCAAGGGAGGACCGTCTAAGAGATGGATCAGGTCCGCAAACCAGATCCGACTCGGCCAGCGTGGTGCTACTAGCAGTAGGCTTATTCCGTACTGGCGAACTCGCTCCAGAACTCCTGGGTGCAGAGCAACAGGGGGAAATGCGTACAGACGTAGCCTCGGCCACGTCTGCACCATAGCATCCAGCCCAGGGGGCTGGGTGAGTAAGGGAGAACCAAAGTGGACAGTGCGTCGTATGCTGAGACGCAAACAGATCCACCTCTGCTTGGCCGTAAAACTCCCAAATAATCCCCTGGCCTCAGCTCCTGCCTCGACAGGATGTCTGCTCCAATATTTTGGTCCCCAAGAATATACACTGCCCTCAGGGAGAGTACCTTCCCCAGAGACCACAGGAGGATCCTCAGACCCCCCTGACGGTTCAGATAAGAGACCACCGATGTGTTGTCTGTACGGACGAGCACATGATGACCCCTCAGGTCTGGGAGGAATTGCTTCAACGCATTGAAGACAGCCATCATCTCCAGGCAATTTATGTGCCACGAGAGATGATGACTCTTCCACAGACCCTGAACCGAGCGGCCTTCCATTACCGCTCCCCAGCCGGTGAGGGAAGCATCTGTCGAGATAGTAACTCGATGGCAAAGAGCTCCAAACACCGGACCCTGGGTTAAGAACCAGTGCTTCCTCCATATAACTAAGGCACGAAAGCAACGCCGCGTGACCTTGATCATACGAAGTGGGTTTCCCCTCGGGGAGAACCCTCTGGTCCTGAGCCACCACTGTAAAGGCCTCATGTACAGCAGGCCAAAAGGTATCCCGTTGGACGCTGATGCCAAAAGACCCAACAGTCTCCCGAACTGTTTTACAGTGTGTGACTGGCCTAGCTTCAGCTCTTTTGTGGCTGACAGGATAGCATCTACACGAACGGGCAATAGGGTGGCCCGCATCGTCACTGAATCCCATACCACACCAAGGAAAGTGGTTCTCTGTACTGGAGAAAACACACTCTTCTTGGTATTGAGCCTCAACCCCAACATCTGCATATGAGCGAGAACGACACCTCGGTGCCGAACCGCCAACTGCTCTGATTCCGCTAGAATCAGCCAGTCGTCGATGTAGTTCAGAATACGTATGCCCTGCAGCCTGAGCGGGGCTAGAGCTGCATCTACGCATTTCGTGAACTTGCGGGGTGATAGAGCTAGACCGAAAGGAAGTACCCAATACTGGTATTCTTTGCCCCCGAAAGAAAACCTTAGGAACCTCCTGTGCTGAGGGAAGATGGAGACATGGAAGTAAGCGTCCTTCAGATCTATCGTGACAAACCAGTCCTCGGATCTGATTTGAGTCACGATCTGTTTGAGTGTCAGCATCTAGAACTTGAGTTCCTGTACTGAACGATTTAACAGACGAAGATCTAAAATGGGACGCAACTCTCCATCCTTTTTTGGAACAATGAAATAACGGCTGTAAAAACCCGACCTCGGTCGGGTGAGTACACCTGTTCTATAGCTTCTTTCGCTAACAGGGCCTTTACCTCTTGCTCCATTACCAGAGCCTGCTCGGGATGCACCACTGTGGGCAACACCCCGCTGTAACGAGGAGGACGTGAACCAAACAGGATTCTGTATCCTTTCTCTACAATCTGCAGGACCCAACGAGAAATATTCGGCAGAAGCTTCCACGCTGCCAGAAAATTTACTAAGGGAACCAGCCTCTCGAGGCTGGTCTCTGGTGTTAACGAGACAGCCAGTCCCGGAGCCTGAAACATAATGGCAGGAACTACCTGAACTGGCTGCTCTAAAACCCCCCTCAGAGGGCGCGAAACCGATGCAGTGCCGCAGCATAGCATCAGCGACTCGCTGGAGACCGCTGCGCCCCGAAGCACCAAGGGTGACGGGGTTGGCAGAACGGTCCCGTGAGGACCCCGAAGTGGAACGGGCACCGTATTCTGAGGTGTACACCGCTCCACTTCGGTCGGGGCTGTCCTCACAGGTCTGACGCCAGTGACGTCAGGACCTCTTTTTTTTTTTTTTTTTTTTGAGCCGAAGTCTTCTTCGCCTGAAGAACGGTCCTCAGATCCGGCTTCGACTTAGAAGACTTCGACTGAGAGTGTTGCGCCTGTTTCCATTGTTTATGTGGAGGTGCACGAGACGAAACACTCTCTTTCTGTTGCACATGATATGATGAGCTCGACGGCTGGGTCTGCTCACGCCCAGCAGCCCCAGGGGGCTGGACACGGCGAGGGATAAACTTTTTAAAAGCGTCAGCTTGCTTCTTAGACTCCTGAAATCGTTCGACGACCGCGTGGACTGCGTCGCCAAAGAGACCAGAAGGTTCAAGCGGAGCATCTAATAAAAAAGCTCGATCTTTTTCTTTAATCTCTGACAGATTTAACCATAAGTGTCTCTCAGTAGCTACCAAGGCTGCCATAGACCGCCCAATTGCTCTGGCGGTCTCCTTAGTAGCCCTGAGAGAAAGATCGGTAGCACGACGAAGTTCTCGAATATCGTCATGAGTAATTCCCTCACTACTATCCAGATCCCCCAGCAGGTCAGCTTGATACGCCTGTAGCACTTTTTTGCCATTGTATGCAGACATGCTCCAGCTTGACCTGCTGCCGTATAAGCTTTGCCCACTAAAACCGAGGTGGCTTTAAGCGGTCTAGTGGGCAAAGCCGAGGCTTTCAGGGACGATGCGGGACCAGGCGAAAGATAGCTGTTTTTTATGCTAAATTCTGTTCCGCCTGGGGCATCGCCTCATAACCATACTCTTTTAGCCTTCTTATTCTCGAATAAGTGTTAACTTGAGGGCTAAAAAGTCGTGAAGAGTAATGTTTATTCCACGATTTCGATATTTCATTGTGAAGATCAGGAAAAAAGGGAAGCTCTCGTGGTGGAGATAATGTAGTGGATGATAAAAAGCGCTCATCTAATTTACTTTTAGGACGAGCGCCTTTATTCTCAGATGGCCATACAATATTTATTTATTTTTTTACAGCCCGTGACATAACATCCACCAGCTCATCATATGCTGGGGAAATAAATTGTGAATCTTTTTCCCCCCTGTGTGTGCTTTCACTCTCCATACTCATAACATCGACCTCCTCGGAGGAAGAGCATTGAAGTAATGGAGGGCTCTCTCCCCGGGCGGAAGAAACCGCAGAGCGTGCTTCCGACACCGGGGGGAGAGCGCTGGATCTTCCGGGTAAGGAAGGAGAAAAGGCCAAGAGACCCGTCTCCAACCCCTCCGAAAGATCCTTCCGCGATCCCCAGGAATGCATTCTCCGCGCCGCATCGGCAGACGCGGGTCCTGATCCCTGAGGATCGCGAGCCTGCCCACTCTTTACATCAAAGAGTGACAGGCGAGAGCGGAGCATGCGGAGCGGTATTCGCATTTCACAGTGTTGACACTCAGCCTCCTCGAAGGCTGAGACCGCATGCTCCACTCCCAAACAAATGACACAAAGCTCGTGTGTGTCCCCACCCGTTAAATAACGCGGGCAGGGAGGAACACACTGCTTGTACACTTGTTTCGCCATAACGTTTCCGAATAAATTGCAACAGACAACAATAAATAGACAGAGACAGTATAACACAGATCGCTTGCTGAGGCAACAGAAGCTAATGCCGGTTTGCACCGGATGTGCTTTTATCATTTCCTGGTCATGACGTCACCCGCCCGTGACGCTCATTCTTTCCATTGGACTAGTTGACATAGATGCTTCAGACGCAGTCACGCTGGGGGCGTTCCCATGGCGTCGATCGACGCATCGTTGAGTTCCCTTCGTAAGGGAACACAATGGCAGTAATGGCAAAAAACACAATGGCAGTAATGGCAATGAACACAATGGCAGTAATGGCAAAATGGCAATTAACAATGGCAGTAATGGCAAAATGGCAATGAACACAATGGCAGTAATGGCAATGAACACAATGGCAGTAATGGCAAAAGGGCAATGAACACAATGGCAGTAATGGCAATGAACACAATGGCAGTAATGGCAAAAAACACAATGGCAGTAATGGCAATGAACACAATGGCAGTAATGGCAAAATGGCAATTAACAATGGCAGTAATGGCAAAATGGCAATTAACACAATGGCAGTAATGGCAAAATGGCAATGAACACAATGGCAGTAATGGCAAAAGGGCAATGAACACAATGGCAGTAATGGCAATGAACACAATGGCAGTAATGGCAATGAACACAATGGCAGTAATGGCAAAATGGCAATGAACACAATGGCAGTAATGGCAATGAACACAATGGCAGTAATGGCAAAATGGCAATTAACACAATGGCAGTAATGGCAAAATGGCAATGAACACAATGGCAGTAATGGCAATGAACACAATGGCAGTAATGGCAAAATGGCAATTAACAATGGCAGTAATGGCAAAATGGCAATTACCACAATGGCAGTAATGGCAAAATGGCAATGAACACAATGGCAGTAATGGCAAAATGGCAATGAACACAATGGCAGTGATGGCAAAATGGCAATGAACACAATGGCAGTAATAGAAAAAAAACAAAGGCAGTAATGGCAAAATGGCAATTAACAATGGCAGTAATGGCAAAATGGCAATTAACAATGGCAGTAATGGCAAAATGGCAATGAACACAATGGCAGTAATGGCAAAATGGCAATTAACAATGGTAGTAATGGCAAAATGGCAATGAACACAATGGCAGTGATAGCAATGAACACAATGGCAGTAATAGCAAAGAACACAATGGCAGTAATGGCAAAATGGCAAAGAACACAATGGCAATAATGGCAAAATGGCAAAGAACACAATGGCAGTAATGGCAAAATGGCAAAGAACACAATGGCAATAATGGCAAAATGGCAAAGAACACAATGGCAGTAATAGCAATGAACACAATGGCAGTAATAGCAAAGAACACAATGGCAGTAATGGCAAAATGGCAATTAACAATGGCAGTAATGGCAAAATGGCAATGAACACAATGGCAGTAATGGCAATGAACACAATGGCAGTAATGGCAAAATGGCAATTAACAATGGCAGTAATGGCAAAATGACAATTAACACAATGGCAGTAATGGCAAAATGGCAATGAACACAATGGCAGTGATAGCAATGAACACAATGGCAGTAATAGCAAAGAACACAATGGCAGTAATGGCAAAATGGCAAAGAACACAATGGCAATAATGGCAAAATGGCAAAGAACACAATGGCAGTAATGGCAAAATGGCAAAGAACACAATGGCAATAATGGCAAAATGGCAAAGAACACAATGGCAGTAATAGCAATGAACACAATGGCAGTAATAGCAAAGAACACAATGGCAGTAATGGCAAAATGGCAATTAACAATGGCAGTAATGGCAAAATGGCAATGAACACAATGGCAGTAATGGCAATGAACACAATGGCAGTAATGGCAAAATGGCAATTAACAATGGCAGTAATGGCAAAATGACAATTAACACAATGGCAGTAATGGCAAAATGGCAATGAACACAATGGCAGTAATGGCAAAATGGCAATGAACACAATGGCAGTAATGGCAAAATGGCAATGAACACAATGGCAGTAATAGAAATAAACACAATGGCAGTAATGGCAAAATGTCAATTAACAATGGCAGTAATGGCAAAATGGCAATTAACAATGGCAGTAATGGCAAAATGGCAATGAACACAATGGCAGTAATGGCAAAATGGCAATGAACACAATGGCAGTGATAGCAATGAACACAATGGCAGTAATAGCAAAGAACACAATGGCAGTAATGGCAAAATGGCAATTAACAATGGCAGTAATGGCAAAATGGCAATTAACACAATGGCAGTAATGGCAAAATGGCAATGAACACAATGGCAGTAATGGCAATGAACACAATGGCAGTAATGGCAAAAGGGCAATGAACACAATGGCAGTAATGGCAATGAACACAATGGCAGTAATGGCAAAATGGCAATGAACACAATGGCAGTAATGGCAATGAACACAATGGCAGTAATGGCAAAATGGCAATTAACAATGGCAGTAATGGCAAAATGGCAATTAACACAATGGCAGTAATGGCAAAATGGCAATGAACACAATGGCAGTAATGGCAATGAACACAATGGCAGTAATGGCAAAATGGCAATTAACACAATGGCAGTAATGGCAAAATGGCAATGAACACAATGGCAGTAATGGCAAAATGGCAATGAACACAATGGCAGTAATAGAAATGAACACAATGGCAGTAATGGCAAAATGGCAATGAACACAATGGCAGTAATGGCAAAATGGCAATGAATACAATGGCAGTAATAGCAATGAACACAATGGCAGTAATGGCAAAATGGCAATTAACACAATGGCAGTAATGGCAAAATGGCAATGAACACAATGGCAGTAATGGCAAAATGGCAATGAACAATGGCAGTAATGGCAAAATGGCAAAGAACACAATGGCAGTAATAGCAATGAACACAATGGCAGTAATGGCAAAATGGCAATGAACACAATGGCAGTAATGGCAAAATGGCAATGAACACAATGGCAGTAATGGCAAAATGGCAATGAATACAATGGCAGTAATAGCAATGAACACAATGGCAGTAATGAAAAAATGGCAATTAACACAATGGCAGTAATGGCAAAATGGCAATGAACACAATGGCAGTAATGGCAAAATGGCAATTAACAATGGCAGTAATGGCAATGAACAATGGCAGTAATGGCAAAATGGCAATGAATACAATGGCAGTAATAGCAATGAACACAATGGCAGTGATGGCAAAATGGCAATGAACACAATGGCAGTAATGGCAAAATGGCAATGAACAATGGCAGTAATGGCAAAATGGCAATGAACACAATGGCAGTAATGGCAAAATGGCAATGAACACAATGGCAGTAATGGCAAAATGGCAATGAACACAATGGCAGTAATGGCAAAATGGCAATGAACACAATGGCAGTAATGGCAAAAAACACAATGGCAGTAATGGCAAAAAACACAATGGCAGTAATGGCAATGAACACAATGGCAGTAATGGCAAAAAACACAATGGCAGTAATGGCAAAAAACACAATGGCAGTAATGGCAATGAACACAATGGCAGTAATGGCAAAATGGCAATTAACAATGGCAGTAATGGCAAAATGGCAATGAACACAATGGCAGTAATGGCAATGAACACAATGGCAGTAATGGCAAAAAACACAATGGCAGTAATGGCAATGAACACAATGGCAGTAATGGCAAAATGGCAATTAACAATGGCAGTAATGGCAAAATGGCAATTAACACAATGGCAGTAATGGCAAAATGGCAATGAACACAATGGCAGTAATGGCAAAAGGGCAATGAACACAATGGCAGTAATGGCAATGAACACAATGGCAGTAATGGCAATGAACACAATGGCAGTAATGGCAAAATGGCAATAAACACAATGGCAGTAATGGCAATGAACACAATGGCAGTAATGGCAAAAGGGCATTGAACACAATGGCAGTAATGGCAATGAACACAATGGCAGTAATGGCAATGAACACAATGTCAGTAATGGCAAAAGGGCATTGAACACAATGGCAGTAATGGCAATGAACACAATGGCAGTAATGGCAAAAGGGCATTGAACACAATGGCAGTAATGGCAATGAACACAATGGCAGTAATGGCAATGAACACAATGGCAGTAATGGCAAAAGGGCAATGAACACAATGGCAGTAATGGCAATGAACACAATGGCAGTAATGGCAAAATGGCAATGAACACAATGGCAGTAATGGCAAAATGGCAATAAACAATGGCAGTAATGGCAAAATGGCAATTAACACAATGGCAGTAATGGCAAAATGGCAATGAACACAATGGCAGTAATGACAATGAACACAATGGCAGTAATGGCAAAATGGCAATGAACACAATGGCAGTAATGGCAAAATGGCAATGAACACAATGGCAGTAATGGCAAAAAACACAATGGCAGTAATGGCAATGAACACAATGGCAGTAATGGCAATGAACACAATGGCAGTAATGGCAAAATGGCAATTAACAATGGCAGTAATGGCAAAATGGCAATTAACACAATGGCAGTAATGGCAAAATGGCAAAGAACACAATGGAAGTAATGGCAAAATGGCAATGAACACAATGGCAGTAATGGCAAAATGGCAATGAACACAATGGCAGTAATGGCAATGAACGTCTCAGGTTACGACTGTAACCTATGTTCCCTGAGAACAGGGAACGAGACAATACGTCAACGACGTTATGGGGAACGCCTCAGGCGTGACAGGTGTCTGAAATCACAATCAAATCACGTCAATCATATTGACCGGCGACAGCCCGTGAATCATTAGCGTGAATGATTAACGTGCGACCTGGAAGTATAAAGGGGCGCCTTGCACACATGACAAATCACCTTATCGTCTGAAGGGACTGTACGGTAGGCAAGCCCCGAGGCATGGCAGGGAGACGTATTGTCTCGTTCCCTGTTCTCAGGGAACATAGGTTACAGTCGTAACCTGAGACGTTCCCTTTCGAAGGGAACTCAACAATACGTCAACGACGTTATGGGGAACGATATACCAACTCCGCCATGCTAAGGGGAGTGCATGCCAAGTGGCAGTGACAACTGTCAGAACCAGCAACTTCAAATGAAACGCTAGAACCACTCACCCTCAGGTCACACTGGGCTGTCAGTGACAGCATTCCCTACGGTCATAGCCCAAGCTACAGCCTCACAGAAAAACCTTCATAAACATGGTTAAATAAAAAGGTCTACCTGGGCCGGCTCCGGGCCTGGAACCACAGCTTCCGATTAGAAGGGGTCCCTTCTAGGGAATGTGGCTAGGGAACCCGAAGGAACCCCAGCCAGTCACTATTCAGGGGAACGTACTCACCCCGAAATGCCACCAGGACGGCCTGACCTGGCGTCAGTCCAAATCCTGTCTGTCTGAAGACAGAGCCTCTGGACAACAAAGCCTTAAGAAAGGCATCCAACCCGAGGGACTGCGAAGCTGGCAGTGAACCACTCGGCCCGGATCTCAGAGACGGGATATCCCGGAGAGTATGACTCAGCATAGTGCTTTCCAACCCTTGCTAGCGAGGGGAGTTTCTCTACTCGATCCACGGATCAACCCAGTGTCTGTGTTTCAAACACTGAGGAGGCCTGTGAAGGCCTAAGGGCTGATCTAACTGGGAGGCCTCACGAGAGGCCTACGACCGTCTGACCAGACTCAGGAAGCCGCATGCTCATAGAGACCCTCGGTGAGGGGAGCACAGGTCTGCCTGGTAGGCAAACCAGGCTGTAGGCAGAAAAAGTTCCGGGAGGGAACCAATAGCAGAGAATGAACACTTTAGCGAGCCAGGGCGCAAGCTCGCCTTCAGCAGCTGCCTATTAAGGCTAGCTGAAACTGATAGCAAGAGACCACTAGCTTCATAAACCCAGCACCACTAGGGAACGTTACAGGGAGGCCCGGAGAGGCCTACTACCTGATAGCCAACGTAAGTGGGAATTCACCTTCAGAGAGGCCCGTGAGGCCTACTACCTGATAACCACAGTAAGTGGGGTGCTCACCTTCAGGGAGGCCCAGAGAGGCCTACTACCTGATAACCACAGTATGTGGGGTGCTCACCTTCAGAGAGGCCAAGAGAGGCCTACTACCTGATAACCACAGTACGTGGGAACTCACCTTCAGGGAGGCCCGGTGCGGCCTGCTACCTTACAACCACAGTATGTGGGGAGCTCACCTTCAGGGAGGCCTGGTGAGGCCTACTACCTGACCGTACTCATTCAAGGAGGCCTGGAGGAGCCTACTACCTGATAATCACAGCATGTGGGAACTCACCTTCAGGGAGGCCTGGTGAGGCCTACTACCTGACACCCAAAATATTTGGGCGCTCACATTCAGGGAGGCCCAGAGCGGCCTACTACCTGACAGCCACAATATTTGGGAGCTCACCTTCAGGGAGGCCCAGAGAGGCCTACTACCTGATAGCCAACTTAAGTGGGAATTCGCCTTCAGGGCGGCCGGCTGAGGCCTACTACCTGATAACCATCTTAAGTGGGAATTCACCTTCAGGGAGGCCTGAGTGGCCTACTACCTGATAACCACTGTTAGCTTTGAGCCCTGAGTCCGGGTGATAGTATAAGGTGGCCTGCTAAGGCCAGCCAGCTGGGGACTCGCCTATCAGGGAGGCCTGGTCGGGCCTACTAGCTAATAGCAAGTCATATTCTGCTATAAAGTACACTGTTGGGAACCATACTACACAAGCATAATTTACTAATGGGCTTCCAGTAGCGCTATAAGGTATGTCCCACAATGTTGGGACTCACCTCCGAGGAGGCCTGTTTAAGGCCTACTACCCATCAGTGAGTCAACTGCCCGAACCACCAAGGCCAACCACGTAAAGTGAGCTGGCCTACAGTGCCCTCTAGGGGGCTGTCCAATCAAGGAGGCCTGCTGAGGCCTACTACCTAATGGCGCAGCCTTCGTTGGCAGCAAAGCTGTTTACGCAGCGCCTACAGCATCCTGGTGCCTAATCACATTGCCCATGGCAGTGTACTCCGCAAAAAAGCTAGCACCCTTAAAACAAGGGGAGTACAACATACGCCACTCTGCCTCAACGGAGGCCCCATTAGTCAGGGGCCTACCATCTATGCATGGGCGTCAGCTCAGGGCAATGCTCTGGCTTCAGGGGAGCGTACTTCGACCAAAGAAGAAGTGAAGCTTACTTCATACTCGACCCGAGCCATAGTGGTGCGAGGTAGGATAAACAGAACTGGGAGTGAAGTGCTCAGACCTACCCTGTATCACAGGGGGATACTCACACCTCACCCTGAGGTTACCAGGGTCCGGGCCTGCCAGCGGCTCTAGGGGTGACAGAAACTTATCTGTGCCCAACCTAGGGGAGTGGGGCTTGAATGAAAGCCATCCACCTACAACCTAGCGCTCGAGCAGTAGCTCAGCGAGGTGAGTGAAGCCTAAACTGGCGGCCTAAATCCGTAGGCCAGTTCTGCATGGCAGGGTCGGGCAGGAAACCCAGTCTTCTTCGTGAAGCGAAAGACGGCCTAACCCTGCTCAATAAAGACATATATACCACGGAGGCCTGTTTGAGGCCTACCATGTCCTTACAAACCATCCTCTGCACCATGCTGCATTACTCTAGTCACCCCAGAATGCAGAGAAGGGGGCGGGCCTTGGCCTAACGACTCCCATGGGAGGAGGCTGTTTATACAGGGATGCTAGAAACCTACATTCACAAAGTGAAGGTTCAGAGGAAGCAATGCTAAATTTTAGCAGAGCACTTCTATTATCCCTGGCACAGCCTAGGCCAGCTACAGAGGCGGCCCTGGTGAGGGCCAGCCTGCAGGCATAGATCTATCTGAGGGCTCGGAGGAGCCACAGCCTTACTAAAGAATATAGTCTGTATTATTCCATACAAAGGGCTGCATGATCGCTCAGCCTAATGAAAACCCAAACAGAGCTCAAGGGGCGAAATACTCAGGAAGAAGTCAAACGGACCCGTGGGCCGGACATAAGATCTATCTGAAGCTCTAGCGTCAGTCAACACTCTAAGTAAAAAATTCTAAGAGAGAGACCAACTACTCTACCCTGAGGTGGCTAACAGCCCGAAGGCTAACATAGTTATCGTTCTGGCCACCTAATGGGGAACTTCAGGGCCCTAATAATCCAGGAAACTTCTCTTACCTTATTACCTGATGACATAGCAAATGACATGACCCCATAGCTCTATACAGGGAACGAGGTCTGTAGAGAGATACATTTCGGAATTTTAATTCACAAAATTGACTCTTGAAAAGACCAGACAGCTCACCTGCGGCGTGCGGAGTGAAGACTCGCCAGATAGTTCTTTATGAACCTGGGGTCCACCACTTTACATGCCTGAAAGAGGCGTTTCTACTAACCAAGCCTAGGCGGGCCATCGGAACATCGTTCTTATCATAGGCCCAGCGCCAGGCCTGATGTAATGCACGTCTGGGGAGTCAGAAGAGAGGAGAGGGCTGGATTTCTCTTTTTAATGAAGCCCTCCGGGGAGATTATCCATCAGCGACGCTGTATGCGCTTGTGCTGGATAACCTCCCTCAGATCCCTCTTCTAGCGGGAGTCACAGCCTGAACTGCTGCCGTGTATGCTCTGCCATTCAAACGCGCTGTTGTCTCTAGCGGTTTGGATGGCAGAAATGGAGCTCTCAGTGTCGACGCCTGCCCAGACATGAGATAGTTCGCAAACGACTCGTCAAATGGGCGGCATCGACACATACCCATGCTCTGCGATCCTCTCAACATCAGCGAAATTAACCCGCTGATGTCAGTGAATACTGGCAGAGAATGGGCTCTTCCATGCCCTCTAGATCTCTGTGTGAAGATCAGGAAGGAATGGATTAGGCTCACCTGAGCTGGTGGTGTATGGCCGGGGAGAAACCGATTGCCGAGCCTACCGCGAGCGGTCTCTCCTCTAGTGCGTTGCCATGGCAGCTACAGCCTGTTGGCGGCGCGCTCCACAACATCCACCAGACCTGCATACACGGGGCAGGGTGGCTGAGAGGGTTCAGGATCTACCTGATTATAAACCTCCTCAGCCATCTCCTGCTCGTCCTGAAGAGCAGCAAGAGCACCTGCTTCGCCCTCGTCAGCCGTCGAATCATCTGAGAGGTTTACAGCACTCTCAAGATGATCGACGAGCTCTATCTGGAAGCCCATGATGCAAGTCGCCGCTCTGCCTCGGCACGAGCGGGACCACGAGAACCAGACGTTGAACCCCCTTCACTCGAGAAGAGGGCCAGACGAGAGCGAGCGTTTTAAAGGAAAAACGCTCACAGTTCACACAGAGGATTCCCTCGAGAATCTCCCGTGCGCGCTCTTCTCCCAGGCAGGAAAAGCACACTCGTGTGCTGTACATTTAATTTTCTTACCGTTTCATTGAGTAGCGTTTTCAAACAGACAGTCCCTGAAGACGATGAGATGATTTGTCATGTGTGCAAGGCGCCCCTTTATACTTCCAGGTCGCACGTTAATCATTCACGCTAATGATTCACGGGCTGTCGCCGGTCAATATGATTGACGTGATTTGATTGTGATTTCAGACACCTGTCACGCCTGAGGCGTTCCCCATAACGTCGTTGACGTATTGTTGAGTTCCCTTCGAAAGGGAACACAATGGCAGTAATGGCAAAATGGCAAAGAACACAATGGCAGTAATGGCAAAATGGCAATGAACACAATGGCAGTAATGGCAAAAAACACAATGGCAGTAATGGCAATGAACACAATGGCAGTAATGGCAATGAACACAATGGCAGTAATGGCAAAATGGCAATTAACAATGGCAGTAATGGCAAAATGGCAATTAACACAATGGCAGTAATGGCAAAATGGCAATGAACACAATGGCAGTAATGGCAAAATGAGAATTAACAATGGCAGTAATGGCAAAATGGCAATTAACAATGGCAGTAATGGCAAAATGGCAATTAACACAATGGCAGTAATGGCAAAATGGCAATGAACACAATGGCAGTAATGGCAAAATGAGAATTAACAATGGCAGTAATGGCAAAATGGCAATTAACAATGGCAGTAATGGCAAAATGGCAATTAACACAATGGCAGTAATGGCAAAATGGCAATGAACACAATGGCAGTAATGGCAATGAACACAATGGCAGTAATGGCAAAATGGCAATGAACACAATGGCAGTAATGGCAAAATGGCAATGAACACAATGGCAGTAATGGCAAAATGGCAATGAACACAATGGCAGTAATGGCAAAATGGCAATGAACACAATGGCAGTAATGGCAATGAACACAATGGCAGTAATGGCAAAATGGCAATGAACACAATGGCAGTAATGGCAAAATGGCAATGAACACAATGGCAGTAATGGCAAAATGGCAATTAACAATGGCAGTAATGGCAAAATGGCAATTAACAATAGCAGTAATGGCAAAATGGCAATGAACACAATGGCAGTAATGGCAATGAACACAATGGCAGTAATGGCAAAATGGCAATAAACACAATGGCAGTAATGGCAATGAACACAATGGCAGTAATGGCAAAAGGGCATTGAACACAATGGCAGTAATGGCAATGAACACAATGGCAGTAATGGCAATGAACACAATGTCAGTAATGGCAAAAGGGCATTGAACACAATGGCAGTAATGGCAATGAACACAATGGCAGTAATGGCAAAAGGGCATTGAACACAATGGCAGTAATGGCAATGAACACAATGGCAGTAATGGCAATGAACACAATGGCAGTAATGGCAAAAGGGCAATGAACACAATGGCAGTAATGGCAATGAACACAATGGCAGTAATGGCAAAATGGCAATGAACACAATGGCAGTAATGGCAAAATGGCAATAAACAATGGCAGTAATGGCAAAATGGCAATTAACACAATGGCAGTAATGGCAAAATGGCAATGAACACAATGGCAGTAATGACAATGAACACAATGGCAGTAATGGCAAAATGGCAATGAACACAATGGCAGTAATGGCAAAATGGCAATGAACACAATGGCAGTAATGGCAAAAAACACAATGGCAGTAATGGCAATGAATACAATGGCAGTAATGGCAATGAACACAATGGCAGTAATGGCAAAATGGCAATTAACAATGGCAGTAATGGCAAAATGGCAATTAACACAATGGCAGTAATGGCAAAATGGCAAAGAACACAATGGAAGTAATGGCAAAATGGCAATGAACACAATGGCAGTAATGGCAAAATGGCAATGAACACAATGGCAGTAATGGCAATGAACACAATGGCAGTAATGGCAAAATGGCAAAGAACACAATGGCAGTAATGGCAAAATGGCAATGAACACAATGGCAGTAATGGCAAAAAACACAATGGCAGTAATGGCAATGAACACAATGGCAGTAATGGCAATGAACACAATGGCAGTAATGGCAAAATGGCAATTAACAATGGCAGTAATGGCAAAATGGCAATTAACACAATGGCAGTAATGGCAAAATGGCAATGAACACAATGGCAGTAATGGCAAAATGAGAATTAACAATGGCAGTAATGGCAAAATGGCAATTAACAATGGCAGTAATGGCAAAATGGCAATTAACACAATGGCAGTAATGGCAAAAGGGCATTGAACACAATGGCAGTAATGGCAATGAACACAATGGCAGTAATGGCAATGAACACAATGGCAGTAATGGCAAAAGGGCAATGAACACAATGGCAGTAATGGCAATGAACACAATGGCAGTAATGGCAAAATGGCAATGAACACAATGGCAGTAATGGCAAAATGGCAATAAACAATGGCAGTAATGGCAAAATGGCAATTAACACAATGGCAGTAATGGCAAAATGGCAATGAACACAATGGCAGTAATGACAATGAACACAATGGCAGTAATGGCAAAATGGCAATGAACACAATGGCAGTAATGGCAAAATGGCAATGAACACAATGGCAGTAATGGCAAAAAACACAATGGCAGTAATGGCAATGAACACAATGGCAGTAATGGCAATGAACACAATGGCAGTAATGGCAAAATGGCAATTAACAATGGCAGTAATGGCAAAATGGCAATTAACACAATGGCAGTAATGGCAAAATGGCAAAGAACACAATGGCAGTAATGGCAAAATGGCAATGAACACAATGGCAGTAATGGCAAAAAACACAATGGCAGTAATGGCAATGAACACAATGGCAGTAATGGCAATGAACACAATGGCAGTAATGGCAAAATGGCAATTAACAATGGCAGTAATGGCAAAATGGCAATTAACACAATGGCAGTAATGGCAAAATGGCAATGAACACAATGGCAGTAATGGCAAAATGAGAATTAACAATGGCAGTAATGGCAAAATGGCAATTAACAATGGCAGTAATGGCAAAATGGCAATTAACACAATGGCAGTAATGGCAAAATGGCAATGAACACAATGGCAGTAATGGCAAAATGAGAATTAACAATGGCAGTAATGGCAAAATGGCAATTAACAATGGCAGTAATGGCAAAATGGCAATTAACACAATGGCAGTAATGGCAAAATGGCAATGAACACAATGGCAGTAATGGCAATGAACACAATGGCAGTAATGGCAAAATGGCAATGAACACAATGGCAGTAATGGCAAAATGGCAATGAACTCAATGGCAGTAATGGCAATGAACACAATGGCAGTAATGGCAAAATGGCAATAAACACAATGGCAGTAATGGCAATGAACACAATGGCAGTAATGGCAAAAGGGCATTGAACACAATGGCAGTAATGGCAATGAACACAATGGCAGTAATGGCAATGAACACAATGTCAGTAATGGCAAAAGGGCATTGAACACAATGGCAGTAATGGCAAAATGGCAAAGAACACAATGGCAGTAATGGCAAAATGGCAATGAACACAATGGCAGTAATGGCAAAAAACACAATGGCAGTAATGGCAATGAACACAATGGCAGTAATGGCAATGAACACAATGGCAGTAATGGCAAAATGGCAATTAACAATGGCAGTAATGGCAAAATGGCAATTAACATAATGGCAGTAATGGCAAAATGGCAAAGAACACAATGGCAGTAATGGCAAAATGGCAATGAACACAATGGCAGTAATGGCAAAATGGCAATGAACACAATGGCAGTAATGGCAATGAACACAATGGCAGTAATGGCAAAATGGCAATGAACAATGGCAGTAATGGCAAAATGGCAAAGAACACAATGGCAGTAATGGCAAAATGGCAATGAACACAATGGCAGTAATGGCAAAAAACACAATGGCAGTAATGGCAATGAACACAATGGCAGTAATGGCAATGAACACAATGGCAGTAATGGCAAAATGGCAATTAACAATGGCAGTAATGGCAAAATGGCAATTAACACAATGGCAGTAATGGCAAAATGGCAATGAACACAATGGCAGTAATGGCAAAATGAGAATTAACAATGGCAGTAATGGCAAAATGGCAATTAACAATGGCAGTAATGGCAAAATGGCAATTAACACAATGGCAGTAATGGCAAAATGGCAATGAACACAATGGCAGTAATGGCAAAATGAGAATTAACAATGGCAGTAATGGCAAAATGGCAATTAACAATGGCAGTAATGGCAAAATGGCAATTAACACAATGGCAGTAATGGCAAAATGGCAATGAACACAATGGCAGTAATGGCAATGAACACAATGGCAGTAATGGCAAAATGGCAATGAACACAATGGCAGTAATGGCAAAATGGCAATGAACTCAATGGCAGTAATGGCAATGAACACAATGGCAGTAATGGCAAAATGGCAATAAACACAATGGCAGTAATGGCAATGAACACAATGGCAGTAATGGCAAAAGGGCATTGAACACAATGGCAGTAATGGCAATGAACACAATGGCAGTAATGGCAATGAACACAATGTCAGTAATGGCAAAAGGGCATTGAACACAATGGCAGTAATGGCAATGAACACAATGGCAGTAATGGCAAAAGGGCATTGAACACAATGGCAGTAATGGCAATGAACACAATGGCAGTAATGGCAATGAACACAATGGCAGTAATGGCAAAAGGGCAATGAACACAATGGCAGTAATGGCAATGAACACAATGGCAGTAATGGCAAAATGGCAATGAACACAATGGCAAAAATGGCAAAATGGCAATAAACAATGGCAGTAATGGCAAAATGGCAATTAACACAATGGCAGTAATGGCAAAATGGCAATGAACACAATGGCAGTAATGACAATGAACACAATGGCAGTAATGGCAAAATGGCAATGAACACAATGGCAGTAATGGCAAAATGGCAATGAACACAATGGCAGTAATGGCAAAATGGCAATTAACAATGGCAGTAATGGCAAAATGGCAATTAAAAATAGCAATAATGGCAAAATGGCAATGAACACAATGGCAGTAATGGCAATGAACACAATGGCAGTAATGGCAAAATGGCAATGAACACAATGGCAGTAATGGCAAAATGGCAATAAACACAATGGCAGTAATGGCAATGAACACAATGGCAGTAATGGCAATGAACTCAATGGCAGTAATAGCAAAATGGCAAAGAACACAATGGCAGTAATGGCAAAATGGCAAAGAACACAATGGCAGTAATGGCAAAATGGCAATGAACACAATGGCAGTAATGGCAAAATGGCAATGAACACAATGGCAGTAATGGCAATGAACACAATGGCAGTAATGGCAAAATGGCAATGAACAATGGCAGTAATGGCAAAATGGCAAAGAACACAATGGCAGTAATGGCAAAATGGCAATGAACACAATGGCAGTAATGGCAAAAAACACAATGGCAGTAATGGCAATGAACACAATGGCAGTAATGGCAATGAACACAATGGCAGTAATGGCAAAATGGCAATTAACAATGGCAGTAATGGCAAAATGGCAATTAACACAATGGCAGTAATGGCAAAATGGCAAAGAACACAATGGCAGTAATGGCAAAATGGCAATGAACACAATGGCAGTAATGGCAAAATGGCAATGAACACAATGGCAGTAATGGCAATGAACACAATGGCAGTAATGGCAAAATGGCAATGAACAATGGCAGTAATGGCAAAATGGCAAAGAACACAATGGCAGTAATGGCAAAATGGCAATGAACACAATGGCAGCAATGGCAAAAAACACAATGGCAGTAATGGCAATGAACACAATGGCAGTAATGGCAATGAACACAATGGCAGTAATGGCAAAATGGCAATTAACAATGGCAGTAATGGCAAAATGGCAATTAACACAATGGCAGTAATGGCAAAATGGCAATGAACACAATGGCAGTAATGGCAAAATGAGAATTAACAATGGCAGTAATGGCAACATGGCAATTAACAATGGCAGTAATGGCAAAATGGCAATTAACACAATGGCAGTAATGGCAAAATGGCAATGAACACAATGGCAGTAATGGCAAAATGAGAATTAACAATGGCAGTAATGGCAAAATGGCAATTAACAATGGCAGTAATGGCAAAATGGCAATTAACACAATGGCAGTAATGGCAAAATGGCAATGAACACAATGGCAGTAATGGCAATGAACACAATGGCAGTAATGGCAAAATGGCAATGAACACAATGGCAGTAATGGCAAAATGGCAATGAACTCAATGGCAGTAATGGCAATGAACACAATGGCAGTAATGGCAAAATGGCAATAAACACAATGGCAGTAATGGCAATGAACACAATGGCAGTAATGGCAAAAGGGCATTGAACACAATGGCAGTAATGGCAATGAACACAATGGCAGTAATGGCAATGAACACAATGTCAGTAATGGCAAAAGGGCATTGAACACAATGGCAGTAATGGCAATGAACACAATGGCAGTAATGGCAAAAGGGCATTGAACACAATGGCAGTAATGGCAATGAACACAATGGCAGTAATGGCAATGAACACAATGGCAGTAATGGCAAAAGGGCAATGAACACAATGGCAGTAATGGCAATGAACACAATGGCAGTAATGGCAAAATGGCAATGAACACAATGGCAAAAATGGCAAAATGGCAATAAACAATGGCAGTAATGGCAAAATGGCAATTAACACAATGGCAGTAATGGCAAAATGGCAATGAACACAATGGCAGTAATGACAATGAACACAATGGCAGTAATGGCAAAATGGCAATGAACACAATGGCAGTAATGGCAAAATGGCAATGAACACAATGGCAGTAATGGCAAAATGGCAATTAACAATGGCAGTAATGGCAAAATGGCAATTAAAAATAGCAATAATGGCAAAATGGCAATGAACACAATGGCAGTAATGGCAATGAACACAATGGCAGTAATGGCAAAATGGCAATGAACACAATGGCAGTAATGGCAAAATGGCAATAAACACAATGGCAGTAATGGCAATGAACACAATGGCAGTAATGGCAATGAACACAATGGCAGTAATGGCAATGAACTCAATGGCAGTAATGGCAAAATGGCAATTAACAATGGCAGTAATGGCAATGAACACAATGGCAGTAATGGCAAAATGGCAATGAACACAATGGCAGTAATGGCAATGAACAAAATGGCAGTAATGGCAAAATGGCAATGAATACAATGGCAGTAATAGCAATGAACACAATGGCAGTAATGGCAAAATGGCAATTAACACAATGGCAGTAATGGCAAAATGGCAATGAACACAATGGCAGTAATGGCAAAATGGCAATGAACAATGGCAGTAATGGCAAAATGGCAAAGAACACAATGGCAGTAATGGCAAAATGGCAATGAACACAATGGCAGTAATGGCAATGAACACAATGGCAGTAATGGAAAAATGGCAATTAACACAATGGCAGTAATGGCAAAATGGCAATGAACACAAGGGCAGTAATGGCAATGAACACAATGGCAGTAATGGCAAAATGGCAATGAACAATGGCAGTAATGGCAAAATGGCAAAGAACACAATGGCAGTAATGGCAAAATGGCAAAGAACACAATGGCAGTAATGGCAAAATGGCAAAGAACACAATGGCAGTAATGGCAAAATGGCAATGAACACAATGGCAGTAATGGCAAAATGGCAATTAACAATAGCAGTAATGGCAAAATGGCAAAGAACACAATGGCAGTAATGGCAAAATGGCAATGAACACAATGGCAGTAGTGGCAATGAACACAATGGCAGTAATGGCAAAAAACACAATGGCAGTAATGGCAATGAACACAATGGCAGTAATGGCAATGAACACAATGGCAGTAATGGCAAAATGGCAATTAACAATGGCAGTAATGGCAAAATGGCAATTAACACAATGGCAGTAATGGCAAAATGGCAAAGAACACAATGGCAGTAATGGCAAAATGGCAATGAACACAATGGCAGTAATGGCAAAATGGCAATGAACACAATGGCAGTAATGGCAATGAACACAATGGCAGTAATGGCAAAATGGCAATGAACAATGGCAGTAATGGCAAAATGGCAAAGAACACAATGGCAGTAATGGCAAAATGGCAATGAACACAATGGCAGTAATGGCAAAAAACACAATGGCAGTAATGGCAATGAACACAATGGCAGTAATGGCAATGAACACAATGGCAGTAATGGCAAAATGGCAATTAACAATGGCAGTAATGGCAAAATGGCAATTAACACAATGGCAGTAATGGCAAAATGGCAATGAACACAATGGCAGTAATGGCAAAATGAGAATTAACAATGGCAGTAATGGCAAAATGGCAATTAACAATGGCAGTAATGGCAAAATGGCAATTAACACAATGGCAGTAATGGCAAAATGGCAATGAACAAAATGGCAGTAATGGCAAAATGGCAATGAACACAATGGCAGTAATGGCAAAATGGCAATTAACACAATGGCAGTAATGGCAAAATGGCAATGAACACAATGGCAGTAATGGCAATGAACACAATGGCAGTAATGGCAAAATGGCAATGAACACAATGGCAGTAATGGCAAAATGGCAATGAACACAATGGCAGTAATGGCAATGAACACAATGGCAGTAATGGCAAAATGGCAATGAACACAATGGCAGTAATGGCAAAATGGCAATGAACACAATGGCAGTAATGGCAAAATGGCAATGAACACAATGGCAGTAATGGCAATGAACACAATGGCAGTAATGGCAAAATGGCAATGAACACAATGGCAGTAATGGCAAAATGGCAATGAACACAATGGCAGTAATGGCAATGAACACAATGGCAGTAATGGCAAAATGGCAATAAACACAATGGCAGTAATGGCAATGAACACAATGGCAGTAATGGCAAAAGGGCATTGAACACAATGGCAGTAATGGCAATGAACACAATGGCAGTAATGGCAATGAACACAATGGCAGTAATGGCAAAAGGGCATTGAACACAATGGCAGTAATGGCAATGAACACAATGGCAGTAATGGCAAAAGGGCATTGAACACAATGGCAGTAATGGCAATGAACACAATGGCAGTAATGGCAATGAACACAATGGCAGTAATGGCAAAAGGGCAATGAACACAATGGCAGTAATGGCAATGAACACAATGGCAGTAATGGCAAAATGGCAATGAACACAATGGCAGTAATGGCAAAAAACACAATGGCAGTAATGGCAAAAAACACAATGGCAGTAATGGCAATGAACACAATGGCAGTAATGGCAAAAAACACAATGGCAGTAATGGCAAAAAACACAATGGCAGTAATGGCAATGAACACAATGGCAGTAATGGCAAAATGGCAATTAACAATGGCAGTAATGGCAAAATGGCAATGAACACAATGGCAGTAATGGCAATGAACACAATGGCAGTAATGGCAAAAGGGCAATGAACACAATGGCTGTAATGGCAATGAACACAATGGCAGTAATGGCAAAAAACACAATGGCAGTAATGGCAATGAACACAATGGCAGTAATGGCAAAATGGCAATTAACAATGGCAGTAATGGCAAAATGGCAATTAACACAATGGCAGTAATGGCAAAATGGCAATGAACACAATGGCAGTAATGGCAAAAGGGCAATGAACACAATGGCAGTAATGGCAATGAACACAATGGCAGTAATGGCAATGAACACAATGGCAGTAATGGCAAAATGGCAATGATCACAATGGCAGTAATGGCAATGAACACAATGGCAGTAATGGCAAAATGGCAATTAACACAATGGCAGTAATGGCAAAATGGCAATGAACACAATGGCAGTAATGGCAATGAACACAATGGCAGTAATGGGAAAATGGCAATTAACAATGGCAGTAATGGCAAAATGGCAATTAACACAATGGCAGTAATGGCAAAATGGCAATGAACACAATGGCAGTAATGGCAAAATGGCAATGAACACAATGGCAGTAATGGCAAAATGGCAATGAACACAATGGCAGTAATAGAAAAAAAACAAAGGCAGTAATGGCAAAATGGCAATGAACACAATGGCAGTAATGGCAAAATGGCAATTAACAATGGTAGTAATGGCAAAATGGCAATGAACACAATGGCAGTAATGGCAAAATGGCAATTAACAATGGTAGTAATGGCAAAATGGCAATGAACACAATGGCAGTGATAGCAATGAACACAATGGCAGTAATAGCAAAGAACACAATGGCAGTAATGGCAAAATGGCAAAGAACACAATGGCAATAATGGCAAAATGGCAAAGAACACAATGGCAGTAATAGCAATGAACACAATGGCAGTAATAGCAAAGAACACAATGGCAGTAATGGCAAAATGGCAATTAACAATGGCAGTAATGGCAAAATGGCAATTAACACAATGGCAGTAATGGCAAAATGGCAATGAACACAATGGCAGTAATGGCAATGAACACAATGGCAGTAATGGCAAAATGGCAATTAACAATGGCAGTAATGGCAAAATGACAATTAACACAATGGCAGTAATGGCAAAATGGCAATGAACACAATGGCAGTAATGGCAAAATGGCAATGAACACAATGGCAGTAATGGCAAAATGGCAATGAACACAATGGCAGTAATAGAAATAAACACAATGGCAGTAATGGCAAAATGGCAATTAACAATGGCAGTAATGGCAAAATGGCAATTAACAATGGCAGTAATGGCAAAATGGCAATGAACACAATGGCAATAATGGCAAAATGGCAAAGAACACAATGGCAGTAATAGCAATGAACACAATGGCAGTAATAGCAAAGAACACAATGGCAGTAATGGCAAAATGGCAATTAACAATGGCAGTAATGGCAAAATGGCAATTAACACAATGGCAGTAATGGCAAAATGGCAATGAACACAATGGCAGTAATGGCAATGAACACAATGGCAGTAATGGCAAAAGGGCAATGAACACAATGGCAGTGATAGCAATGAACACAATGGCAGTAATAGCAAAGAACACAATGGCAGTAATGGCAAAATGGCAAAGAACACAATGGCAATAATGGCAAAATGGCAAAGAACACAATGGCAGTAATAGCAATGAACACAATGGCAGTAATAGCAAAGAACACAATGGCAGTAATGGCAAAATGGCAATTAACAATGGCAGTAATGGCAAAATGGCAATTAACACAATGGCAGTAATGGCAAAATGGCAATGAACACAATGGCAGTAATGGCAATGAACACAATGGTAGTAATGGCAAAAGGGCAATGAACACAATGGCAGTAATGGCAATGAACACAATGGCAGTAATGGCAAAATGGCAATGAACACAATGGCAGTAATGGCAATGAACACAATGGCAGTAATGGCAAAATGGCAATTAACAATGGCAGTAATGGCAAAATGGCAATTAACACAATGGCAGTAATGGCAAAATGGCAATGAACACAATGGCAGTAATGGCAATGAACACAATGGCAGTAATGGCAAAATGGCAATTAACACAATGGCAGTAATGGCAAAATGGCAATGAACACAATGGCAGTAATGGCAAAATGGCAATGAACACAATGGCAGTAATAGAAATGAACACAATGGCAGTAATGGCAAAAAGGCAATTAACAATGGCAGTAATGGCAAAATGGCAATGAACACAATGGCAGTAATGGCAAAAAACACAATGGCAGTAATGGCAAAAAACACAATGGCAGTAATGGCAAAAAACACAATGGCAGTAATGGCAATGAACACAATGGCAGTAATAGCAATGAACACAATGGCAGTAATGGCAAAATGGCAATTAACACAATGGCAGTAATGGCAAAATGGCAATGAACACAATGGCATTAATGGCAATGAACACAATGGCAGTAATGGCAATGAACACAATGGCAGTAATGGCAAAATGGCAATTAACAATGGCAGTAATGGCAAAATGGCAAAGAACACAATGGCAGTAATGACAAAATGGCAAAGAACACAATGGCAGTAATGGCAAAATGGCAATGAACACAATGGCAGTAATGGCAAAATGGCAATGAACACAATGGCAGTAATGGCAAAATGGCAATGAACAATGGCAGTAATGGCAAAATGGCAAAGAACACAATGGCAGTAATGGCAAAATGGCAATGAACACAATGGTAGTAATGGCAAAATGGCAATTAACACAATGGCAGTAATGGCAAAAGGGCAATTAACAATGGCAGTAATGGCAATTAACACAATGGCAGTAATGGCAAAATGGCAATTAACAATGGCAGTAATGGCAATGAACACAATGGCAGTAATGGCAATGAACACAATGGCAGTAATGGCAAAAGGGCAATGAACAATGGCAGTAATGGCAATGAACACAATGGCAGTCATGGCAAAATGGCAATGAACACAATGGCAAAATGGCAATGAACACAATGGCAGTAATAGCCATGAACACAATGGCAGTAATGGCAAAATGGCAATTAACAATGGCAGTAATGGCAAAATGGCAATTAACAATGGCAGTAATGGCAATGAACACAGTGGCAGTAAAGGCAAAATGGCAATGAACACAATGGCAGTAATGGCAAAATGGCAATTAACAATGGCAGTAATGGCAAAATGGCAATTAACAATGGCAGTAATGGCAATGAACACAGTGGCAGTAAAGGCAAAATGGCAATTAACACAATGGCAGTAATGGCAAAATGGCAAAGAACACAATGGCAGTAATGGCAAAATGGCAAAGAACACAATGGCAGTAATGGCAAAATGGCAATGAACACAATGGCAGTAATGGCAAAATGGCAATGAACACAATGGCAGTAATGGCAAAATGGCAATGAACAATGGGAGTAATGGCAAAATGGCAAAGAACACAATGGCAGTAATGGCAAAATGGCAATGAACACAATGGCAGTAATGGCAATGAACACAATGGCAGTAATGGCAAAATGGCAATTAACACAATGGCAGTAATGGCAAAAGAGCAATTAACAATGGCAGTAATGGCAAAATGGCAATTAACAATGGCAGTAATGGCAAAATGGCAATGAACACAATGGCAGTAATGGCAATGAACACAATGGCAGTAATGGCAAAAGGGCAATGAACAATGGCAGTAATGGCAATGAACACAATGGCAGTAATGGCAAAATGACAATGAACACAATGGCAGTTATAGCAATGAACACAATGGCAGTAATGGCAAAATGGCAGTTAACAATGGCAGTAATGGCAATGAACACAATGGCAGTAATGGCAAAATGGCAATGAACACAATGGCAGTAATAGCAATGAACACAATGGCAGTAATGGCAGTAATAGCAATGAACACAATGGCAGTAATGGCAGTAATATCAATGAACACAATGGCAGTAATGGCAAAATGGCAATTAACAATGGCAGTAATGGCAAAATGGCAATAAACAATGGCAGTAATGGCAATGAACACAATGGCAGTAATGGCAAAATGGCAATGAACACAATGGCAGTAATGGCAAAATGGCAATTAACAATGGCAAAATGGCAATTAACCATGGCAGTAATGGCAAAATGGCAATTAACACAATGGCAGTAATAGCAATGAACACAATGGCAGTAATGGCAGTAATTGCAATGAACACAATGGCAGTATTGGCAAAATGGCAATTAACAATGGCAGTAATGGAAAAATGGCAATTAACAATGGCAGTAATGGCAATGAACACAATGGCAGTAATGGCAAAATGGCAATTAACAATGGCAGTAATGGCAAAATGGCAATTAACACAATGGCAGTAATGGCAAAATGGCAATGAACACAATGGCAGTAATGGCAATAAACACAATGGCAGTAATGGCAAAAGGGCAATGAACACAATGGCAGTAATGGCAATGAACACAATGGCAGTAATGGCAAAATGGCAATGAACACAATGGCAGTAATGGCAATGAACACAATGGCAGTAATGGCAAAATGGCAATTAACAATGGCAGTAATGGCAAAATGGCAATTAACACAATGGCAGTAATGGCAAAATGGCAATGAACACAATGGCAGTAATGGCAATGAACAATGGCAGTAATGGCAAAATGGCAATGAACACAATGGCAGTAACGGCAAAATGGCAATGAACACAATGGCAGTAATAGAAATGAACACAATGGCAGTAATGGCAAAAAGGCAATGAACACAATGGCAGTAATGGCAATGAACACAATGGCAGTGATGGCAAAATGGCAATAAACACAATGGCAGTAATGGCAATGAACACAATGGCAGTAATGGCAATGAACACAATGGAAGTAATGGCAAAATGGCAATGAACACAATGGCAGTAATGGCAAAATGGCAATGAACAATGGCAAAATGGCCATGAACACAATGGCAATAATGGCAAAATGGCAATGAACAATGGCAGTAATGGCAAAATGGCAATGAACACAATGGCAGTAATGGCAAAAAACACAATGGCAGTAATGGCAAAAAACACAATGGCAGTAATGGCAATGAACACAATGGCAGTAATAGCAATGAACACAATGGCAGTAATGGCAAAATGGCAATTAACACAATGGCAGTAATGGCAAAATGGCAATGAACACAATGGCACTAACGGCAATGAACACAATGGAAGTAATGGCAATGAACACAGTGGCAGTAATGGCAAAATGGCAATTAACAATGGCAGTAATGGCAATGAACACAATGGCAGTAATGGCAAAATGGCAATGAACACAATGGCAGTAATGGCAATGAACACAATGGCAGTAATGGCAATGAACACAATGGCAGTAATGGCAAAATGGCAATGAACACAATGGCAGTAATGGCAAAATGGCAATGAACAATGGCAGTAATGGCAATGAACACAATGGCAGTAATGGCAAAATGGCAATGAACACAATGGCAATAATGGCAAAATGGCAATGAACAATGGCAGTAATGGCAAAATGGCAATGAACACAATGGCAGTAATGGCAAAAAACACAATGGCAGTAATGGCAAAAAACACAATGGCAGTAATGGCAATGAACACAATGGCAGTAATAGCAATGAACACAATGGCAGTAATGGCAAAATGGCAATTAACAATGGCAGTAATGGCAAAAAACACAATGGCAGTAATGGCAATGAACACAATGGCAGTAATAGCAATGAACACAATGGCAGTAATGGCAAAATGGCAATTAACAATGGCAGTAATGGCAAAATGGCAATTAACACAATGGCAGTAATGGCAAAATGGCAATGAACACAATGGCAGTAATGGCAATGAACACAATGGCAGTAATGGCAAAAGGGCAATGAACACAATGGCAGTAATGACAATGAACACAATGGCAGTAATGGCAAAATGGCAATGAACACAATGGCAGTAATGGCAATGAACACAATGGCAGTAATGGCAAAATGGCAATTAACAATGGCAGTAATGGCAAAATGGCAAAGAACACAATGGCAGTAATGGCAAAATGGCAAAGAACACAATGGCAGTAATGGCAAAATGGCAATGAACACAATGGCAGTAATGGCAAAATGGCAATGAACACAATGGCAGTAATGGCAAAATGGCAATGAACAATGGCAGTAATGGCAAAAGGGCAATTAACAATGGCAGTAATAGCAATCAACACAATGGCAGTAATGGCAAAATGGCAATGAACACAATGGCAGTAATGGCAATGAACACAATGGCAGTAATGGCAAAAGGGCAATGAACAATGGCAGTAATAGCAATGAACACAATGGCAGTAATGGCAAAATGGCAATTAACAATGGCAGGAATGGCAAAATGGCAATTAACAATGGCAGTAATGGCAATGAACACAATGGCAGTAATGGCAGTAATAGCAATGAACACAATGGCAGTAATGGCAAAATGGCAATTAACAATGGCAGTAATGGCAAAATGGCAATTAACACAATGGCAGTAATGGCAAAATGGCATTAACAATGGCAGTAATGGCAAAATGGCAATTAACACAATGGCAGTAATGGCAAAATGGCAATGAACACAATGGCAGTAATGGCAAAATGGCAATGAACAATGGCAGTAATGGCAAAATGGCAAAGAACACAATGGCAGTAATGGCAAAATGGCAATGAACACAATGGCAGTAATGGCAAAAAACACAATGGCAGTAATGGCAAAAAACACAATGGCAGTAATGGCAATGAACACAATGGCAGTAATGGCCAAATGGCAATTAACAATGGCAGTAATGGCAAAATGGCAATTAACACAATGGCAGTAATGGCAAAATGGCAATGAACACAATGGCAATTAATGGCAATGAACACAATGGCAGTAATGGCAAAAGGGCAATGAACACAATGGCAGTAATGGCAATGAACACAATGGCAGTAATGGCAAAATGGCAATGAACACAATGGCAGTAATGGCAATGAACACAATGGCAGTAATGGCAAAATGGCAATTAACACAATGGCAGTAATGGCAAAATGGCAATGAACACAATGGCAGTAATGGCAAAAAACACAATGGCAGTAATGGCAAAATGGCAATGAACACAATGGCAGTAATGGCAAAAAACACAATGGCAGTAATGGCAATTAACAATGGCAGTAATGGCAAAATGGCAATGAACACAATGGCAGTAATGGCAAAATGGCAATGAACACAATGGCAGTAATGGCAAAATGGCAATGAACACAATGGCAGTAATAGAAATGAACACAATGGCAGTAATGGCAAAATGGCAATTAACAATGGCAGTAATGGCAAAATGGCAATTAACACAATGGCAGTAATAGCAATGAACACAATGGCAGTAATGGCAAAATGGCAAAGAACACAATGGCAATAATGGCAAAATGGCAAAGAACACAATGGCAGTAATAGCAATGAACACAATGGCAGTAATAGCAAAGAACACAATGGCAGTAATGGCAAAATGGCAATTAACAATGGCAGTAATGGCAAAATGGCAATGAACACAATGGCAGTAATAGCAATGAACACAATGGCAGTAATGGCAAAATGGCAAAGAACACAATGGCAATAATGGCAAAATGGCAAAGAACACAATGGCAGTAATAGCAATGAACACAATGGCAGTAATAGCAAAGAACACAATGGCAGTAATGGCAAAATGGCAATTAACAATGGCAGTAATGGCAAAATGGCAATTAACACAATGGCAGTAATGGCAAAATAGCAATGAACACAATGGCAGTAATGGCAATGAACACAATGGCAGTAATGGCAAAAGGGCAATGAACACAATGGCAGTAATGGCAATGAACACAATGGCAGTAATGGCAAAATGGCAATGAACACAATGGCAGTAATGGCAATGAACACAATGGCAGTAATGGCAAAATGGCAATTAACAATGGCAGTAATGGCAAAATGGCAATTAACACAATGGCAGTAATGGCAAAATGGCAATTAACAATGGCAGTAATGGCAAAATGGCAATTAACACAATGGCAGTAATGGCAAAATGGCAATGAACACATTGGCAGTAATGGCAATGAACACAATGGCAGTAATGGCAAAATGGCAATTAACACAATGGCAGTAATGGCAAAATGGCAATGAACACAATGGCAGTAATGGCAATGAACACAATGGCAGTAATGGCAAAATGGCAAAAACAATGGCAGTAATGGCAAAATGGCAATTAACAATGGCAGTAATGGCAATGAACACAATGGCAGTAATGGCAAAATGGCAATTAACAATGGCAGTAATGGCAAAATGGCAATTAACAATGGCAAAATGGCAATTAACCATGGCAGTAATGGCAAAATGGCAATTAACACAATGGCAGTAATAACAATGAACACAATGGCAGTAATGGCAGTAATAGCAATGAACACAATGGCAGTAATGGCAGTAATAGCAATGAACACAATGGCAGTATTGGCAAAATGGCAATTAACAATGGCAGTAATGGCAAAATGGCAATTAACAATGGCAGTAATGGCAATAAACACAATGGCAGTAATGGCAAAAGGGCAATGAACACAATGGCAGTAATGGCAATGAACACAATGGCAGTAATGGCAAAATGGCAATGAACACAATGGCAGTAATGGCAAAATGGCAATTAACAATGGCAGTAATGGCAAAATGGCAATTAACACAATGGCAGTAATGGCAAAATGGCAATGAACACAATGGCAGTAATGGCAATGAACAATGGCAGTAATGGCAAAATGGCAATGAACACAATGGCAGTAATGGCAAAATGGCAATGAACACAATGGCAGTAATAGAAATGAACACAATGGCAGTAATGGCAAAATGGCAATGAACACAATGGCAGTAATGGCAATGAACACAATGGCAGTAATGGCAAAATGGCAATAAACACAATGGCAGTAATGGCAATGAACACAATGGCAGTAATGGCAATGAACACAATGGCAGTAATGGCAAAATGGCAATGAACACAATGGCAGTAATGGCAAAATGGCAATGAACAATGGCAGTAATGGCAATGAACACAATGGCAGTAATGGCAAAATGGCAATGAACAATGGCAGTAATGGCAAAAAACACAATGGCAGTAATGGCAAAAAACACAATGGCAGTAATGGCAATGAACACAATGGCAGTAATAGCAATGAACACAATGGCAGTAATGGCAAAATGGCAATTAACACAATGGCAGTAATGGCAAAATGGCAATGAACAATGGCAGTAATGGCAAAATGGCAAAGAACACAATGGCAGTAATGGCAAAATGGCAATGAACACAATGGCAGTAATGGCAAAAAACACAATGGCAGTAATGGCAAAAAACACAATGGCAGTAATGGCAATGAACACAATGGCAGTAATGGCCAAATGGCAATTAACAATGGCAGTAATGGCAAAATGGCAATTAACACAATGGCAGTAATGGCAAAATGGCAATGAACACAATGGCAGTAATGGCAAAAGGGCAATGAACACAATGGCAGTAATAGAAATGAACACAATGGCAGTAATGGCAAAATGGCAATTAACAATGGCAGTAATGGCAAAATGGCAATTAACACAATGGCAGTAATAGCAATGAACACAATGGCAGTAATGGCAAAATGGCAAAGAACACAATGGCAGTAATGGCAAAAAACACAATGGCAGTAATGGCAAAAAACACAATGGCAGTAATGGCAATGAACACAATGGCAGTAATGGCCAAATGGCAATTAACAATGGCAGTAATGGCAAAATGGCAATTAACACAATGGCAGTAATGGCAAAATGGCAATGAACACAATGGCAGTAATGGCAAAAGGGCAATGAACACAATGGCAGTAATAGAAATGAACACAATGGCAGTAATGGCAAAATGGCAATTAACAATGGCAGTAATGGCAAAATGGCAATTAACACAATGGCAGTAATAGCAATGAACACAATGGCAGTAATGGCAAAAAACACAATGGCAGTAATGGCAATTAACAATGGCAGTAATGGCAAAATGGCAATGAACACAATGGCAGTAATGGCAAAATGGCAATGAACACAATGGCAGTAATGGCAAAATGGCAATGAACACAATGGCAGTAATAGAAATGAACACAATGGCAGTAATGGCAAAATGGCAATTAACAATGGCAGTAATGGCAAAATGGCAATTAACACAATGGCAGTAATAGCAATGAACACAATGGCAGTAATGGCAAAATGGCAAAGAACACAATGGCAATAATGGCAAAATGGCAAAGAACACAATGGCAGTAATAGCAATGAACACAATGGCAGTAATAGCAAAGAACACAATGGCAGTAATGGCAAAATGGCAATTAACAATGGCAGTAATGGCAAAATGGCAATGAACACAATGGCAGTAATAGCAATGAACACAATGGCAGTAATGGCAAAATGGCAAAGAACACAATGGCAATAATGGCAAAATGGCAAAGAACACAATGGCAGTAATAGCAATGAACACAATGGCAGTAATAGCAAAGAACACAATGGCAGTAATGGCAAAATGGCAATTAACAATGGCAGTAATGGCAAAATGGCAATTAACACAATGGCAGTAATGGCAAAATAGCAATGAACACAATGGCAGTAATGGCAATGAACACAATGGCAGTAATGGCAAAAGGGCAATGAACACAATGGCAGTAATGGCAATGAACACAATGGCAGTAATGGCAAAATGGCAATGAACACAATGGCAGTAATGGCAATGAACACAATGGCAGTAATGGCAAAATGGCAATTAACAATGGCAGTAATGGCAAAATGGCAATTAACACAATGGCAGTAATGGCAAAATGGCAATTAACAATGGCAGTAATGGCAAAATGGCAATTAACACAATGGCAGTAATGGCAAAATGGCAATGAACACATTGGCAGTAATGGCAATGAACACAATGGCAGTAATGGCAAAATGGCAATTAACACAATGGCAGTAATGGCAAAATGGCAATGAACACAATGGCAGTAATGGCAATGAACACAATGGCAGTAATGGCAAAATGGCAATGAACACAATGGCAGTAATAGAAATGAACACAATGGCAGTAATGGCAGTAATAGCAATGAACACAATGGCAGTAATGGCAAAATGGCAAAAACAATGGCAGTAATGGCAAAATGGCAATTAACAATGGCAGTAATGGCAATGAACACAATGGCAGTAATGGCAAAATGGCAATTAACAATGGCAGTAATGGCAAAATGGCAATTAACAATGGCAAAATGGCAATTAACCATGGCAGTAATGGCAAAATGGCAATTAACACAATGGCAGTAATAACAATGAACACAATGGCAGTAATGGCAGTAATAGCAATGAACACAATGGCAGTAATGGCAGTAATAGCAATGAACACAATGGCAGTATTGGCAAAATGGCAATTAACAATGGCAGTAATGGCAAAATGGCAATTAACAATGGCAGTAATGGCAATAAACACAATGGCAGTAATGGCAAAAGGGCAATGAACACAATGGCAGTAATGGCAATGAACACAATGGCAGTAATGGCAAAATGGCAATGAACACAATGGCAGTAATGGCAAAATGGCAATTAACAATGGCAGTAATGGCAAAATGGCAATTAACACAATGGCAGTAATGGCAAAATGGCAATGAACACAATGGCAGTAATGGCAATGAACAATGGCAGTAATGGCAAAATGGCAATGAACACAATGGCAGTAATGGCAAAATGGCAATGAACACAATGGCAGTAATAGAAATGAACACAATGGCAGTAATGGCAAAATGGCAATGAACACAATGGCAGTAATGGCAATGAACACAATGGCAGTAATGGCAAAATGGCAATAAACACAATGGCAGTAATGGCAATGAACACAATGGCAGTAATGGCAATGAACACAATGGCAGTAATGGCAAAATGGCAATGAACACAATGGCAGTAATGGCAAAATGGCAATGAACAATGGCAGTAATGGCAATGAACACAATGGCAGTAATGGCAAAATGGCAATGAACAATGGCAGTAATGGCAAAAAACACAATGGCAGTAATGGCAAAAAACACAATGGCAGTAATGGCAATGAACACAATGGCAGTAATAGCAATGAACACAATGGCAGTAATGGCAAAATGGCAATTAACACAATGGCAGTAATGGCAAAATGGCAATGAACAATGGCAGTAATGGCAAAATGGCAAAGAACACAATGGCAGTAATGGCAAAATGGCAAAGAACACAATGGCAGTAATGGCAAAAAACACAATGGCAGTAATGGCAAAAAACACAATGGCAGTAATGGCAATGAACACAATGGCAGTAATGGCCAAATGGCAATTAACAATGGCAGTAATGGCAAAATGGCAATTAACACAATGGCAGTAATGGCAAAATGGCAATGAACACAATGGCAGTAATGGCAAAAGGGCAATGAACACAATGGCAGTAATAGAAATGAACACAATGGCAGTAATGGCAAAATGGCAATTAACAATGGCAGTAATGGCAAAATGGCAATTAACACAATGGCAGTAATAGCAATGAACACAATGGCAGTAATGGCAAAATGGCAAAGAACACAATGGCAGTAATGGCAAAAAACACAATGGCAGTAATGGCAAAAAACACAATGGCAGTAATGGCAATGAACACAATGGCAGTAATGGCCAAATGGCAATTAACAATGGCAGTAATGGCAAAATGGCAATTAACACAATGGCAGTAATGGCAAAATGGCAATGAACACAATGGCAGTAATGGCAAAAGGGCAATGAACACAATGGCAGTAATAGAAATGAACACAATGGCAGTAATGGCAAAATGGCAATTAACAATGGCAGTAATGGCAAAATGGCAATTAACACAATGGCAGTAATAGCAATGAACACAATGGCAGTAATGGCAAAAAACACAATGGCAGTAATGGCAATTAACAATGGCAGTAATGGCAAAATGGCAATGAACACAATGGCAGTAATGGCAAAATGGCAATGAACACAATGGCAGTAATGGCAAAATGGCAATGAACACAATGGCAGTAATAGAAATGAACACAATGGCAGTAATGGCAAAATGGCAATTAACAATGGCAGTAATGGCAAAATGGCAATTAACACAATGGCAGTAATAGCAATGAACACAATGGCAGTAATGGCAAAATGGCAAAGAACACAATGGCAATAATGGCAAAATGGCAAAGAACACAATGGCAGTAATAGCAATGAACACAATGGCAGTAATAGCAAAGAACACAATGGCAGTAATGGCAAAATGGCAATTAACAATGGCAGTAATGGCAAAATGGCAATGAACACAATGGCAGTAATAGCAATGAACACAATGGCAGTAATGGCAAAATGGCAAAGAACACAATGGCAATAATGGCAAAATGGCAAAGAACACAATGGCAGTAATAGCAATGAACACAATGGCAGTAATAGCAAAGAACACAATGGCAGTAATGGCAAAATGGCAATTAACAATGGCAGTAATGGCAAAATGGCAATTAACACAATGGCAGTAATGGCAAAATAGCAATGAACACAATGGCAGTAATGGCAATGAACACAATGGCAGTAATGGCAAAAGGGCAATGAACACAATGGCAGTAATGGCAATGAACACAATGGCAGTAATGGCAAAATGGCAATGAACACAATGGCAGTAATGGCAATGAACACAATGGCAGTAATGGCAAAATGGCAATTAACAATGGCAGTAATGGCAAAATGGCAATTAACACAATGGCAGTAATGGCAAAATGGCAATTAACAATGGCAGTAATGGCAAAATGGCAATTAACACAATGGCAGTAATGGCAAAATGGCAATGAACACATTGGCAGTAATGGCAATGAACACAATGGCAGTAATGGCAAAATGGCAATTAACACAATGGCAGTAATGGCAATGAACACAATGGCAGTAATGGCAAAATGGCAATTAACAATGGCAGTAATGGCAAAATGGCAATTAACAATGGCAAAATGGCAATTAACCATGGCAGTAATGGCAAAATGGCAATTAACACAATGGCAGTAATAACAATGAACACAATGGCAGTAATGGCAGTAATAGCAATGAACACAATGGCAGTAATGGCAGTAATAGCAATGAACACAATGGCAGTATTGGCAAAATGGCAATTAACAATGGCAGTAATGGCAAAATGGCAATTAACAATGGCAGTAATGGCAATAAACACAATGGCAGTAATGGCAAAAGGGCAATGAACACAATGGCAGTAATGGCAATGAACACAATGGCAGTAATGGCAAAATGGCAATGAACACAATGGCAGTAATGGCAAAATGGCAATTAACAATGGCAGTAATGGCAAAATGGCAATTAACACAATGGCAGTAATGGCAAAATGGCAATGAACACAATGGCAGTAATGGCAATGAACAATGGCAGTAATGGCAAAATGGCAATGAACACAATGGCAGTAATGGCAAAATGGCAATGAACACAATGGCAGTAATAGAAATGAACACAATGGCAGTAATGGCAAAATGGCAATGAACACAATGGCAGTAATGGCAATGAACACAATGGCAGTAATGGCAAAATGGCAATTAACAATGGCAAAATGGCAATTAACCATGGCAGTAATGGCAAAATGGCAATTAACACAATGGCAGTAATAACAATGAACACAATGGCAGTAATGGCAGTAATAGCAATGAACACAATGGCAGTAATGGCAGTAATAGCAATGAACACAATGGCAGTATTGGCAAAATGGCAATTAACAATGGCAGTAATGGCAAAATGGCAATTAACAATGGCAGTAATGGCAATAAACACAATGGCAGTAATGGCAAAAGGGCAATGAACACAATGGCAGTAATGGCAATGAACACAATGGCAGTAATGGCAAAATGGCAATGAACACAATGGCAGTAATGGCAAAATGGCAATTAACAATGGCAGTAATGGCAAAATGGCAATTAACACAATGGCAGTAATGGCAAAATGGCAATGAACACAATGGCAGTAATGGCAATGAACAATGGCAGTAATGGCAAAATGGCAATGAACACAATGGCAGTAATGGCAAAATGGCAATGAACACAATGGCAGTAATAGAAATGAACACAATGGCAGTAATGGCAAAATGGCAATGAACACAATGGCAGTAATGGCAATGAACACAATGGCAGTAATGGCAAAATGGCAATAAACACAATGGCAGTAATGGCAATGAACACAATGGCAGTAATGGCAATGAACACAATGGCAGTAATGGCAAAATGGCAATGAACACAATGGCAGTAATGGCAAAATGGCAATGAACAATGGCAGTAATGGCAATGAACACAATGGCAGTAATGGCAAAATGGCAATGAACAATGGCAGTAATGGCAAAAAACACAATGGCAGTAATGGCAAAAAACACAATGGCAGTAATGGCAATGAACACAATGGCAGTAATAGCAATGAACACAATGGCAGTAATGGCAAAATGGCAATTAACAATGGCAGTAATGGCAAAATGGCAATGAACAATGGCAGTAATGGCAAAATGGCAAAAAACACAATGGCAGTAATGGCAAAATGGCAATGAACACAATGGCAGTAATGGCAAAAAACACAATGGCAGTAATGGCAAAAAACACAATGGCAGTAATGGCAATGAACACAATGGCAGTAATGGCCAAATGGCAATTAACAATGGCAGTAATGGCAAAATGGCAATTAACACAATGGCAGTAATGGCAAAATGGCAATGAACACAATGGCAGTAATGGCAAAAGGGCAATGAACACAATGGCAGTAATGGCAATGAACACAATGGCAGTAATGGCAAAATGGCAATGAACACAATGGCAGTAATGGCAATGAACAATGGCAGTAATGGCAAAATGGCAATGAACACAATGGCAGTAATGGCAAAATGGCGATGAACACAATGGCAGTAATAGAAATGAACACAATGGCAGTAATGGCAAAATGGCAATGAACACAATGGCAGTAATGGCAATGAACACAATGGCAGTAATGGCAAAATGGCAATAAACACAATGGCAGTAATGGCAATGAACACAATGGCAGTAATGGCAAAATGGCAATGAACACAATGGCAGTAATGGCAAAATGGCAATGAACAATGGCAGTAATGGCAATGAACACAATGGCAGTAATGGCAAAATGGCAATGAACACAATGGCAGTAATGGCAAAATGGCAATGAACAATGGCAGTAATGGCAAAATGGCAATGAACACAATGGCAGTAATGGCAAAAAACACAATGGCAGTAATGGCAAAAAACACAATGGCAGTAATGGCAATGAACACAATGGCAGTAATAGCAATGAACACAATGGCAGTAATGGCAAAATGGCAATTAACACAATGGCAGTAATGGCAAAATGGCAATGAACACAATGGCAGTAATGGCAATGAACACAGTGGCAGTAATGGCAAAATGGCAATTAACAATGGCAGTAATGGCAATGAACACAATGGCAGTAATGGCAGAATGGCAATGAACACAATGGCAGTAATGGCAATGAACACAATGGCAGTAATGGCAATGAACACAATTGCAGTAATGGCAAAATGGCAATAAACACAATGGCAGTAATGGCAAAATGGCAATGAACAATGGCAGTAATGGCAATGAACACAATGGCAGTAATGGCAAAATGGCAATGAACACAATGGCAATAATGGCAAAATGGCAATGAACAATGGCAGTAATGGCAAAATGGCAATGAACACAATGGCAGTAATGGCAAAAAAACACAATGGCAGTAATGGCAAAAAACACAATGGCAGTAATGGCAAAAAACACAATGGCAGTAATGGCAATGAACACAATGGCAGTAATAGCAATGTACACAATGGCAGTAATGGCAAAATGGCAATTAACAATGGCAGTAATGGCAAAATGGCAATTAACACAATGGCAGTAATGGCAAAATGGCAATGAACACAATGGCAGTAATGGCAATGAACACAATGGCAGTAATGGCAAAATGGCAATTAACAATGGCAGTAATGGCAAAATGGCAAAGAACACAATGGCAGTAATGGCAATGAACACAATGGCAGTAATGGCAAAATGGCAATGAACACAATGGCAGTAATGGCAATGAACACAATGGCAGTAATGGCAAAATGGCAATTAACAATGGCAGTAATGGCAAAATGGCAAAGAACACAATGGCAGTAATGGCAAAATGGCAAAGAACACAATGGCAGTAATGGCAAAATGGCAATGAACACAATGGCAGTAATGGCAAAATGGCAATGAACACAATGGCAGTAATGGCAAAATGGCAATGAACAATGGCAGTAATGGCAAAAGGGCAATTAACAATGGCAGTAATGGCAATCAACACAATGGCAGTAATGGCAAAATGGCAATTAACAATGGCAGTAATGGCAAAATGGCAATGAACACAATGGCAGTAATGGCAATGAACACAATGGCAGTAATGGCAAAAGGGCAATGAACAATGGCAGTAATAGCAATGAACACAATGGCAGTAATGGCAAAATGGCAATTAACACAATGGCAGTAATGGCAAAATGGCAATGAACACAATGGCAGTAATGGCAGTAATAGCAATGAACACAATGGCAGTAATGGCAGTAATAGCAATGAACACAATGGCAGTAATGGCAAAATGGCAATTAACAATGGCAGTAATGGCAAAATGGCAATTAACACAATGGCAGTAATGGCAAAATGGCAATGAACACAATGGCAGTAATGGCAAAATGGCAATGAACACAATGGCAGTAATGGCAAAAGGGCAATGAACAATGGCAGTAATAGCAATGAACACAATGGCAGTAATGGCAAAATGGCAATTAACAATGGCAGTAATGGCAAAATGGCAATTAACAATGGCAGTAATGGCAATGAACACAATGGCAGTAATGGCAGTAATAGCAATGAACACAATGGCAGTAATGGCAGTAATAGCAATGAACACAATGGCAGTAATGGCAGTAATAGCAATGAACACAATGGCAGTAATGGCAAAATGGCAATTAACACAATGGCAGTAATGGCAAAATGGCAATGAACACAATGGCAGTAATGGCAAAATGGCAATGAACAATGGCAGTAATGGCAAAATGGCAAAGAACACAATGGCAGTAATGGCAAAATGGCAATGAACACAATGGCAGTAATGGCAAAAAACACAATGGCAGTAATGGCAAAAAACACAATGGCAGTAATGGCAATGAACACAATGGCAGTAATGGCCAAATGGCAATTAACAATGGCAGTAATGGCAAAATGGCAATTAACACAATGGCAGTAATGGCAAAATGGCAATGAACACAATGGCAGTAATGGCAATGAACACAATGGCAGTAATGGCAAAAGGGCAATGAACACAATGGCAGTAATGGCAATGAACACAATGGCAGTAATGGCAAAATGGCAATGAACACAATGGCAGTAATGGCAATGAACACAATGGCAGTAATGGCAAAATGGCAATTAACACAATGGGAGTAATGGCAAAATGGACATGAACACAATGGCAGTAATGGCAAAAAACACAATGGCAGTAATGGCAAAATGGCAATGAACACAATGGCAGTAATGGCAAAAAACACAATGGCAGTAATGGCAAATAACAATGGCAGTAATGGCAAAATGGCAATGATCACAATGACAGTAATGGCAAAATGGCAATGAACACAATGGCAGTAATAGAAATGAACACAATGGCAGTAATGGCAAAATGGCAATTAACAATGGCAGTAATGGCAAAATGGCAATTAACAATGGCAGTAATGGCAAAATGGCAATGAACACAATGGCAGTAATAGCAATGAACACAATGGCAGTAATGGCAAAATGGCAAAGAACACAATGGTAATAATGGCAAAATGGCAAAGAACACAATGGCAGTAATAGCAATGAACACAATGGCAGTAATAGCAAAGAACACAATGGCAGTAATGGCAAAATGGCAATTAACAATGGCAGTAATGGCAAAATGGCAATTAACACAATGGCAGTAATGGCAAAATGGCAATGAACACAATGGCAGTAATGGCAATGAACACAATGGCAGTAATGGCAAAAGGGCAATGAACACAATGGCAGTAATGGCAATGAACACAATGGCAGTAATGGCAAAATGGCAATGAACACAATGGCAGTAATGGCAATGAACACAATGGCAGTAATGGCAAAATGGCAATGAACACAATGGCAGTAATGGCAAAATGGCAATTAACAATGGCAGTAATGGCAAAATGGCAATTAACACAATGGCAGTAATGGCAAAATGGCAATGAAAACAATGGCAGTAATGGCAATGAACACAATGGCAGTAATGGCAAAATGGCAATTAACACAATGGCAGTAATGGCAAAATGGCAATGAACACAATGGCAGTAATGGCAATGAACACAATGGCAGTAATGGCAAAATGGCAATGAACACAATGGCAGTAATAGAAATGAACACAATGGCAGTAATGGCAAAATGGCAATTAACAATGGCAGTAATGGCAAAATGGCAATGAACACAATGGCAGTAATGGCAATGAACACAATGGCAGTAACGGCAATGAACACAATGGCAGTAATGGCAATGAACACAATGGCAGTAATGGCAAAATGGCAATTACCAATGGCATTAATGGCAATGAACACAATGGCAGTAATGGCAAAATGGCAATGAACAATGGCAGTAATGGCAATGAACACAATGGCAGTAATGGCAATGAAAACAATGGCAGTAATGGCAAAATGGCAATGAACACAATGGCAGTAATGGCAAAATGGCAATGAACACAATGGCAGTAATGGCAAAATGGCAATGAACAATGGCAGTAATGGCAATGAACACAATGGCAGTAATGGCAAAATGGCAATGAACACAATGGCAATAATGGCAAAATGGCAATGAACAATGGCAGTAATGGCAAAATGGCAATGAACACAATGGCAGTTATGGCAAAAAACACAATGGCAGTAATGGCAAAAAACACAATGGCAGTAATGGCAATGAACACAATGGCAGTCATAGCAATGAACACAATGGCAATAATGGCAAAATGTCAATTAACAATGGCAGTAATGGCAAAATGGCAATTAACACAATGGCAGTAATGGCAAAATGGCAATGAACACAATGGCAGTAATGGCAAAATGGCAATTAACAATGGCAGTAATGGCAAAATGGCAATTAACACAATGGCAGTAATGGCAAAATGGCAATGAACACAATGGCAGTAATGGCAATGAACACAATGGCAGTAATGGCAAAATGGCAATTAACAATGGCAGTAATGGCAAAATGGCAAAGAACACAATGGCAGTAATGGCAAAATGGCAAAGAACACAATGGCATTAATGGCAAAATGGCAATGAACACAATGGCAGTAATGGCAATGAACACAATGGCAGTAATGGCAAAATGGCAATGAACACAATGGCAGTAATGGCAAAATGGCAATGAACACAATGGCAGTAATGGCAAAATAGCAATGATCAATGGCAGTAATGGCAAAATGGCAAAGAACACAATGGCAGTAATGGCAAAATGGCAATGAACACAATGGCAGTAATGGCAATGAACACAATGGCAGTAATGGCAAAATGGCAATTAACACAATGGCAGTAATTGCAAAATGGCAATTAACAATGGCAGTAATGGCAAAATGGCAATGAACACAATGGCAGTAATGGCAATGAACACAATGGCAGTAATGGCAAAAGGGCAATGAACAATGGCAGTAATGGCAATGAACACAATGGCAGTAATGGCAAAATGGCAATGAACACAATGGCAGTTATAGCAATGAACACAATGGCAGTAATGGCAGTAATAGCAATGAACACAATGGCAGTAATGGCAAAATGGCAATTAACAATGGCAGTAATGGCAATTAACAATGGCAGTAATGGCAATGAACACAATGGCAGTAATGGCAAAATGGCAATTAACAATGGCAGTAATGGCAAAATGGCAATTAACAATGGCAAAATGGCAATTAACCATGGCAGTAATGGCAAAATGGCAATTAACACAATGGCAGTAATAACAATGAACACAATGGCAGTAATGGCAGTAATAGCAATGAACACAATGGCAGTAATGGCAGTAATAGCAATGAACACAATGGCAGTATTGGCAAAATGGCAATTAACAATGGCAGTAATGGCAGTAATAGCAATGAACACAATGGCAGTATTGGCAAAATGGCAATTAACAATGGCAGTAATGGCAAAATGGCAATTAACAATGGCAGTAATGGCAATGAACACAATGGCAGTAATGGCAAAATGGCAATTAACAATGGCAGTAATGGCAAAATGGCAATTAACACAATGGCAGTAATGGCAAAATGGCAATTAACACAATGGCAGTAATGGCAAAATGGCAATGAACACAATGGCAGTAATGGCAATGAACACAATGGCAGTAATGGCAAAATGGCAATGAACACAATGGCAGTAATAGAAATGAACACAATGGCAGTAATGGCAAAATGGCAATTAACAATGGCAGTAATGGCAAAATGGCAATGAACACAATGGCAGTAATGGCAATGAACACAATGGCAGTAATGGCAAAATGGCAATGAACACAATGGCAGTAATAGAAATGAACACAATGGCAGTAATGGCAAAATGGCAATTAACAATGGCAGTAATGGCAAAATGGCAATGAACACAATGGCAGTAATGGCAATAAACACAATTGCAGTACTGGCAATGAACACAATGGCAGTAACGGCAATGAACACAATGGCAGTAATGGCAATGAACACAATGGCAGTAATGGCAAAATGGCAATTAACAATGGCATTAATGGCAATGAACACAATGGCAGTAATGGCAAAATGGCAATGAACAATGGCAGTAATGGCAATGAACACAATGGCAGTAATGGCAATGAACACAATGGCAGTAATGGCAAAATGGCAATGAACAATGGCAGTAATGGCAATGAACACAATGGCAGTAATGGCAAAATGAAAATGAACACAATGGCAATAATGGCAAAATGGCAATGAACAATGGCATTAATGGCAAAATGGCAATGAACACAATGGCAGTAATGGCAAAAAACACAATGGCAGTAATGGCAAAAAACACAATGGCAGTAATGGCAATGAACACAATGGCAGTCATAGCAATGAACACAATGGCAGTAATGGCAAAATGGCAATTAACACAATGGCAGTAATGGCAAAATGGCAATGAACACAATGGCAGTAATGGCAAAATGGCAATGAACACAATGGCAGTAATGGCAATGAACACAATGGCAGTAATGGCAAAATGGCAATTAACAATGGCAGTAATGGCAAAATGGCAAAGAACACAATGGCAGTAATGGCAAAATGGCAAAGAACACAATGGCAGTAATGGCAAAATGGCAATGAACACAATGGCAGTAATGGCAAAATGTCAATGAACACAATGGCAGAAATGGCAAAAGGGCAATTAACAATGGCAGTAATGGCAAAATGGCAATTAACAATGGCAGTAATGGCAAAATGGCAATGAACACAATGGCAGTAATGGCAATGAACACAATGGCAGTAATGGCAAAATGGCAATTAACAATGGCAGTAATGGCAATGAACACAATGGCAGTAATGGCAAAATGGCAATGAACACAATGGCAGTAATAGCAATGAACACAATGGCAGTAATGGCAGTAATAGCAATGAACACAATGGCAGTAATGGCAGTAATAGCAATGAACACAATGGCAGTAATGGCAAAATGGCAATTAACAATGGCAGTAATGGCAATGAACACAATGGCAGTAATGGCAAAATGGCAATTAACAATGGCAGTAATGGCAAAATGGCAATGAACACAATGGCAGTAATGGCAATGAACACAATGGCAGTAATGGCAAAAGGGCAATGAACAATGGCAGTAATGGCAATGAACACAATGGCAGTAATGGCAATGAACACAATGGCAGTAATGGCAATGAACACAATGGCAGTAATGGCAAAAGGGCAATGAACAATGGCAGTAATGGCAATGAACACAATGGCAGTAATGGCAATGAACACAATGGCAGTAATGGCAAAATGGCAATGAACACAATGAACAAACGACCTAGGCTCTACCGTGCTGATGGCCTGCACCCCAGCAGAATCGGAGCGGCTGTGCTGTCGGATGTAATGGCAAAAGGGCAATGAACACAATGGCAGTAATGGCAATGAACACAATGGCAGTAATGGCAAAAGGGCAATGAACACAATGGCAGTAATGGCAATGAACACAATGGCAGTAATGGCAAAATGGCAATGAACACAATGGCAGTAATGGCAATGAACACAATGGCAGTAATGGCAAAAGGGCAATGAACAATGGCAGTTATAGCAATGAACACAATGGCAGTAATGGCAGTAATAGCAATGAACACAATGGCAGTAATGGCAGTAATAGCAATGGACACAATGGCAGTAATGGCAGTAATAGCAATGAACACAATGGCAGTAATGGCAGTAATAGCAATGAACACAATGGCAGTAATTGCAAAATGGCAATTAACAATGGCAGTAATGGCAATTAACAATGGCAGTAATGGCAATGAACACAATGGCAGTAATGGCAAAATGGCAATTAACAATGGCAGTAATGGCAAAATGGCAATTAACACAATGGCAGTAATAACAATGAACACAATGGCAGTAATGGCAAAATGGCAATTAACAATGGCAGTAATGGCAAAATGGCAATTAACACAATGGCAGTAATGGCAAAATGGCAATTAACACAATGGCAGTAATGGCAAAATGGCAATGAACACAATGGCAGTAATGGCAATGAACACAATGGCAGTAATGGCAAAATAGCAATGAACAATGGCAGTAATGGCAAAATGGCAAAGAACACAATGGCAGTAATGGCAAAAGGGCAATGAACAATGGCAGTAATGGCAATGAACACAATGGCAGTAATGGCAAAATGGCAATGAACACAATGGCAGTTATAGCAATGAACACAATGGCAGTAATGGCAAAATGGCAATTAACAATGGCAGTAATGGCAATGAACACAATGGCAGTAATGGCAAAATGGCAATGAACACAATGGCAGTAATAGCAATGAACACAATGGCAGTAATGGCAGTAATAGCAATGAACACAATGGCAGTAATGGCAGTAATAGCAATGAACACAATGGCAGTAATGGCAAAATGGCAATGAACACAATGAACACAATGGCAATGACCATTGCCATTGTCCATTGCCTAGGCAAACGACCTAGGCTCTACCGTGCTGATGGCCTGCACCCCAGCAGAATCGGAGCGGCTGTGCTGTCGGATGTAATGGCAAAAGGGCAATGAACACAATGGCAGTAATGGCAATGAACACAATGGCAGTAATGGCAAAAGGGCAATGAACACAATGGCAGTAATGGCAATGAACACAATGGCAGTAATGGCAAAATGGCAATGAACACAATGGCAGTAATGGCAATGAACACAATGGCAGTAATGGCAAAAGGGCAATGAACAATGGCAGTAATGGCAATGAACACAATGGCAGTAATGGCAAAATGGCAATGAACAAAATGGCAGTTATAGCAATGAACACAATGGCAGTAATGGCAGTAATAGCAATGAACACAATGGCAGTAATGGCAGTAATAGCAATGGACACAATGGCAGTAATGGCAGTAATAGCAATGAACACAATGGCAGTAATGGCAGTAATAGCAATGAACACAATGGCAGTAATTGCAAAATGGCAATTAACAATGGCAGTAATGGCAATTAACAATGGCAGTAATGGCAATGAACACAATGGCAGTAATGGCAAAATGGCAATTAACAATGGCAGTAATGGCAAAATGGCAATTAACACAATGGCAGTAATAACAATGAACACAATGGCAGTAATGGCAAAATGGCAATTAACAATGGCAGTAATGGCAAAATGGCAATTAACACAATGGCAGTAATGGCAAAATGGCAATTAACACAATGGCAGTAATGGCAAAATGGCAATGAACACAATGGCAGTAATGGCAATGAACACAATGGCAGTAATGGCAAAATAGCAATGAACAATGGCAGTAATGGCAAAATGGCAAAGAACACAATGGCAGTAATGGCAAAAGGGCAATGAACAATGGCAGTAATGGCAATGAACACAATGGCAGTAATGGCAAAATGGCAATGAACACAATGGCAGTTATAGCAATGAACACAATGGCAGTAATGGCAAAATGGCAATTAACAATGGCAGTAATGGCAATGAACACAATGGCAGTAATGGCAAAATGGCAATGAACACAATGGCAGTAATAGCAATGAACACAATGGCAGTAATGGCAGTAATAGCAATGAACACAATAGCAGTAATGGCAAAATGGCAATTAACAATGGCAGTAATGGCAAAATGGCAATTAACAATGGCAGTAATGGCAATGAACACAATGGCAGTAATGGCAAAATGGCAATTCACAATGGCAGTAATGGCAAAATGGCAATTAACAATGGCAAAATGGCAATTAACCATGGCAGTAATGGCAAAATGGCAATTAACACAATGGCAGTAATAACAATGAACACAATGGCAGTAATGGCAGTAATAGCAATGAACACAATGGCAGTAATGGCAGTAATAGCAATGAACACAATGGCAGTATTGGCAAAATGGCAATTAACAATGGCAGTAATGGCAAAATGGCAATTAACAATGGCAGTAATGGCAATGAACACAATGGCAGTAATGGCAAAATGGCAATTAACAATGGCAGTAATGGCAAAATGGCAATTAACACAATGGCAGTAATGGCAAAATGGCAATGAACACAATGGCAGTAATGGCAATAAACACAATGGCAGTAATGGCAAAAGGGCAATGAACACAATGGCAGTAATGGCAATGAACACAATGGCAGTGATGGCAAAATGGCAATGAACACAATGGCAGTAATGGCAATGAACACAATGGCAGTAATGGCAAAATGGCAATTAACAATGGCAGTAATGGCAAAATGGCAATTAACACAATGGCAGTAATGGCAAAATGGCAATGAACACAATGGCAGTAATGGCAAAATGGCAATGAACACAATGGCAGTAATGGCAATAAACACAATGGCAGTAATGGCAAAAGGGCAATGAACACAATGGCAGTAATGGCAATGAACACAATGGCAGTGATGGCAAAATGGCAATGAACACAATGGCAGTAATGGCAATGAACACAATGGCAGTAATGGCAAAATGGCAATTAACAATGGCAGTAATGGCAAAATGGCAATTAACACAATGGCAGTAATGGCAAAATGGCAATGAACACAATGGCAGTAATGGCAATGAACAATGGCAGTAATGGCAAAATGGCAATGAACACAATGGCAGTAATGGCAAAATGGCAATGAACACAATGGCAGTAATAGAAATAAACACAATGGCAGTAATGGCAAAATGGCAATGAACACAATGGCAGTAATGGCAATGAACACAATGGCAGTAATGGCAAAATGGCAATGAACACAATGGCAGGCACAGGGCGCGTGCGGTGATTGTTTGTGTTTGGAGCTCCGTCGAATTGATTCATTAATCCTTGATTTTCTTCCTTACCACTCATTTATAAACAAGTACTTTCTATTTTTATATCGTGTGAACTTATCCTCGATACTATTCCCTATAAAAAACAATCGGATTGCTTTGATATCGCTACTTAGATCCAACTTTGCGAATCCCAGCTATCCTAAAATAGTGATAATAGACATAATCTATATGGTCTTGTCCAGAGGAGTGATCGTCCTCGATGGATTTCAGACGGTCAAAGCGAGGGCTTGTGATGGGAAACCACGAGTCTTTGGGTTCCGGGGGGAGTATGGTTGCAAAGCTGAAACTTAAAGGAATTGACGGAAGGGCACCACCAGGAGTGGAGCCTGCGGCTTAATTTGACTCAACACGGGAAAGCTCACCCGGCCCGGACACGGAAAGGATTGACAGATTGATAGCTTTTTCTCTTTTTATCATTCATATCATTATCATTCGTTCATTGCTAATCCCAAATAGCCTTTTAGCCCGCTAGCATTTCACGCGTGGCCTCGCGCCAATCGACCATCGGATTTTACACCCGTTTCACTGAAAGGATACGGGTTATATCCAGGATTTCAGTCCTAAATTAGTAGTGATATTGGTAGTATCACTACTAATTTACTGTTCATCTGTTATAATGGCGAATATATCGGATGTGTGTCTAACGCTACCTCTGAGTGCAGGTGAGGACACATTCGAGCTGCATTCGGTGCTGTTGGAGCTGGAGTCCGTGGAGAAGCAGATCCGTGGTCTGCTAGAGAGGCAAGCCGAGCTGCGAGATCGGCGATCAGCGCTTGAAACATCACGCGCCGATGCTCACAAGTCAGTGGTTAGTAACTTTTTGACTCCGACTTCGTCTACTCCGTGCGTTTCTCTGCCCAGGAGGACGCGATCATCTCTGGCTTCATTCACTCCGGCACCGACACAAAGCCATGGACCCTGGGTGATCCCTCAGCGGAAGACACGAGCCAGGACCAGACCAAGAACCTCTCCACCGCTCCCGGTCTTCGAGATCTCCACCCGGAACCGCTTCTCCCCTCTTCGCGAGTCGGAACGTGACGACGCCGTGATCATCGGCAGTTCCATCGTCCGTCATGTCCGCGCTACCTCAGGTAAGGGTAATGTGCGCACTCACTGCTTTCCTGGTGCTCGTGTTCTAGATGTCGCTGCACATGTTCCCGAGATCCTGAACGGTGACGAGCGCGTCGGAGCTGTGGTGCTGCACGCGGGAACGAACGACATCCGGCTGCGGCAGACGGAGGTTCTGAAGAAGGACTACAGGAGCCTGATCGAGACGGTACGCAGCACAGCGCCTGAGGCAACGATCATCGTGTCTGGACCGCTTCCCACGTACCGACTAGGACAAGAAAGGTTCAGTAGACTATTTGCTCTAAATGAATGGTTAATATCATGGTGTAATGAACAGAAACTGCTCTTTTTAAATAATTGGAATCTGTTCTGGGAGCGACCTAGGCTCTACCGTGCTGATGGCCTGCACCCCAGCAGAATCGGAGCGGCTGTGCTGTCGGACAACATCTCCAAGACGTTACACACCATCTGACTAGTAAGTCAAAGTCCAAATCACAATCTCTGCTGTCCCAACTTAATTGATACAAGTAGTGTAGAACATTATATAGAAACTGTGTCTATTCCTCGTCTAGTGAGGCCAAACAATAAATCTAGTTTAGGATCTAGGAAAAATCTTATTGTAATTAAACCAGAAAATCTAAATCTCAGTGAACAAAAAGAATTTCTAAAACTAGGTCTTCTAAACATTAGATCGCTCACACCTAAGGCGGTTATTGTAAATGAAATGGTCACAGATAATAATTTCGATGTTCTGTGCCTTACTGAAACCTGGCTTAAACCAAATGATTATTTCGGTCTAAATGAGTCTACTCCACCAGGATACTGTTATAAGCATGAGCCCCGTCCGATCGGTCGTGGCGGCGGTGTTGCAACAATCTATAGAGATATCCTAAATGTTACTCAGAAAACAGGTCAGAGGTTTAATTCGTTCGAAGTACTTGTGCTAAATGTTACGCTCTTAGATGTAAGAAAGAAATCCCTATTATCTCTAGCCTTAGCGTCCGTATATAGACCCCCAGGGCCCTATGCTGATTTCCTAAAAGAGTTTTCAGACTTTCTCTCAGATCTATTGGTCAATGCCGATAAAGCAATAATTGTTGGAGATTTTAACATACACGTAGATAACACAAATGATGCGTTAGGGGCTGCGTTTACAGATTTATTAAACTCATTTGGGGTCAAGCAAAACGTCAGTGGTCCCACTCATCGTCTAAATCATACACTAGATTTAATTATATCATATGGAACCAATCCAACCGATATAGATATTATAGCGCAAAGTGACGATCTCACTGATCATTGTATGGTAACGTGCATATTACGTACTGCTGAAATTTGCCATGTTGCGCCACATTATCGACCAGGCAGAACAATCGTTCCAACCACTATAGATAGATTCACAAATAGCTTACCTGATCTATCTCAGCTGCTCAGTGAACCCCAACAAACAGATGATCTAGAGGAAATGACTAGCAGTTTGAGCACCATTTTCTCTAGTACATTAGATATTGTTGCACCAATTAGATTAAAAAAGGTTAGAGAGAAAACTAAAGCACCATGGTACAATAGTACTACACATGTTATCAAGAGAGAAACTCGTAACTTAGAGCGTAAATGGAAACAAACTAATTTAGAGGTCTTTAGAATCGCGTGGAAAGACAGTATGTCACGTTATAAAAAGGCTCTAAAAGCAGCCAGGGCTGAGCATCTCCGCAAACTAATAGAAAATAACCAAAATAATCCAAGGTTTTTATTTAACACCGTGGCTAGACTAACAAATAAACAGACATCACCAGACCAAAATATTCCGTTACAGTATAGTTGTAATGATTTTATGAATTACTTCAATGAGAAAATAGAAAGCATCCGAAATACAATTGTAAATGTACAATCCTCTATGGTGTCTTATGATTCAGCCACAATTATCGCCCCTCAAGAACAACTACACCGCTTTACAACTATAGGACAGGAAGAGCTAAATAAACTTATCTTTGCAGCGAAACCAACAACATGTTTATTAGACCCAATACCCACTAAACTACTGAAAGAAGTGTTACCTGTAGTGGAAGAGCCTCTTCTCAATATTATTAACTCGTCTTTATCTTTAGGTCATGTTCCAAAAATATTTAAGCTGGCAGTAATAAAACCTATTATTAAGAAACCGCAATTAGATCAAAATAACTTACAAATTACAGACCCATTTCAAATCTTCCATTTATATCTAAAATACTAGAAAAAATTGTGTCCGCTCAATTGTGCTCTTTCTTGCAAGAAAATGATATCTATGAAAAATTTCAGTCAGGATTCAGACCGCATCATAGCACAGAAACTGCGCTAGTTAAAATTACAAATGATTTACTTTTAGCTTCTGACCAAGGCTGTATCTCAATACTAGTTCTACTCGATCTTAGCGCTGCGTTCGACACTATAGATCATAAAATACTCTTGGATGGACTACAAAACTACACTGGTGTTCAGGGACAGGCATTAAGCTGGTTTAGATCGTACTTATCAGACCGTTACCATTTTGTCTGTTTAAATGGTGAAAAATCGAAGATAACGTCAGTAGACTATGGAGTGGCGAAGGATCGGTGTTAGGCCCTCTGCTATTCTCAATATATATGCTGCCACTGGGTAATATTATAAGAAAACATGGAATTAATTTCCACTGTTATGCTGATGACACTCAATTATATATTTCATCAAGACCAGATGAAAACACTAACTTATCTAAATTGACAGAGTGTCTTAAAGATATAAAATGCTGGATGACGTGTAATTTCCTGCTATTAAATTCAGATAAAACAGAGGTATTACTTATTGGTCCAAAAAACTACCCACAAAACCTCGTACAATACAACTTTAATTTAGAAGGATGTCCAGTTACTTTATCCACTACAGTAAAAGACCTGGGTGTTATACTAGACCGCAACTTGTCTTTCGAAAATCATATTTCATATGTTACAAGAACAGCCTTTTTCCACCTTATAAATATTGCTAAGCTACGTAACATGCTATCTGTTTCTGATGCAGAAAAGTTAGTTCATGCATTCATGACCTCAAGACTAGATTACTGTAACGCTTTATTAGCTGGTTGTCCTACATCCTCAATAAACAAGCTACAGTTAGTGCAAAATGCAGCTGCTAGAGTTCTCACTAGGTCAAGAAAATATGATCATATAACACCAATTTTATCATCTCTGCACTGGTTACCTATTAAGTTCCGTATCAATTACAAAGTACTATTACTGACCTATAAAGCCCTAAATGGTCTAGCTCCTGTATATTTAATGGACCTTCTATCGCCCTACAATCCATTGCGTTCTTTAAGATCCCTAAATTCGAGGCTTCTGGTCATTCCTAGGATATCCAGATCCACTAAAGGAGGGAGGGCGTTCTCGCATTTCGCTCCTAAACTCTGGAATAGCCTTCCTGATACTGTTCGTTGCTCAGACTCGCTCTCCCAGTTCAAAACTAGATTAAAGACGCATCTCTTCAGCCAAGCATTCACATAATGCTTGCCTCTTATACTACTGTTGAATCAGATCGAATGCATTAATATTATGAACAGCAGCTACGCTAATTATTTCCCATCTGCTTTTCTGCTGTTATCTCGGGACGCTAGTCCCGAGGTAAATAGCGTTCTTCAGCTACAGTCTGTATCCAGCCTCTCACGGAGACTTCAGAGTCCCCAACACCTGCGATGAGACGACTCGACGCCTGTGAAGAGACGACTCAACGCCGGCGATATGTTATGCCCTAAATTAATAAATGATGATTAACTAACTGTATTTTTTACGTACATTTCTGAAATGCACTTTCTGTAAAGCTGCTTTGAAACAATATGTATTGTGAAAAGCGCTATACAAATAAATTTGAATTGAATTTGAATTTAATTGAATTAATGGCAATGAACACAATGGCAGTAATGGCAAAATGGCAATGAACACAATGGCAATAATGGCAAAATGGCAATGAACAATGGCAGTAATGGCAAAATGGCAATGAACACAATGGCAGTAATGGCAAAAAACACAATGGCAGTAATGGCAAAAAACGTCTCAGGTTACTATTGTAACCATAGTTCCCTGAGAACAGGGAACGAGACGATGCGTCGATCGACGCCATGGGAACGCCCCCAGCGTGACTGCGTCTGAAGCATCTATGTCAACTAGTCCAATGGAAAGAATGAGCGTCACGGGCGGGTGACGTCATGACCAAGAAATGATAAAAGCACATCCGGTGCAAACCGGCATTAGCTTCGAAAATTGCCGAAGCAAGCCGATCACAGGGATGCAGGAAGTATGGCAGGGTGACGCATCGTCTCGTTCCCTGTTCTCAGGGAACTATGGTTACAATAGTAACCTGAGACGTTCCCTTACGAAGGGAACTCAACGATGCGTCGATCGACGCCATGGGAACGAGAATACCCAAAGCGCCAGAATTCCAAGTACCTGAGTGTTAGTCTGTTGTAACTAAGCACTAAGCACCTGAGAACCTGGGGCAGCATCCAGGTCCAGGCAGTAAAACCTAATGAATGTGAGCGGTGAGGACCAGCCTGCCGCATCACACACGCCTTGAAGAGAAACTCCAAGTAATAAGGCTTTAGAGGCCACCATACCCCTCGTAGAGTGAGCTCTGACCGCCAAAGGACACGGCTGGTCAGAGTACTCGTATGCAAGTGAAATAGCCTCAACTATCCACTTACTAACCGTCTGTTTAGAAGCAGGAAGACCCTTCTCAGGTGATCCAAGCAAATAAATAACTGGTCGGACTTCCTCATTGAAGATGTCCGATAAACATAAGTATCCAGTGATCGCACTGGACACAAGAGGTTCAGCCTTTCCTGGTCCGCAGTGTGCCACGAAGGAAACGTGAAATCAGGGGGTCTCGACCCAACGATGTACCCCCCACAGGGCGTGGTAAGCCGCAATGGCCGCCACGTAGACCTAAAGCGTGGAAGGGCATAGACCTGACGTAAAGCGCTCCTGCAGGAACTCGAGTACTGTGTTCACAGAACAGTTAACCGGATCCCACTGATGTCGGTGACACCATACAGAAAAAACTTTCCATTTAAGCGCATATAGTTTCCTAGTAGCTGGAGCTCTGGAGCTTAGAATGGTCTCAACAACCTCAGTTGAGAGACCACTCTCTATGAGTTGGGCCCCCTCAGAGGCCAAACCCACAGGTTCCAAATCTCCGGTCGGGGGTTTTGAAATATTGTGCCCCCGGCCTGAGACAGAAGGTCTCTCCTGATCGGGATTTCTCCAAGGGAGGACCGTCTAAGAGATGGATCAGGTCCGCAAACCAGATCCGACTCGGCCAGCGTGGTGCTACTAGCAGTAGGCTTATTCCGTACTGGCGAACTCGCTCCAGAACTCCTGGGTGCAGAGCAACAGGGGGAAATGCGTACAGACGTAGCCTCGGCCACGTCTGCACCATAGCATCCAGCCCAGGGGGCTGGGTGAGTAAGGGAGAACCAAAGTGGACAGTGCGTCGTATGCTGAGACGCAAACAGATCCACCTCTGCTTGGCCGTAAAACTCCCAAATAATCCCCTGGCCTCAGCTCCTGCCTCGACAGGATGTCTGCTCCAATATTTTGGTCCCCAAGAATATACACTGCCCTCAGGGAGAGTACCTTCCCCAGAGACCACAGGAGGATCCTCAGACCCCCCTGACGGTTCAGATAAGAGACCACCGATGTGTTGTCTGTACGGACGAGCACATGATGACCCCTCAGGTCTGGGAGGAATTGCTTCAACGCATTGAAGACAGCCATCTTCTCCAGGCAATTTATGTGCCACGAGAGATGATGACTCTTCCACAGACCCTGAACCGAGCGGCCTTCCATTACCGCTCCCCAGCCGGTGAGGGAAGCATCTGTCGAGATAGTAACTCGATGGCAAAGAGCTCCATACACCGGACCCTGGGTTAAGAACCAGTGCTTCCTCCATATAACTAAGGCACGAAAGCAACGCCGCGTGACCTTGATCATACGAAGTGGGTTTCCCCTCGGGGAGAACCCTCTGGTCCTGAGCCACCACTGTAAAGGCCTCATGTACAGCAGGCCAAAAGGTATCCCGTTGGACGCTGCTGCCAAAAGACCCAAAAGTCTCCCGAACTGTTTTACAGTGTGTGACTGGCCTAGCTTCAGCTCTTTTGTGGCTGACAGGATAGCAGCTACACGAACGGGCGATAGGGTGGCCCGCATCGTCACTGAATCCCATACCACACCAAGGAAAGTGGTTCTCAGTACTGGAGAAAGCACACTCTTCTTGGTATTGAGCCTCAACCCCAACATCTGCATATGAGCGAGAACGACACCTCGGTGCCGAACCGCCAACTGCTCTGATTCCGCTAGAATCAGCCAGTCGTCGATGTAGTTCAGAATACGTATGCCCTGCAGCCTGAGCGGGGCTAGAGCTGCATCTACGCATTTCGTGAACGTGCGGGGTGATAGAGCTAGACCGAAAGGAAGTACCCAATACTGGTATTCTTTGCCCCCGAAAGAAAACCTTAGGAACCTCCTGTGCTGAGGGAAGATGGAGACATGGAAGTAAGCGTCCTTCAGATCTATCGTGACAAACCAGTCCTCGGATCTGATTTGAGTCACGATCTGTTTGAGTGTCAGCATCTAGAACTTGAGTTCCTGTACTGAACGATTTAACAGACGAAGATCTAAAATGGGACGCAACTCTCCATCCTTTTTTGGAACAATGAAATAACGGCTGTAAAAACCCGACCTCGGTCGGGTGAGTACACATGTTCTATAGCTTCTTTCGCTAACAGGGCCTTTACCTCTTGCTCCATTACCAGAGCCTGCTCGGGATGCACCACTGTGGGCAACACCCCGCTGTAACGAGGAGGACGTGAACCAAACAGGATTCTGTATCCTTTCTCTACAATCTGCAGGACCCAACGAGAAATATTCGGCAGAAGCTTCCACGCTGCCAGAAAATTTACTAAGGGAACCAGCCTCTCGAGGCTGGTCTCTGGTGTTAACGAGACAGCCAGTCCCGGAGCCTGAAACATAATGGCAGGAACTACCTGAACTGGCTGCTCTAAAACCCCCCTCAGAGGGCGCGAAACCGATGCAGTGCCGCAGCATAGCATCAGCGACTCGCTGGAGACCGCTGCGCCCCGAAGCACCAAGGGTGACGGGGTTGGCAGAACGGTCCCGTGAGGACCCCGAAGTGGAACGGGCACCGTATTCTGAGGTGTACACCGCTCCACTTCGGTCGGGGCTGTCCTCACAGGTCTGACGCCAGTGACGTCAGGACCTCTTTTTTTTTTTTTTTTTTTTTGAGCCGAAGTCTTCTTCGCCTGAAGAACGGTCCTCAGATCCGGCTTCGACTTAGAAGACTTCGACTGAGAGTGTTGCGCCTGTTTCCATTGTTTATGTGGAGGTGCACGAGACGAAACACTCTCTTTCTGTTGCACATGATATGATGAGCTCGACGGCTGGGTCTGCTCACGCCCAGCAGCCCCAGGGGGCTGGACACGGCGAGGGATAAACTTTTTAAAAGCGTCAGCTTGCTTCTTAGACTCCTGAAACCGTTCAACGACCGCGTGGACTGCGTCGCCAAAGAGACCAGAAGGTTCAAGCGGAGCATCTAATAAAAAAGCTCGATCTTTTTCTTTAATCTCTGACAGATTTAACCATAAGTGTCTCTCAGTAGCTACCAAGGCTGCCATAGACCGCCCAATTGCTCTGGCGGTCTCCTTAGTAGCCCTGAGAGAAAGATCGGTAGCACGACGAAGTTCTCGAATATCGTCATGAGTAATTCCCTCACTACTATCCAGATCCCCCAGCAGGTCAGCTTGATACGCCTGTAGCACTTTTTTGCCATTGTATGCAGACATGCTCCAGCTTGACCTGCTGCCGTATAAGCTTTGCCCACTAAAACCGAGGTGGCTTTAAGCGGTCTAGTGGGCAAAGCCGAGGCTTTCAGGGACGATGCGGGACCAGGCGAAAGATAGCTGTTTTTTATGCTAAATTCTGTTCCGCCTGGGGCATCGCCTCATAACCATACTCTTTTAGCCCTCTTATTCTCGAATAAGTATTAACTTGAGGGCTAAAAAGTCGTGAAGAGTAATGTTTATTCCATGATTTCGATATTTCATTGTGAAGATCAGGAAAAAAGGGAAGCTCTCGTGGTGGAGATAATGTAGTGGATGATAAAAAGCGCTCATCTAATTTACTTTTAGGACGAGCGCCTTTATTCTCAGATGGCCATACAATATTTATTTATTTTTTTACAGCCCGTGACATAACATCCACCAGCTCATCATATGCTGGGGAAATAAATTGTGAATCTTTTTCCCCCCTGTGTGTGCTTTCACTCTCCATACTCATAACATCGACCTCCTCGGAGGAAGAGCATTGAAGTAATGGAGGGCTCTCTCCCCGGGCGGAAGAAACCGCAGAGCGTGCTTCCGACACCGGGGGGAGAGCGCTGGATCTTCCGGGTAAGGAAGGAGAAAAGGCCAAGAGACCCGTCTCCAACCCCTCCGAAAGATCCTTCCGCGATCCCCAGGAATGCATTCTCCGCGCCGCATCGGCAGACGCGGGTCCTGATCCCTGAGGATCGCGAGCCTGCCCACTCTTTACATCAAAGAGTGACAGGCGAGAGCGGAGCATGCGGAGCGGTATTCGCATTTCACAGTGTTGACACTCAGCCTCCTCGAAGGCTGAGACCGCATGCTCCACTCCCAAACAAATGACACAAAGCTCGTGTGTGTCCCCACCCGTTAAATAACGCGGGCAGGGAGGAACACACTGCTTGTACACTTGTTTCGCCATAACGTTTCCGAATAAATTGCAACAGACAACAATAAATAGACAGAGACAGTATAACACAGATCGCTTGCTGAGGCAACAGAAGCTGATGCCGGTTTGCACCGGATGTGCTTTTATCATTTCTTGGTCATGACGTCACCCGCCCGTGACGCTCATTCTTTCCATTGGACTAGTTGACATAGATGCTTCAGACGCAGTCACGCTGGGGGCGTTCCCATGGCGTCGATCGACGCATCGTTGAGTTCCCTTCGTAAGGGAACACAATGGCAGTAATGGCAATGAACACAATGGCAGTAATAGCAATGAACACAATGGCAGTAATGGCAAAATGGCAATTAACACAATGGCAGTAATGGCAAAATGGCAATGAACACAATGGCAGTAACGGCAATGAACACAATGGCAGTAATGGCAATGAACACAGTGGCAGTAATGGCAAAATGGCAATGAACACAATGGCAGTAATGGCAAAATGGCAATGAACACAATGGCAGTAATGGCAAAATGGCAATGAACACAATGGCAGTAATGGCAATGAACACAATGGCAGTAATGGCAATGAACACAATGGCAGTAATGGCAAAATGGCAATGAACACAATGGCAGTAATGGCAAAATGGCAATGAACAATGGCAGTAATGGCAATGAACACAATGGCAGTAATGGCAAAATGGCAATGAACACAATGGCAATAATGGCAAAATGGCAATGAACACAATGGCAGTAATGGCAAAATGGCAATTAACAATGGCAGTAATGGCAAAATGGCAATTAACACAATGGCAGTAATGGCAAAATGGCAATGAACACAATGGCAGTAATGGCAATGAACACAATGGCAGTAATGGCAAAAGGGCAATGAACACAATGGCAGTAATGGCAATGAACACAATGGCAGTAATGGCAAAAGGGCAATGAACACAATGGCAGTAATGGCAATGAACACAATGGCAGTAATGGCAAAATGGCAATTAACAATGGCAGTAATGGCAAAATGGCAAAGAACACAATGGCAGTAATGGCAAAATGGCAATGAACACAATGGCAGTAATGGCAATGAACACAATGGCAGTAATGGCAAAATGGCAATGAACACAATGGCAGTAATGGCAAAATGGCAATGAACAATGGCAGTAATGGCAATGAACACAATGGCAGTAATGGCAAAATGGCAATGAACACAATGGCAATAATGGCAAAATGGCAATGAACAATGGCAGTAATGGCAAAATGGCAATGAACACAATGGCAGTAATGGCAAAAAACACAATGGCAGTAATGGCAAAAAACACAATGGCAGTAATGGCAATGAACACAATGGCAGTAATAGCAATGAACACAATGGCAGTAATGGCAAAATGGCAATTAACAATGGCAGTAATGGCAAAAAACACAATGGCAGTAATGGCAATGAACACAATGGCAGTAATAGCAATGAACACAATGGCAGTAATGGCAAAATGGCAATTAACAATGGCAGTAATGGCAAAATGGCAATTAACACAATGGCAGTAATGGCAAAATGGCAATGAACACAATGGCAGAAATGGCAATGAACACAATGGCAGTAATGGCAAAATGGCAATTAACAATGGCAGTAATGGCAAAATGGCAATTAACACAATGGCAGTAATGGCAAAATGGCAATGAACACAATGGCAGTAATGGCAATGAACACAATGGCAGTAATGGCAAAATGGCAATTAACACAATGGCAGTAATGGCAAAATGGCAATGAACACAATGGCAGTAATGGCAATGAACACAATGGAAGTAATGGCAAAATGGCAATGAACACAATGGCAGTAATAGAAATGAACACAATGGCAGTAATGGCAAAATGGCAATTAACAATGGCAGTAATGGCAAAATGGCAATGAACACAATGGCAGTAATGGCAATGAACACAATGGCAGTAATGGCAATGAACACAATGGCAGTAATGGCAAAATGGCAATTAACAATGGCAGTAATGGCAATGAACACAATGGCAGTAATGGCAATGAACACAATGGCAGTAATGGCAAAATGGCAATTAACAATGGCAGTAATGGCAATGAACACAATGGCAGTAATGGCAAAATGGCAATGAACACAATCGCAATAATGGCAAAATGGCAATGAACACAATGGCAGTAATGGCAAAAAACACAATGGCAGTAATGGCAAAAAACAGAATGGCAGTAATGGCAAAAAACACAATGGCAGTAATGGCAATGAACACAATGGCAGTAATAGCAATGAACACAATGGCAGTAATGGCAAAATGGCAAAGAACACAATGGCAGTAATGGCAAAATGGCAATGAACACAATGGCAGTAATGGCAAAATGGCAATGAACACAATGGCAGTAATGGCAAAATGGCAATGAACAATGGCAGTAATGGCAAAATGGCAAAGAACACAATAGCAGTAATGGCAAAATGGCAATGAACACAATGGCAGTAATGGCAATGAACACAATGGCAGTAATGGCAAAATGGCAATTAACACAATGGCAGTTGTCACGGTGTGGGTGTTTTGTTTTGTTCCTTGTTCTTGTCTGTCATGTGTTTCTCTGTCTTTACATGTTTTGCTGTTCCCCGTTCTGTTGATTAGTCTCCCCAGGTGTTTCTGATTAGCCACGCCCCCTTGTTATCTTGTTAAGCTTGTTTGTCTGTGTATTTATTCCCTTGTTCTTCAGTTGGTGTTTGTCGGTCGTTGTTTGATCTTTGATGTTCGCAGTTCATTGTTCCGTGTGCCTTATTCTGAGTTATTTCCTGGATTACTGTCTATTTCATGATTAAAGTGCTTGCGATTGGATTCACTCTCTGCTTCATCCTTGCTTCTACGTAACAGAACGACCGACCAAAAATATGAATCCAGCAGCACGGATCTCGCCTGATCTACACAGGCTAGACCGGGAGTTCGCTGGACAGATCGCGGCCTTGGCCCTGGAAAGCCTTGATCTGTTCCAATACACCTGGGGGTTTGTTCTCCTTGCTGCCTCTTGCTCTCTGGGTGATGAGGCGATGTGTTACTGGCTGGGGGCTAAGGAGGTCGACCCGAGGGAGCTCCCCTACCTTTCCGGTCTGGACTGGAGAGAGGCACTCTCCAGATGTCTGGAGAGCTTCCTCCCGTGGCACGCCAGGTCATCACCTGTTCTTCACGTTCAACCAGAGCTTCAGCACGACATGCCTGAGTTTCACCACGACATGCCTGAGTTTCACCACGACATGCCTGAGTTTCACCACGACATGCCTGAGTTTCACCACGACATGCCAGAGCTTCCAGAGCCCAGCCACGTCTCAGCCGAGCTTCCAGAGCCCAGCCACGTCCAGCCAGAGCTTCACGTCAGCCACGTCCAGCCAGAGCTTCACGTCAGCCACGTCCAGCCAGAGCTTCACGTCAGCCACGTCCAGCCAGAGCTTCACGTCAGCCACGTCCAGCCAGAGCCAGTCTTCGAGCAAAAGCCAGAGCTTCCTTCGCCGCTGACGCCGTCCTGCCCAGAGCCTTCACCGCTGGTCCCGTCCAGCACAGCGCCCTCATCGCTGGTCCCGTCCAGTACAGCGCCCTCACCGCTGGTTCCGTCCAGCCCAGCGCTCTCTCGCTCTCGGAGACGGAGGAGGAGGAGGACTTCCCACGTCCCGCAATGCCTGGAAGTCCTCCCTGTACTTCCTGTCAGCCCAGAGTCCTCGCCGCTGGTCCCGTCCAGTCAAGAGACAATTCAAGTCACGTCTGCCGATCCAGAGACTGTTCAAGTCACGTCTGCCGATCCAGAGACTGTTCAAGTCACGTCTGCCGATCCAGAGACTGTTCAAGTCACGTCTGCCGATCCAGAGACTGTTCAAGTCACGTCTGCCGATCCAGAGACTGTTCAAGTCACGTCTGCCGATCCAGAGACTGTTCAAGTCACGTCTGCCGATCCAGAGACTGTTCAAGTCACGTCTGCCGATCCAGAGACTGTTCAAGTCACGTCTGCCGATCCAGAGACCGTTCAAGTCACGTCTGCCGATCCAGAGACTGTTCAAGTCACGTCTGCCGATCCAGAGACTGTTCATGTCACTTCCTCCGAGCCAGAGACTGTTCATGTCACTTCCTCCGAGCCAGAGACGCTTCACATCACTTCTACAGAGCCAGTGTCTACAGACAAGATGGCCGATCCAGAGTCGGTTCACGTCACTTCCTCCGAGCCAGTGTCTACGGACAAGATGGCCACCTTCGAGCCAGTGTCTACGGACAAGATGGCCGCCTTCGAGCCAGTGTCTACGGACAAGATGGCCGATCCAGAGACTGTTCACGTCACTTCCTCCGAGCCAGTGTCTACGGACAAGATGGCCGAACCAGAGACTGTTCACGTCACTTCTGCTGATCCAGAGACAGTTCACGTCACTTCCTCCGAGCCAGTGTCTATGGACAAGATGGCCAAACCAGAGACTGTTCACGTCACTTGTGCGAATCCAGAGACTGTTCACGTCACTTCCTCCAAGCCAGTGTCTACGGACAAGATGGCCAAACCAGAGACTGTTCACGTCACTTGTGTGGATCCAGAGACTGTTCACGTCACTTCCTCCGAGCCAGTGTCTATGGACAAGATGGCCAAACCAGAGACTGTTCACGTCACTTGTGCGGATCCAGAGACTGTTCACGTCACTTCCTCCAAGCCAGTGTCTACGGACAAGATGGCCGCCTCCGAGCCAGTGTCTACGGACAAGATGGCCGCCTCCGAGCCAGTGTCTACGGACAAGATGGCCGCCTCCGAGCCAGTGTCTACGGACAAGATGTCCGGCCCAGAGTCTGTTCCTGTTCCCGAGCCAGAGTCTGTTCCTGTTCCCGAGCCAGAGTCTGTTCCTGTTCCCGAGCCAGAGTCTGTTCCTGTTCCCGAGCCAGAGTCTGTTCCTGTTCCCGAGCCTGTTCCTGTTCCCGAGCCAGAGTGTGTGTTGCCTGTTCCCGAGCCAGAGTGTGTGTTGCCTGTTCCCGAGTCTGTTCCTGTTCCCGAGCCAGTGTGTGTGATGTCTGTTCCCGAGCCAGTGTGTGTGTTGTCTGTTCCCCAACCAGTGAGTGTGTTGTCTGTCCCCGAGCCAGAGTCTGTGTGGTCTGTCCCCGAGCCGGAGCCAGTGTGTGTGTTGCCTGTTCCGGAGCCAGTGTGTGTGATGTCTGTTCCCGAGCCAGTGTGTGTGTTGCCTGTTCCCCAACCAGTGAGTGTGTTGTCTGTTCCCGAGCCAGAGTCTGTGTGGTCTGTCCCCGAGCCGGAGCCAGTGTGTGTGTTGCCTGTTCCCGAGCCAGTGTGTGTGTCGCCTGTTCCCGAGCCAGTGTGTGTGTCCCCTGTTCCCGAGCCAGTGTGTGTGTCGCCTGTTCCCGAGCCAGTGTGTGTGTCGCCTGTTCCCCAACCAGTGAGTGTGTTGTCTGTTCCCGAGCCAGAGTCTGTGTTGTCTGTTCCCGAGCCAGTGTGTGTGTCTGCTGTTCCCGAGCCAGAGTCTGTGTTGTCTGTTCCCGAGCCAGAGTCTGTGTTGTCTGTTCCCGAGCCAGTGTGTGTGTCTGCTGTTTCCGAGCCTGTGTGTGTGCCTGCTGTTCCCGAGCCGGTGTCTGCGGTTCCCGAGCCGGTGTCTGCGGTTCCCGAGCCGGTGTCTGCGGTTCCCGAACCAGTGTCTGCAGTTCCCGAGCCGGGGTCGTCTCCGCCCTGGCCGCCCGAGGGGTCGTCTCCGCCCTGGCCGCCCGAGGGGTCGTCTCCGCCCTGGCCGCCCGAGGGGTCGTCTCCGCCCTGGCCGCCCTAGGGGTCGTCTCCGCCATGGCCGCCCGAGGGGTCGTCTCCGCCCTGGCCGTCCGATGGACTGTCTTCTCCGCCCTGGCCGCCCAAGGGGTCGTCTATGCCCTGGCCGCCCGTCTGGTCATCTCCGTTCTGGTCGCCTGCTCCTTCCTGGCCGCCTGCACGAACCTGGCCCTCCGTCCCTCCCCCATGTTTGCAGTTATTTCCTGGATTACTGTCTATTTCATGATTAAAGTGCTTGCGATTGGATTCACTCTCTGCTTCATCCTTGCTTCTACATAACAGCAGTAATGGCAAAAGGGCAATTAACAATGGCAGTAATGGCAATTAACACAATGGCAGTAATGGCAAAATGGCAATTAACAATGGCAGTAATGGCAAAATGGCAATGAACACAATGGCAGTAATGGCAATGAACACAATGGCAGTAATGGCAAAAGGGCAATAAACAATGGCAGTAATGGCAATGAACACAATGGCAGTAATGGCAAAATGGCAATGAACACAATGGCAGTAATGGCAAAATGGCAATTAACAATGGCAGTAATGGCAAAATGGCAATTAACAATGGCAGTAATGGCAATGAACACAATGGCAGTAATGGCAAAATGGCAATGAACACAATGGCAGTAATAGCAATGAACACAATGGCAGTAATGGCAGTAATAACAATGAACACAATGGCAGTAATGGCAGTAATAGCAATGAACACAATGGCAATAATGGCAAAATGGCAATTAACAATGGCAGTAATGGCAAAATGGCAATTAACAATGGCAGTAATGGCAATGAACACAATGGCAGTAATGGCAAAATGGCAATTAACAATGGCAGTAATGGCAAAATGGCAATTAACACTGGCAAAATGGCAATTAACCATGGCAGTAATGGCAAAATGGCAATTAACACAATGGCAGTAATAACAATGAACACAATGGCAGTAATGGCAGTAATAGCAATGAACACAATGGCAGTAATGGCAGTAATAGCAATGAACACAATGGCAGTAATGGCAAAATGGCAATTAACAATGGCAGTAATGGCAAAATGGCAATTAACAATGGCAGTAATGGCAATGAACACAATGGCAGTAATGGCAAAATGGCAATTAACAATGGCAGTAATGGCAAATTGGCAATGAACACAATGGCAGTAATGGCAAAAGGGCAATGAACACAATGGCAGTAATGGCAAGGAACACAATGGCAGTAATGGCAAAATGGCAATTAACAATGGCAGTAATGGCAAAATGGCAATTAACACAATGCCAATAATGGCAAAATGGCAATGAACACAATGGCAGTAATGGCAAAATGGCAATGAACACAATGGCAGTAATAGAAATGAACACAATGGCAGTAATGGCAAAATGGCAATTAACAATGGCAGTAATGGCAAAATGGCAATGAACACAATGGCAGTAATGGCAATGAACACAATGGCAGTAATGGCAAAATGGCAATTAACAATGGCAGTAATGGCAAAATGGCAATTAACACAATGCCAGTAATGGCAAAATGGCAATGAACACAATGGCAGTAATGGCAAAATGGCAATGAACACAATGGCAGTAATAGAAATGAACACAATGGCAGTAATGGCAAAATGGCAATTAACAATGGCAGTAATGGCAAAATGGCAATGAACACAATGGCAGTAATGGCAATGAACACAATGGCAGTAATGGCAAAATGGCAATGAACACAATGGCAGTAATGGCAAAATGGCAATGAACACTGGCAGTAATGGCAATGAACACAATGGCAGTAATGGCAAAATGGCAATGAACACAATGGCAATAATGGCAAAATGGCAATGAACACAATGGCAGTAATGGCAAAAAACACAATGGCAGTAATGGCAAAAAACACAATGGCAGTAATGGCAATGAACACAATGGAAGTAATAGCAATGAACACAATGGCAGTAATGGCAAAATGGCAATTAACAATGGCAGAAATGGCAAAATGGCAATTAACACAATGGCAGTAATGGCAAAATGGCAATGAACACAATGGCAGTAATGGCAAAATGGCAATGAACACAATGGCAGTAATGGCAATGAACACAATGGCAGTAATGGCAAAAGGGCAATGAACAATGGCAGTAATGGCAATGAACACAATGGCAGTAATGGCAAAATGGCAATGAACACAATGGCAGTAATAGCAATGAACACAATGGCAGTAATGGCAAAATGGCAATTAACAATGGCAGTAATGGCAAAATGGCAATTAACAATGGCAGTAATGGCAATGAACACATTTGGCAGTAATTAACAATGGCAGTAATGGCAATGAACACAATGGCAGTAATGGCAAAATGGCAATGAACACAATGGCAGTAATAGCAATGAACACAATGGCAGTAATGGCAGTAATAGCAATGAACACAATGGCAGTAATGGCAAAATGGCAATTAACAATGGCAGTAATGGCAAAATGGCAATTAACACAATGGCAGTAATAACAATGAACACAATGGCAGTAATAGCAATGAACACAATGGCAGTAATGGTAAAATGGCAATTAACAATGGCAGTAATGGCAAAATGGCAATTAACAATGGCAGTAATAACAATGAACACAATGGCAGTAATGGCAGTAATAGCAATGAACACAATGGCAGTAATGGCAAAATGGCAATTAACAATGGCAGTAAAAGCAATGAACACAATGGCAGTAATAGCAATGAACACAATGACAGTAATGGCAAAATGGCAATTAACACAATGGCAGTAATGGCAAAATGGCAATTAACAATGGCAGTAATGGCAAAATGGCAATTAAAAATGGCAGTAATGGCAAAATGGCAAAGAACACAATGGCAGTAATGGCAAAATGGCAAAGAACACAATGGCAGTAATGGCAAAATGGCAATTAACAATGGCAGTAATGGCAAAATGGCAAAGAACACAATGGCAGTAATGGCAAAAGGGCAATGAACACAATGACAGTAATGGCAAAAGGGCAATGAACACAATGGCAGTAATGGCAATGAACACAATGGCAGTAATAGCACTGAACACAATGGCAGTAATAGCAATGAACACAATGGCAGTAATAGCAATGAACACAATGGCAGTAATGGCAAAATGGCAATTAACACAATGGCAGTAATGGCAAAATGGCAATTAACAATGGCAGTAATGGCAATTAACAATGGCAGTAATGGCAAAATGGCACAGAAAACAATGGCAGTAATGGCAAAATGGCAAAGAACACAATGGCAGTAATGGCAAAATGGCAATTAACACAATGGCAGTAATGGCAAAATGGCAATTAACACAATGGCAGTAATGGCAAAATGGCAATTAACAATGGCAGTAATGGCAAAATGGCAATTAACAATGGCAGTAATGGCAAAATGGCAATTAACAATGGCAGTAATGGCAATGAACACATTTGGCAGTAATGGCAAAATGGCAATTAACAATGGCAGTAATGGCAAAATGGCAATTAACAATGGCAGTAATGGCAATGAACACAGTGGCAGTAATGGCAAAATGGCAATGAACACAATGGCAGTAATAGCAATGAACACAATGGCAGTAATAGCAATGAACACAATGGCAGTAATGGCAGTAATAGCAATGAACACAATGGCAGTAATGGCAGTAATAGCAATGAACACAATGGCAGTAATGGCAAAATGGCAATTAACAATGGCAGTAATGGCAAAATGGCAATTAACAATGGCAGTATTGGCAAAATGGCAATTAACACAATGGCAGTAATAACAATGAACACAATGGCAGTAATAGCAAAGAACACAATGGCAGTAATGGCAAAATGGCAATTAACAATGGCAGTAATGGCAAAATGGCAATTAACAATGGCAGTAATAACAATGAACACAATGGCAGTAATGGCAGTAATAGCAATGAACACAATGGCAGTAATGGCTGTAATCGCAATAAACACAATGGCAGTAATGGCAAAATGGCAATGAACACAATGGCAGTAATGGCAATGAACACAATGGCAGTAATGGCAATGAACACAATGGCAGTAATGGCAGTAATAGCAATGAACACAATGGCAGTAATAGCAATGAACACAATGGCAGTAATAGCAATGAACACAATGGCAGTAATGGCAGTAATAGCAATGAACACAATGGCAGTAATGGCAGTAATAGCAATGAACACAATGCCAGTAATGGCAAAATGGCAATTAACAATGGCAGTAATGGCAAAATGGCAATTAACAATGGCAGTAATGGCAAAATGGCAATTAACAATGGCAGTAATGGCAAAATGGCAATTAAAAATGGCAGTAATGGCAATGAACACAATGGCAGTAATGGCAAAATGGCAATTAACCATGGCAGTAATGGCAAAATGGCAATTAACAATGGCAGTAATGGCAGTAATAGCAATGAACACAATGGCAGTAACCGCAATGAACACAATGGCAGTAATGGCAATTAACAATGGCAGTAATGGCAGTAAAGGCAATGAACACAATGGCACTAATGGCAGTAAAGGCAATGAACACAATGGCAGTAATGGCAAAATGGCAATTAACAATGGCAGTAATGGCAAAATGGCAATGAACACAATGGCAGTAATGGCAAAATGGCAAAGAACACAATGGCAGTAATGGCAAAATGGCAATTAACACAATGGCAGTAATGGCAAAATGGCAATGAACACAATGGCAGTAATGGAAATGGCAATTCACAATGGCAGTAATGGCAATGAACACAATGGCAGTAATGGCAAAATGGCAATGAACACAATGGCAGTAATGGCAAAAGGGCAATTAACACAATGGCAGTAATAGCAAAATGGCAATGGCAGTAATGGCAAAATGACAATTAACACAATGGCAGTAATGGCAAAATGGCAATGAACACAATGGCAGTAATGGCAATGAACACAATGGCAGTAATAGCAATGAACACAATGGCAGTAATGGCAAAATGGCAATTAACAATGGCAGTAATGGCAAAATGGCAATTAACAATGGCAGTAATGGCAACGAACACAATGGCAGTAATGGCAAAATGGCAATGAACACAATGGCAGTAATAGCAATGAACACAATGGCAGTAATGGCAAAATGGCAATTAACAATGGCAGTAATGGCAAAATGGCAATTAACAATGGCAGTAATGGCAAAATGGCAATTAACACAATGGCAGTAATGGTAAAATGGCAATTAACAATGGCAGTAATGGCAAAATGGCAATTAACAATGGCAGTAATGGCAAAATGGCAATTAACACAATGGCAGTAATGGTAAAATGGCAATTAACAATGGCAGTAATGGCAAAATGGCAATTAACAATGGCAGTAATGGCAAAATGGCAATTAACAATGGCAGTAATGGCAATGAACACAATGGCAGTAATGGCAAAATGGCAATTAACAATGGCAGTAATGGCAATGAACACAATGGCAGTAATGGCAAAATGGCAATTAACAATGGCAGTAATGGCAATGAACACAATGGCAGTAATGGCAAAATGGCAATTAACAATGGCAGTAATGGCAATGAACACAATGGCAGTAATGGCAAAATGGCAATTAACAATGGCAGTAATAGCAATGAACACAATGGCAGTAATGGTAAAATGGCAATTAACAATGGCAGTAATGGCAAAATGGCAATTAACAATGGCAGTAATGGCAATGAACACAATGGCAGTCATGGCAAAATGGCAATTAACCATGGCAGTAATGGCAAAATGGCAATTAACAATGGCAGTAATGACAATGAACACAATGGCAGTAATGGCAAAATGGCAATTAACAATGGCAGTAATGACAATGAACACAATGGCAGTAATGGCAAAATGGCAATTAACAATGGCAGAAATGGCAAAATGGCAATTAACAATGGCAGTAATGGCAAAATGGCAATTAACACAATGGCAGTAATGGTAAAATGGCAATTAACAATGGCAGTAATGGCAAAATGGCAATTAACAATGGCAGTAATGGCAAAATGGCAATTAACAATGGCAGTAATGGCAATGAACACAATGGCAGTAATGGCAAAATGGCAATTAACAATGGCAGTAATGGCAATGAACACAATGGCAGTAATGGCAAAATGGCAATTAACAATGGCAGTAATGGCAATGAACACAATGGCATTAATGGCAAAATGGCATTTAACAATGGCAGTAATAGCAATGAACACAATGGCAGTAATGGTAAAATGGCAATTAACAATGGCAGTAATGGCAAAATGGCAATTAACAATGGCAGTAATGGCAATGAACACAATGGCAGTCATGGCAAAATGGCAATTAACCTGTTAAGGTTCAAGGGTACTTTTGAAAAATCCCCAGAAATGGCATACCCAAACTTAAACAGATACAGTTCATGAACCCTTTGCACTAAAAGCACAAGTATGATCTCATTTGAAAGCTGACACCTAGTAGTTTATTGTAAATGTAGAATTAATTATTGTCATAATGAATTTTTTTTTTTAAATAGCTTCAAAGTTTTGTAAAGTTATTAGAAATTTATTTTTATGAAACATCTTCATGAAAATAAAATTGAAGTTGGCCCTGGAGCAATCTAGAAATGCACTGCAGCTAAAGCCATATGTGTGACCATTTTATATTTAAAATCTGAAAATGATAAGTCTAAAACTCTGTATTTAGTTAAATGTTTTTCAAGATCATGTCAAATTACTTTATTTTGATGAGACTCTAAAATGCAAACTGATGTTTAGTCATCTTCTCAATCATCTATTCAGTCTATTGTCTCTATTATTTTGTGGTGCAAACGAGCCCCATTCAGTGTGAGTCTCCCCTGCACACATTCACACCTCTCCAGACTGGTTATGGCTCTAAATATGCATCTCTTTTGTCTGCATTATAGCTACTAACGACTGGCTATTCACAGGCTATTCATAGGGTTTCAAACTCTAACTTCTTTTATCAAAGTTCTCACTAAATATTTGAAACTGGTATCAAATGCACTGAAACATTTCAGTAAGCATTCCTATTTAGAAAAAAATCATAAAACAATAACTGCTAGTGGCAGGTGCACCTGGGCTAGCTAGCATGTTAGCTTAGCACACCATCAATACACGACCATTTATGAGATTAAAACTATGCTTGTGCTCCAAACTTACTTTATAACGCAGGTCGAGTGTTTTAAATAATCTTCTGTGATCTAATTTGGCTTCAGATTAAAAAAAGTCCGACAGAAAATGTATTATTTATAGTGTTCTGCACGATGATGAAATCTATATCGATTAGCATTACATTATAAATATAATCTATTATTATGAAATACCTGGCATGGCTTGAAGAACACAGGTAACTCAAATATCATTGCAATCATGTTTATTGTCTTCAAAACATCTTTATCTGCATGTTACAGCGATCTCTGTCAGCTACTTTCTGTATCAATGACGTACTGGAATGTCACATGACTAAGCTTCTTCTTCATGAGCAATATTTGGACTGTTATTGTGCATATAGCGCCCTCAGGCTATTGGTATGAATTGAAAACACAGCACATCTCAGTAAGAAGCGATCATAATGATTACATCGACGCATTTGGGTATAAATTCAATAAATATTATTCCTGTCTATAGAAATATGATGTGAATCTATGAGAATATATCAATATTTCTCCAAGTCTGCACATTTTTGAGCTAAAGCCCTGAGGGACGATGTTTTGTGAATCGCTGTCATGACGACAGCACGGAGTGTTTTTTATGAATGGACCAGTTGACGCTCATAATTCATATTAAAGGTATCGACTAATTTTTTCATTTCATAACTCCTGACACAAATTAAGACATAACTGTCACTATAAGTTTCTCAGAATACAATAGTGGTCAAATACTGAATCTTGAGTATTATATCTTTTTAACCATGTATAGTTTGTCACGGTATAACATTAAATCTGATAGTAAATTTGAACTAAATAAACAAAAAACGCGTCAGAGCGCCGGCGCACTGATGAAGGCTAAGAGGTTAACCATGGCAGTAATGGCAAAATGGCAATTAACAATGGCAGTAATGACAATGAACACAATGGCAGTAATGGCAATGAACACAATGGCAGTAATGGCAAAATGGCAATTAACAATGGCAGTAATGGCAAAGAACACAATGGCAGTAATGGCAAAATGGCAAAGAACACAATGGCAGTAATGGCAAAATGGCAATGAACACAATGGCAGTAATGGCAAAATGGCAATGAACACAATGGCAGTAATAGCAATGAACACAATGGCAGTAATGGCAGTAATAGCAATGAACACAATGGCAGTAATGGCAGTAATAGCAATGAACACAATGCCAGTAATGGCAAAATGGCAATTAACAATGGCAGTAATGGCAAAATGGCAATTAACAATGGCAGTAATGGCAAAATGGCAATTAACAATGGCAGTAATGGCAAAATGGCAATTAAAAATGGCAGTAATGGCAATGAACACAATGGCAGTAATGGCAAAATGGCAATTAACCATGGCAGTAATGGCAAAATGGCAATTAACAATGGCAGTAATGGCAGTAATAGCAATGAACACAATGGCAGTAACCGCAATGAACACAATGGCAGTAATGGCAATTAACAATGGCAGTAATGGCAGTAAAGGCAATGAACACAATGGCACTAATGGCAGTAAAGGCAATGAACACAATGGCAGTAATGGCAAAATGGCAATTAACAATGGCAGTAATGGCAAAATGGCAATGAACACAATGGCAGTAATGGCAAAATGGCAAAGAACACAATGGCAGTAATGGCAAAATGGCAATTAACACAATGGCAGTAATGGCAAAATGGCAATGAACACAATGGCAGTAATGGAAATGGCAATTCACAATGGCAGTAATGGCAATGAACACAATGGCAGTAATGGCAAAATGGCAATGAACACAATGGCAGTAATGGCAAAAGGGCAATTAACACAATGGCAGTAATAGCAAAATGGCAATGGCAGTAATGGCAAAATGACAATTAACACAATGGCAGTAATGGCAAAATGGCAATGAACACAATGGCAGTAATGGCAATGAACACAATGGCAGTAATAGCAATGAACACAATGGCAGTAATGGCAAAATGGCAATTAACAATGGCAGTAATGGCAAAATGGCAATTAACAATGGCAGTAATGGCAATGAACACAATGGCAGTAATGGCAAAATGGCAATTAACAATGGCAGTAATGGCAATGAACACAATGGCATTAATGGCAAAATGGCATTTAACAATGGCAGTAATAGCAATGAACACAATGGCAGTAATGGTAAAATGGCAATTAACAATGGCAGTAATGGCAAAATGGCAATTAACAATGGCAGTAATGGCAATGAACACAATGGCAGTCATGGCAAAATGGCAATTAACCATGGCAGTAATGGCAAAATGGCAATTAACAATGGCAGTAATGACAATGAACACAATGGCAGTAATGGCAATGAACACAATGGCAGTAATGGCAAAATGGCAATTAACAATGGCAGTAATGGCAAAGAACACAATGGCAGTAATGGCAAAATGGCAAAGAACACAATGGCAGTAATGGCAAAATGGCAATGAACACAATGGCAGTAATGGCAAAATGGCAATGAACACAATGGCAGTAATAGCAATGAACACAATGGCAGTAATGGCAGTAATAGCAATGAACACAATGGCAGTAATGGCAGTAATAGCAATGAACACAATGCCAGTAATGGCAAAATGGCAATTAACAATGGCAGTAATGGCAAAATGGCAATTAACAATGGCAGTAATGGCAAAATGGCAATTAACAATGGCAGTAATGGCAAAATGGCAATTAAAAATGGCAGTAATGGCAATGAACACAATGGCAGTAATGGCAAAATGGCAATTAACCATGGCAGTAATGGCAAAATGGCAATTAACAATGGCAGTAATGGCAGTAATAGCAATGAACACAATGGCAGTAACCGCAATGAACACAATGGCAGTAATGGCAATTAACAATGGCAGTAATGGCAGTAAAGGCAATGAACACAATGGCACTAATGGCAGTAAAGGCAATGAACACAATGGCAGTAATGGCAAAATGGCAATTAACAATGGCAGTAATGGCAAAATGGCAATGAACACAATGGCAGTAATGGCAAAATGGCAAAGAACACAATGGCAGTAATGGCAAAATGGCAATTAACACAATGGCAGTAATGGCAAAATGGCAATGAACACAATGGCAGTAATGGAAATGGCAATTCACAATGGCAGTAATGGCAATGAACACAATGGCAGTAATGGCAAAATGGCAATGAACACAATGGCAGTAATGGCAAAAGGGCAATTAACACAATGGCAGTAATAGCAAAATGGCAATGGCAGTAATGGCAAAATGACAATTAACACAATGGCAGTAATGGCAAAATGGCAATGAACACAATGGCAGTAATGGCAATGAACACAATGGCAGTAATAGCAATGAACACAATGGCAGTAATGGCAAAATGGCAATTAACAATGGCAGTAATGGCAAAATGGCAATTAACAATGGCAGTAATGGCAACGAACACAATGGCAGTAATGGCAAAATGGCAATGAACACAATGGCAGTAATAGCAATGAACACAATGGCAGTAATGGCAAAATGGCAATTAACAATGGCAGTAATGGCAAAATGGCAATTAACAATGGCAGTAATGGCAAAATGGCAATTAACACAATGGCAGTAATGGTAAAATGGCAATTAACAATGGCAGTAATGGCAAAATGGCAATTAACAATGGCAGTAATGGCAAAATGGCAATTAACACAATGGCAGTAATGGTAAAATGGCAATTAACAATGGCAGTAATGGCAAAATGGCAATTAACAATGGCAGTAATGGCAAAATGGCAATTAACAATGGCAGTAATGGCAATGAACACAATGGCAGTAATGGCAAAATGGCAATTAACAATGGCAGTAATGGCAATGAACACAATGGCAGTAATGGCAAAATGGCAATTAACAATGGCAGTAATGGCAATGAACACAATGGCAGTAATGGCAAAATGGCAATTAACAATGGCAGTAATGGCAATGAACACAATGGCAGTAATGGCAAAATGGCAATTAACAATGGCAGTAATAGCAATGAACACAATGGCAGTAATGGTAAAATGGCAATTAACAATGGCAGTAATGGCAAAATGGCAATTAACAATGGCAGTAATGGCAATGAACACAATGGCAGTCATGGCAAAATGGCAATTAACCATGGCAGTAATGGCAAAATGGCAATTAACAATGGCAGTAATGACAATGAACACAATGGCAGTAATGGCAAAATGGCAATTAACAATGGCAGTAATGACAATGAACACAATGGCAGTAATGGCAAAATGGCAATTAACAATGGCAGAAATGGCAAAATGGCAATTAACAATGGCAGTAATGGCAAAATGGCAATTAACACAATGGCAGTAATGGTAAAATGGCAATTAACAATGGCAGTAATGGCAAAATGGCAATTAACAATGGCAGTAATGGCAAAATGGCAATTAACAATGGCAGTAATGGCAATGAACACAATGGCAGTAATGGCAAAATGGCAATTAACAATGGCAGTAATGGCAATGAACACAATGGCAGTAATGGCAAAATGGCAATTAACAATGGCAGTAATGGCAATGAACACAATGGCATTAATGGCAAAATGGCATTTAACAATGGCAGTAATAGCAATGAACACAATGGCAGTAATGGTAAAATGGCAATTAACAATGGCAGTAATGGCAAAATGGCAATTAACAATGGCAGTAATGGCAATGAACACAATGGCAGTCATGGCAAAATGGCAATTAACCATGGCAGTAATGGCAAAATGGCAATTAACAATGGCAGTAATGACAATGAACACAATGGCAGTAATGGCAATGAACACAATGGCAGTAATGGCAAAATGGCAATTAACAATGGCAGTAATGGCAAAGAACACAATGGCAGTAATGGCAAAATGGCAAAGAACACAATGGCAGTAATGGCAAAATGGCAATGAACACAATGGCAGTAATGGCAAAATGGCAATGAACACAATGGCAGTAATGGCAAAATGGCAATGAACAATGGCAGTAATGGCAAAATGGCAAAGAACACAATGGCAGTAATGGCAAAATGGCAATGAACACAATGGCAGTAATGGCAATGAACACAATGGCAGTAATGGCAAAATGGCAATTAACACAATGGCAGTAATGGCAAAAGGGCAATTAACAATGGCAGTAATGGCAATTAACACAATGGCAGTAATGGCAAAATGGCAATTAACAATGGCAGTAATGGCAAAATGGCAATTAACAATGGCAGTAATGGCAATGAACACAATGGCAGTAATGGCAAGATGGCAATGAACACAATGGCAGTAATAGCAATGAACACAATGGCAATAATGGTAGTAATAGCAATGAACACAATGGCAGTAATGGCAAAATGGCAATTAACAATGGCAGTAATGGCAAAATGGCAATTAACAATGGCAGTAATGGCAATGAACACAATGGCAGTAATGGCAAAATGGCAATTAACAATGGCAGTAATGGCAAAATGGCAATGAACAATGGCAGTAATGGCAATGAACACAATGGCAGTAATGGCAAAATGGCAATTAACACAATGGCAGTAATGGCAAAATGGCAATGAACAATGGCAGTAATGGCAATGAACACAATGGCAGTAATGCCAAAATGGCAATGAACACAATGGCAATAATGGCAAAATGGCAATGAACAATGGCAGTAATGGCAATGAACACAATGGCAGTAATGCCAAAATGGCAATGAACACAATGGCAATAATGGCAAAATGGCAATGAACAATGGCAGTAATGGCAAAAAACACAATGGCAGTAATAGCAATGAAAACAATGGCAGTAATGGCAAAATGGCAATTAACAATGGCAGTAATGGCAAAATGGCAATTAACAATGGCAGTAATGGCAATGAACACAATGGAAGTAATGGCAAAATGGCAATGAACACAATGGCAGTAATAGCAATGAACACAATGGCAGTAATGGCAGTAATAGCAATGAACACAATGGCAGTAATGGCAAAATGGCAATTAACAATGGCAGTAATGGCAAAATGGCAATTAACATAATGGCAGTAATGGTAAAATGGCAATTAACAATGGCAGTAATGGCAAAATGGCAATTAACAATGGCAGTAATGGCAAAATGGCAATTAACACAATGGCAGTAATGGTAAAATGGCAATTAACAATGGCAGTAATGGCAAAATGGCAATTAACAATGGCAGTAATGGCAAGATGGCAATGAACACAATGGCAGTAATAGCAATGAACACAATGGCAGTAATGGCAGTAATAGCAATGAACACAATGGCAGTAATGGCAAAATGGCAATTAACAATGGCAGTAATGGCAAAATGGCAATTAACAATGGCAGTAATGGCAATGAACACAATGGCAGTAATGGCAAAATGGCAATTAACAATGGCAGTAATGGCAAAATGGCAATGAACAATGGCAGTAATGGCAATGAACACAATGGCAGTAATAGCAATGAACACAATGGAAGTAATAGCAATGAACACAATGTCAGTAATGGCAGTAATAGCAATGAACACAATGGCAGTAATGGCAATGAACACAATGGCAGTAATGGCAGTAATAGCAATGAACACAATGGCAGTAATGGTAAAATGGCAATTAACAATGGCAGTAATGGCAAAATGGCAATTAACAATGGCAGTAATGGCAAAATGGCAATTAACACAATGGCAGTAATGGTAAAATGGCAATTAACAATGGCAGTATTGGCAAAATGGCAATTAACAATGGCAGTAATGGCAAAATGGCAATTAACAATGGCAGTAATGGCAAAATGGCAATTAACACAATGGCAGTAATGGTAAAATGGCAATTAACAATGGCAGTAATGGCAAAATGGCAATTAACAATGGCAGTAATGGCAAAATGGCAATTAACAATGGCAGTAATGGCAATGAACACAATGGCAGTAATGGCAAAATGGCAATTAACAATGGCAGTAATGGCAATGAACACGATGGCAGTAATGGCAAAATGGAAATTAACAATGGCAGTAATGGCAATGAACACAATGGCAGTAATGGCAAAATGGCAACTAACAATGGCAGTAATAGCAATGAACACAATGGCAGTAATGGTAAAATGGCAACTAACAATGGCAGTAATAGCAATGAACACAATGGCAGTAATGGCAAAATGGCAATGAACACAATGGCAGTAATGGCAAAATGGCAATGAACACAATGGCAGTAATGGCAAAATGGCAATGAACAATGGCAGTAATGGCAAAATGGCAAAGAACACAATGGCAGTAATGGCAAAATGGCAATGAACACAATGGCAGTAATGGCAATGAACACAATGGCAGTAATGGCAAAATGGCAATTAACACAATGGCAGTAATGGCAAAAGGGCAATTAACAATGGCAGTAATGGCAATTAACACAATGGCAGTAATGGCAAAATGGCAATTAACAATGGCAGTAATGGCAAAATGGCAATTAACAATGGCAGTAATGGCAATGAACACAATGGCAGTAATGGCAAGATGGCAATGAACACAATGGCAGTAATAGCAATGAACACAATGGCAGTAATGGCAGTAATAGCAATGAACACAATGGCAGTAATGGCAAAATGGCAATTAACAATGGCAGTAATGGCAAAATGGCAATTAACAATGGCAGTAATGGCAATGAACACAATGGCAGTAATGGCAAAATGGCAATTAACAATGGCAGTAATGGCAAAATGGCAATGAACAATGGCAGTAATGGCAATGAACACAATGGCAGTAATGGCAAAATGGCAATTAACACAATGGCAGTAATGGCAAAATGGCAATGAACAATGGCAGTAATGGCAATGAACACAATGGCAGTAATGCCAAAATGGCAATGAACACAATGGCAATAATGGCAAAATGGCAATGAACAATGGCAGTAATGGCAATGAACACAATGGCAGTAATGCCAAAATGGCAATGAACACAATGGCAATAATGGCAAAATGGCAATGAACAATGGCAGTAATGGCAAAAAACACAATGGCAGTAATAGCAATGAACACAATGGCAGTAATGGCAAAATGGCAAAAAACACAATGGCAGTAATGGCAAAATGGCAATTAACAATGGCAGTAATGGCAATGAACACAATGGAAGTAATGGCAAAATGGCAATGAACACAATGGCAGTAATAGCAATGAACACAATGGAAGTAATAGCAATGAACACAATGGCAGTAATGGCAGTAATAGCAATGAACACAATGGCAGTAATGGCAATGAACACAATGGCAGTAATGGCAGTAATAGCAATGAACACAATGGCAGTAATGGTAAAATGGCAATTAACAATGGCAGTAATGGCAAAATGGCAATTAACAATGGCAGTAATGGCAAAATGGCAATTAACACAATGGCAGTAATGGTAAAATGGCAATTAACAATGGCAGTATTGGCAAAATGGCAATTAACAATGGCAGTAATGGCAAAATGGCAATTAACAATGGCAGTAATGGCAAAATGGCAATTAACACAATGGCAGTAATGGTAAAATGGCAATTAACAATGGCAGTAATGGCAAAATGGCAATTAACAATGGCAGTAATGGCAAAATGGCAATTAACAATGGCAGTAATGGCAATGAACACAATGGCAGTAATGGCAAAATGGCAATTAACAATGGCAGTAATGGCAATGAACACAATGGCAGTAATGGCAAAATGGCAACTAACAATGGCAGTAATAGCAATGAACACAATGGCAGTAATGGCAAAATGGAAATTAACAATGGCAGTAATGGCAATGAACACAATGGCAGTAATGGCAAAATGGCAACTAACAATGGCAGTAATAGCAATGAACACAATGGCAGTAATGGTAAAATGGCAATTAACAATGGCAGTAATGGCAAAATGGCAATTAACAATGGCAGTAATGGCAATGAACACAATGGCAGTAATGGCAAAATGGCAATTAACAATGGCAGTAATGGCAATGAACACAATGGCAGTAATGGCAAAATGGCAATTAACAATGGCAGTAATGGCAATGAACACAATGGCAGTAATGGCAAAATGGCAATTAACAATGGCAGTAATGACAATGAACACAATGGCAGTAATGGCAAAATGGCAATTAACAATGGCAGAAATGGCAAAATGGCAATTAACAAAGGCAGTAATGGCAAAATGGCAATTAACACAATGGCAGTAATGGTAAAATGGCAATTAACAATGGCAGTAATGGCAAAATGGCAATTAACAATGGCAGTAATGGCAAAATGGCAATTAACAATGGCAGTAATGGCAATGAACACAATGGCAGTAATGGCAAAATGGCAATTAACAATGGCAGTAATGGCAATGAACACAATGGCAGTAATGGCAAAATGGCAATTAACAATGGCAGTAATGGCAATGAACACAATGGCATTAATGGCAAAATGGCATTTAACAATGGCAGTAATAGCAATGAACACAATGGCAGTAATGGTAAAATGGCAATTAACAATGGCAGTAATGGCAAAATGGCAATTAACAATGGCAGTAATGGCAATGAACACAATGGCAGTCATGGCAAAATGGCAATTAACCATGGCAGTAATGGCAAAATGGCAATTAACAATGGCAGTAATGACAATGAACACAATGGCAGTAATGGCAATGAACACAATGGCAGTAATGGCAAAATGGCAATTAACAATGGCAGTAATGGCAAAGAACACAATGGCAGTAATGGCAAAATGGCAAAGAACACAATGGCAGTAATGGCAAAATGGCAATGAACACAATGGCAGTAATGGCAAAATGGCAATGAACACAATGGCAGTAATGGCAAAATGGCAATGAACAATGGCAGTAATGGCAAAATGGCAGAGAACACAATGGCAGTAATGGCAAAATGGCAATGAACACAATGGCAGTAATGGCAATGAACACAATGGCAGTAATGGCAAAATGGCAATTAACACAATGGCAGTAATGGCAAAAGGGCAATTAACAATGGCAGTAATGGCAATTAACACAATGGCAGTAATGGCAAAATGGCAATTAACAATGGCAGTAATGGCAAAATGGCAATTAACAATGGCAGTAATGGCAATGAACACAATGGCAGTAATGGCAAGATGGCAATTAACACAATGGCAGTAATAGCAATGAACACAATGGCAGTAATGGCAGTAATAGCAATGAACACAATGGCAGTAATGGCAAAATGGCAATTAACAATGGCAGTAATGGCAAAATGGCAATTAACAATGGCAGTAATGGCAATGAACACAATGGCAGTAATGGCAAAATGGCAATTAACAATGGCAGTAATGGCAAAATGGCAATGAACAATGGCAGTAATGGCAATGAACACAATGGCAGTAATGGCAAAATGGCAATTAACACAATGGCAGTAATGGCAAAATGGCAATGAACAATGGCAGTAATGGCAATGAACACAATGGCAGTAATGCCAAAATGGCAATGAACACAATGGCAATAATGGCAAAATGGCAATGAACAATGGCAGTAATGGCAATGAACACAATGGCAGTAATGCCAAAATGGCAATGAACACAATGGCAATAATGGCAAAATGGCAATGAACAATGGCAGTAATAGCAATGAACACAATGGCAGTAATGGCAAAATGGCAAAAAACACAATGGCAGTAATGGCAAAATGGCAATTAACAATGGCAGTAATGGCAATGAACACAATGGAAGTAATGGCAAAATGGCAATGAACACAATGGCAGTAATAGCAATGAACACAATGGAAGTAATAGCAATGAACACAATGGCAGTAATGGCAGTAATAGCAATGAACACAATGGCAGTAATGGCAAAATGGCAATTAACAATGGCAGTAATGGCAAAATGGCAATTAACATAATGGCAGTAATGGTAAAATGGCAATTAACAATGGCAGTAATGGCAAAATGGCAATTAACAATGGCAGTAATGGCAAAATGGCAATTAACACAATGGCAGTAATGGTAAAATGGCAATTAACAATGGCAGTAATGGCAAAATGGCAATTAACAATGGCAGTAATGGCAAAATGGCAATTAACAATGGCAGTAATGGCAATGAACACAATGGCAGTAATGGTAAAATGGCAATTAACAATGGCAGTAATGGCAAAATGGCAATTAACAATGGCAGTAATGGCAAAATGGCAATTAACAATGGCATTAATGGCAATTAACACAATGGCAGTAATGGCAAAATGGCAATTAACCATGGCAGTAATGGCAAAATGGCAATTAACAATGGCAGTAATAACAATGAACACAATGGCAGTAATGGCAGTAATAGCAATGAACACAATGGCAGTAATGGTAAAATGGCAATTAACAATGGCAGTAATGGCAAAATGGCAATTAACAATGGCAGTAATGGCAAAATGGCAATTAACACAATGGCAGTAATGGTAAAATGGCAATTAACAATGGCAGTATTGGCAAAATGGCAATTAACAATGGCAGTAATGGCAAAATGGCAATTAACAATGGCAGTAATGGCAAAATGGCAATTAACACAATGGCAGTAATGGTAAAATGGCAATTAACAATGGCAGTAATGGCAAAATGGCAATTAACAATGGCAGTAATGGCAAAATGGCAATTAACAATGGCAGTAATGGCAATGAACACAATGGCAGTAATGGCAAAATGGCAATTAACAATGGCAGTAATGGCAATGAACACGATGGCAGTAATGGCAAAATGGAAATTAACAATGGCAGTAATGGCAATGAACACAATGGCAGTAATGGCAAAATGGCAACTAACAATGGCAGTAATAGCAATGAACACAATGGCAGTAATGGTAAAATGGCAATTAACAATGGCAGTAATGGCAAAATGGCAATTAACAATGGCAGTAATTGCAATGAACACAATGGCAGTCATGGCAAAATGGCAATTAACCATGGCAGTAATGGCAAAATGGCAATTAACAATGGCAGTAATGACAATGAACACAATGGCAGTAATGGCAATGAACACAATGGCAGTAATGGCAAAATGGCAATTAACAATGGCAGTAATGGCAAAGAACACAATGGCAGTAATGGCAAAATGGCAAAGAACACAATGGCAGTAATGGCAAAATGGCAATGAACACAATGGCAGTAATGGCAAAATGGCAATGAACACAATGGCAGTAATGGCAAAATGGCAATGAACAATGGCAGCAATGGCAAAATGGCAAAGAACACAATGGCAGTAATGGCAAAATGGCAATTAACGCAATGGCAGTAATGGCAAAATGGCAATTAACACAATGGCAGTAATGGCAATGAACACAATGGCAGTAATGGCAAAATGGCAATTAACACAATGGCAGTAATGGCAATGAACACAATGGCAGTAATGGCAAAATGGCAATGAACACAATGGCAGTAATAGCAATGAACACAATGGATGTAATGGCAAAATGGCAATTAACAATGGCAGTAATGGAAAAATGGCAATTAACAATGGCAGTAATGGCAATGAACACAATGGCAGTAAAGGCAAAATGGCAATGAACACAATGGCAGTAATAGCAATGAACACAATGGCAGTAATAGCAATGAACACAATGGCAGTAATGGCAGTAATAGCAATGAACACAATGGCAGTAATGGCAGTAATAGCAATGAACACAATGGCAGTAATGGCAAAATGGCAATTAACAATGGCAGTAATGGCAAAATGGCAATTAACAATGGCAGTAATGGCAAAATGGCAATTAACAATGGCAGTAATGGCAATGAACACAATGGCAGTAATGGCAAAATGGCAATTAACCATGGCAGTAATGGCAAAATGGCAATTAACAATGGCAGTAATGGCAGTAATAGCAATGAACACAATGGCAGTAACCGCAATGAACACAATGGCAGTAATGGCAATTAACAATGGCAGTAATGGCAGTAAAGGCAATGAACACAATGGCAGTAATGGCAAAATGGCAATTAACACAATGGCAGTAATCGCAATGAACACAATGGCAGTAATGGCAGTAAAGGCAATGAACACAATGGCAGTAATGGCAGTAAAGGCAATGAACACAATGGCAGTAATGGCAAAATGGCAATTAACAATGGCAGTAATGGCAAAATGGCAATGAACACAATGGCAGTAATGGCAAAATGGCAAAGAACACAATGGCAGTAATGGCAAAATGGCAATGAACACAATGGCAGTAATGGCAAAATGGCAATGAACACAATGGCAGTAATGGCAAAATGGCAATGAACAATGGCAGCAATGGCAAAATGGCAAAGAACACAATGGCAGTAATGGCAAAATGGCAATGAACACAATGGCAGTAATGGCAATGAACACAATGGCAGTAAAGGCAAAATGGCAATTAACACAATGGCAGTAATGGCAAAATGGCAATTAACACAATGGCAGTAATGGCAATGAACACAATGGCAGTAATAGCAATGAACACAATGGATGTAATGGCAAAATGGCAATTAACAATGGCAGTAATGGCAAAATGGCAATTAACAATGGCAGTAATGGCAATGAACACAATGGCAGTAAAGGCAAAATGGCAATGAACACAATGGCAGTAATAGCAATGAACACAATGGCAGTAATAGCAATGAACACAATGGCAGTAATGGCAGTAATAGCAATGAACACAATGGCAGTAATGGCAGTAATAGCAATGAACACAATGGCAGTAATGGCAAAATGGCAATTAACAATGGCAGTAATGGCAAAATGGCAATTAACAATGGCAGTAATGGCAAAATGGCAATTAACAATGGCAGTAATGGCAAAATGGCAATTAACAATGGCAGTAATGGCAATGAACACAATGGCAGTAATGGCAAAATGGCAATTAACCATGGCAGTAATGGCAAAATGGCAATTAACAATGGCAGTAATGGCAGTAATAGCAATGAACACAATGGCAGTAACCGCAATGAACACAATGGCAGTAATGGCAATGAACACAATGGCAGTAATGGCAAAATGGCAATGAACACAATGGCAGTAATGGCAATGAACACAATGGCAGTAATGGCAAAATGGCAATTAACAATGGCAGTAATGGCAAAATGGCAATTAACACAATGGCAGTAATCGCAATGAACACAATGGCAGTAATGGCAGTAAAGGCAATGAACACAATGGCAGTAATGGCAGTAAAGGCAATGAACACAATGGCAGTAATGGCAAAATGGCAATTAACAATGGCAGTAATGGCAAAATGGCAATGAACACAATGGCAGTAATGGCAAAATGGCAAAGAACACAATGGCAGTAATGGCAAAATGGCAATTAACACAATGGCAGTAATGGCAAAATGGCAATGAACACAATGGCAGTAATGGAAATGGCAATTCACAATGGCAGTAATGGCAATGAACACAATGGCAGTAATGGCAAAATGGCAATGAACACAATGGCAGTAATGGCAAAAGGGCAATTAACACAATGGCAGTAATAGCAAAATGGCAATGGCAGTAATGGCAAAATGACAATTAACACAATGGCAGTAATGGCAAAATGGCAATGAACACAATGGCAGTAATGGCAATGAACACAATGGCAGTAATGGCAAAAGGGCAATGAACAATGACAGTAATGGCAACGAACACAATGGCAGTAATGGCAAAATGGCAATGAACACAATGGCAGTAATAGCAATGAACACAATGTCAGTAATGGCAAAATGGCAATTAACAATGGCAGTAATGGCAAAATGGCAATTAACAATGGCAGTAATGGCAAAATGGCAATTAACACAATGGCAGTAATGGTAAAATGGCAATTAACAATGGCAGTAATGGCAAAATGGAAATTAACAATGGCAGTAATGGCAAAATGGCAATTAACACAATGGCAGTAATGGTAAAATGGCAATTAACAATGGCAGTAATGGCAAAATGGCAATTAACAATGGCAGTAATGGCAAAATGGCAATTAACAATGGCAGTAATGGCAATGAACACAATGGCAGTAATGGCAAAATGGCAATTAACAATGGCAGTAATGGCAATGAACACAATGGCAGTAATGGCAAAATGGCAATTAACAATGGCAGTAATGGCAATGAACACAATGGCAGTAATGGCAAAATGGCAATTAACAATGGCAGTAATGGCAATGAACACAATGGCAGTGATGGCAAAATGGCAATTAACAATGGCAGTAATAGCAATGAACACAATGGCAGTAATGGTAAAATGGCAATTAACAATGGCAGTAATGGCAAAATGGCAATTAACAATGGCAGTAATGGCAATGAACACAATGGCAGTCATGGCAAAATGGCAATTAACCATGGCAGTAATGGCAAAATGGCAATTAACAATGGCAGTAATGACAATGAACACAATGGCAGTAATGGCAATGAACACAATGGCAGTAATGGCAAAATGGCAATTAACAATGGCAGTAATGGCAAAATGGCAATTAACAATGGCAGTAATGGCAAAATGGCAATTAACACAATGGCAGTAATGGTAAAATGGCAATTAACAATGGCAGTAATGGCAAAATGGCAATTAACAATGGCAGTAATGGCAAAATGGCAATTAACAATGGCAGTAATGTCAATGAACACAATGGCATTAATGGCAAAATGGCAATTAACAATGGCAGTAATGGCAAAATGGCAATTAACAATGGCAGTAATGGCAATGAACACAATGGCAGTCATGGCAAAATGGCAATTAACCATGGCAGTAATGGCAAAATGGCAATTAACAATGGCAGTAATGACAATGAACACAATGGCAGTAATGGCAATGAACACAATGGCAGTAATGGCAAAATGGCAATTAACAATGGCAGTAATGGCAAAGAACACAATGGCAGTAATGGCAAAATGGCAAAGAACACAATGGCAGTAATGGCAAAATGGCAATGAACACAATGGCAGTAATGGCAAAATGGCAATGAACACAATGGCAGTAATGGCAAAATGGCAATGAACAATGGCAGTAATGGCAAAATGGCAAAGAACACAATGGCAGTAATGGCAAAATGGCAATGAACACAATGGCAGTAATGGCAATGAACACAATGGCAGTAATGGCAAAATGGCAATTAACACAATGGCAGTAATGGCAAAAGGGCAATTAACAATGGCAGTATTGGCAATTAACACAATGGCAGTAATGGCAAAATGGCAATTAACAATGGCAGTAATGGCAATGAACACAATGGCAGTAATGGCAAGATGGCAATGAACACAATGGCAGTAATAGCAATGAACACAATGGCAGTAATGGCAGTAATAGCAATGAACACAATGGCAGTAATGGCAAAATGGCAATTAACAATGGCAGTAATGGCAAAATGGCAATTAACAATGGCAGTAATGGCAATGAACACAATGGCAGTAATGGCAAAATGGCAATTAACAATGGCAGTAATGGCAAATGGCAATGAACAATGGCAGTAATGGCAATGAACACAATGGCAGCAATGGCAAAATGGCAATTAACACAATGGCAGTAATGGCAAAATGGCAATGAACAATGGCAGTAATGGCAATGAACACAATGGCAGTAATGCCAAAATGGCAATGAACACAATGGCAATAATGGCAATATGGCAATGAACAATGGCAGTAATGGCAATGAACACAATGGCAGTAATGCCAAAATGGCAATGAACACAATGGCAATAATGGCAAAATGGCAATGAACAATGGCAGTAATGGCAAAAAACACAATGGCAGTAATAGCAATGAACACAATGGCAGTAATGGCAAAATGGCAATTAACAATGGCAGTAATGGCAAAATGGCAATTAACAATGGCAGTAATGGCAATGAACACAATGGAAGTAATGGCAAAATGGCAATGAACACAATGGCAGTAATAGCAATGAACACAATGGCAGTAATAGCAATGAACACAATGGCAGTAATGGCAGTAATAGCAATGAACACAATGGCAGTAATGGCAAAATGGCAATTAACAATGGCAGTAATGGCAAAATGGCAATTAACATAATGGCAGTAATGGTAAAATGGCAATTAACAATGGCAGTATTGGCAAAATGGCAATTAACAATGGCAGTAATGGCAAAATGGCAATTAACACAATGGCAGTAATGGTAAAATGGCAATTAACAATGGCAGTAATGGCAAAATGGCAATTAACAATGGCAGTAATGGCAAAATGGCAATTAACAATGGCAGTAATGGCAATGAACACAATGGCAGTAATGGTAAAATGGCAATTAACAATGGCAGTAATGGCAAAATGGCAATTAACAATGGCAGTAATGGCAAAATGGCAATTAACAATGGCAGTAATGGCAATGAACACAATGGCAGTATTGGCAAAATGGCAATTAACAATGGCAGTAATGGCAAAATGGCAATTAACAATGGCAGTAATGGCAAAATGGCAATTAACACAATGGCAGTAATGGTAAAATGGCAATTAACAATGGCAGTAATGGCAAAATGGCAATTAACAATGGCAGTAATGGTAAAATGGCAATTAACAATGGCAGTAATGGCAAAATGGCAATTAACAATGGCAGTAATGGCAATGAACACAATGGCAGTAATGGCAAAATGGCAATGAACACAATGGCAGTAATAGCAATGAACACAATGGCAGTAATGGCAAAATGGCAATTAACAATGGCAGTAATGGCAAAATGGCAATTAACAATGGCAGTAATGGCAATGAACACAATGGCAGTAATGGCAAAATGGCAATGAACACAATGGCAGTAATAGCAATGAACACAATGGCAGTAATGGCAAAATGGCAATTAACAATGGCAGTAATGGCAAAATGGCAATTAACAATGGCAGTAATGGCAAAATGGCAATTAACACAATGGCAGTAATGGTAAAATGGCAATTAACAATGGCAGTAATGGCAAAATGGCAGTTAACAATGGCAGTAATGGCAAAATGGCAATTAACAATGGCAGTAATGGCAATGAACACAATGGCAGTAATGGTAAAATGGCAATAAACAATGGCAGTAATAGCAATGAACACAATGGCAGTAATGGCAAAATGGCAATTAACAATGGCAGTAATAGCAATGAACACAATGGCAGTAATGGTAAAATGGCAATTAACAATGGCAGTAATGGCAATGAACACAATGGCAGTAATGGCAAAATGGCAATTAACAATGGCAGTAATGGCAATGAACACAATGGCAGTAATGGCAAAATGGCAATTAACAATGGCAGTAATGGCAATGAACACATTGGCAGTAATGGCAAAATGGCAATTAACCATGGCAGTAATGGCAAAATGGCAATTAACAATGGCAGTAATAACAATGAACACAATGGCAGTAATGGCAGTAATAGCAATGAACACAATGGCAGTAATAGCAATGAACACAATGGCAGTAATGGCAAAATGGCAATTAACACAATGGCAGTAATGGCAAAATGGCAATTAACAATGGCAGAAATGGCAAAATGGCAATTAACAATGGCAGTAATGGCAAAATGGCAATTAACACAATGGCAGTAATGGTAAAATGGCAATTAACAATGGCAGTAATAGCAATGAACACAATGGCAGTAATGGTAAAATGGCAATTAACAATGGCAGTAATGGCAAAATGGCAATTAACAATGGCAGTAATGGCAATGAACACAATGGCAGTCATGGCAAAATGGCAATTAACCATGGCAGTAATGGCAAAATGGCAATTAACCATGGCAGTAATGGCAAAATGGCAATTAACAATGGCAGTAATGACAAGAACACAATGGCAGTAATGGCAATGAACACAATGGCAGTAATGGCAAAATGGCAATTAACAATGGCAGTAATGGCAATGAACACAATGGCATTAATGGCAAAATGGCATTTAACAATGGCAGTAATAGCAATGAACACAATGGCAGTAATGGTAAAATGGCAATTAACAATGGCAGTAATGGCAAAATGGCAATTAACAATGGCAGTAATGGCAATGAACACAATGGCAGTAATGCCAAAATGGCAATGAACACAATGGCAATAATGGCAAAATGGCAATGAACAATGGCAGTAATGGCAAAAAACACAATGGCAGTAATAGCAATGAACACAATGGCAGTAATGGCAAAATGGCAATTAACAATGGCAGTAATGGCAAAATGGCAATTAACAATGGCAGTAATGGCAATGAACACAATGGAAGTAATGGCAAAATGGCAATGAACACAATGGCAGTAATGGCAAAGAACACAATGGCATTAATGGGAAAATGGCATTTAACAATGGCAGTAATAGCAATGAACACAATGGCAGTAATGGTAAAATGGCAATTAACAATGGCAGTAATGGCAAAATGGCAATTAACAATGGCAGTAATGGCAATGAACACAATGGCAGTCATGGCAAAATGGCAATTAACCATGGCAGTAATGGCAAAATGGCAATTAACAATGGCAGTAATGACAATGAACACAATGGCAGTAATGGCAATGAACACAATGGCAGTAATGGCAAAATGGCAATTAACAATGGCAGTAATGGCAAAGAACACAATGGCAGTAATGGCAAAATGGCAAAGAACACAATGGCAGTAATGGCAAAATGGCAATGAACACAATGGCAGTAATGGCAAAATGGCAATGAACACAATGGCAGTAATGGCAAAATGGCAATGAACAATGGCAGTAATGGCAAAATGGCAAAGAACACAATGGCAGTAATGGCAAAATGGCAATGAACACAATGGCAGTAATGGCAATGAACACAATGGCAGTAATGGCAAAATGGCAATTAACACAATGGCAGTAATGGCAATGAACACAATGGCAGTAATGGCAAAATGGCAATGAACACAATGGCAGTAATAGCAATGAACACAATGGCAGTAATGGCAAAATGGCAATTAACAATGGCAGTAATGGCAAAATGGCAATTAACAATGGCAGTAATGGCAAAATGGCAATTAACACAATGGCAGTAATGGTAAAATGGCAATTAACAATGGCAGTAATGGCAAAATGGCAGTTAACAATGGCAGTAATGGCAAAATGGCAATTAACAATGGCAGTAATGGCAATGAACACAATGGCAGTAATGGTAAAATGGCAATAAACAATGGCAGTAATAGCAATGAACACAATGGCAGTAATGGCAAAATGGCAATTAACAATGGCAGTAATAGCAATGAACACAATGGCAGTAATGGTAAAATGGCAATTAACAATGGCAGTAATGGCAATGAACACAATGGCAGTAATGGCAAAATGGCAATTAACCATGGCAGTAATGGCAAAATGGCAATTAACAATGGCAGTAATAACAATGAACACAATGGCAGTAATGGCAGTAATAGCAATGAACACAATGGCAGTAATAGCAATGAACACAATGGCAGTAATGGCAAAATGGCAATTAACACAATGGCAGTAATGGCAAAATGGCAATTAACAATGGCAGAAATGGCAAAATGGCAATTAACAATGGCAGTAATGGCAAAATGGCAATTAATACAATGGCAGTAATGGTAAAATGGCAATTAACAATGGCAGTAATGGCAAAATGGCAATTAACAATGGCAGTAATGGCAAAATGGCAATTAACAATGGCAGTAATGGCAATGAACACAATGGCAGTAATGGCAAAATGGCAATTAACAATGGCAGTAATGGCAATGAACACAATGGCAGTAATGGCAAAATGGCAATTAACAATGGCAGTAATGGCAATGAACACAATGGCATTAATGGCAAAATGGCATTTAACAATGGCAGTAATAGCAATGAACACAATGGCAGTAATGGTAAAATGGCAATTAACAATGGCAGTAATGGCAAAATGGCAATTAACAATGGCAGTAATGGCAATGAACACAATGGCAGTCATGGCAAAATGGCAATTAACCATGGCAGTAATGGCAAAATGGCAATTAACAATGGCAGTAATGACAAGAACACAATGGCAGTAATGGCAATGAACACAATGGCAGTAATGGCAAAATGGCAATTAACAATGGCAGTAATGGCAAAGAACACAATGGCAGTAATGGCAAAATGGCAAAGAACACAATGGCAGTAATGGCAAAATGGCAATGAACACAATGGCAGTAATGGCAAAATGGCAATGAACACAATGGCAGTAATGGCAAAATGGCAATGAACAAGGCAGTAATGGCAAAATGGCAAAGAACACAATGGCAGTAATGGCAAAATGGCAATGAACACAATGGCAGTAATGGCAATGAACACAATGGCAGTAATGGCAAAATGGCAATTAACACAATGGCAGTAATGGCAAAAAGGCAATTAACAATGGCAGTAATGGCAATTAACACAATGGCAGTAATGGCAAAATGGCAATTAACAATGGCAGTAATGGCAAAATGGCAATTAACAATGGCAGTAATGGCAATGAACACAATGGCAGTAATGGCAAAATGGCAATGAACACAATGGCAGTAATAGCAATGAACACAATGGCAGTAATGGCAAAATGGCAATTAACAATGGCAGTAATGGCAAAATGGCAATTAACAATGGCAGTAATGGCAAAATGGCAATTAACACAATGGCAGTAATGGTAAAATGGCAATTAACAATGGCAGTAATGGCAAAATGGCAGTTAACAATGGCAGTAATGGCAAAATGGCAATTAACAATGGCAGTAATGGCAATGAACACAATGGCAGTAATGGTAAAATGGCAATAAACAATGGCAGTAATAGCAATGAACACAATGGCAGTAATGGCAAAATGGCAATTAACAATGGCAGTAATAGCAATGAACACAATGGCAGTAATGGTAAAATGGCAATTAACAATGGCAGTAATGGCAATGAACACAATGGCAGTAATGGCAAAATGGCAATTAACAATGGCAGTAATGGCAATGAACACAATGGCAGTAATGGCAAAATGGCAATTAACAATGGCAGTAATGGCAATGAACACATTGGCAGTAATGGCAAAATGGCAATTAACCATGGCAGTAATGGCAAAATGGCAATTAACAATGGCAGTAATAACAATGAACACAATGGCAGTAATGGCAGTAATAGCAATGAACACAATGGCAGTAATAGCAATGAACACAATGGCAGTAATGGCAAAATGGCAATTAACACAATGGCAGTAATGGCAAAATGGCAATTAACAATGGCAGAAATGGCAAAATGGCAATTAACAATGGCAGTAATGGCAAAATGGCAATTAACACAATGGCAGTAATGGTAAAATGGCAATTAACAATGGCAGTAATGGCAAAATGGCAATTAACAATGGCAGTAATGGCAAAATGGCAATTAACAATGGCATTAATGGCAATGAACACAATGGCAGTAATGGCAAAATGGCAATTAACAATGGCAGTAATAACAATGAACACAATGGCAGTAATGGCAGTAATAGCAATGAACACAATGGCAGTAATGGTAAAATGGCAATTAACAATGGCAGTAATGGCAAAATGGCAATTAACAATGGCAGTAATGGCAAAATGGCAATTAACACAATGGCAGTAATGGTAAAATGGCAATTAACAATGGCAGTATTGGCAAAATGGCAATTAACAATGGCAGTAATGGCAAAATGGCAATTAACAATGGCAGTAATGGCAAAATGGCAATTAACACAATGGCAGTAATGGTAAAATGGCAATTAACAATGGCAGTAATGGCAAAATGGCAATTAACAATGGCAGTAATGGCAAAATGGCAATTAACAATGGCAGTAATGGCAATGAACACAATGGCAGTAATGGCAAAATGGCAATTAACAATGGCAGTAATGGCAATGAACACGATGGCAGTAATGGCAAAATGGAAATTAACAATGGCAGTAATGGCAATGAACACAATGGCAGTAATGGCAAAATGGCAACTAACAATGGCAGTAATAGCAATGAACACAATGGCAGTAATGGTAAAATGGCAATTAACAATGGCAGTAATGGCAAAATGGCAATTAACAATGGCAGTAATTGCAATGAACACAATGGCAGTCATGGCAAAATGGCAATTAACCATGGCAGTAATGGCAAAATGGCAATTAACAATGGCAGTAATGACAATGAACACAATGGCAGTAATGGCAATGAACACAATGGCAGTAATGGCAAAATGGCAATTAACAATGGCAGTAATGGCAAAGAACACAATGGCAGTAATGGCAAAATGGCAAAGAACACAATGGCAGTAATGGCAAAATGGCAATGAACACAATGGCAGTAATGGCAAAATGGCAATGAACACAATGGCAGTAATGGCAAAATGGCAATGAACAATGGCAGCAATGGCAAAATGGCAAAGAACACAATGGCAGTAATGGCAAAATGGCAATGAACACAATGGCAGTAATGGCAATGAACACAATGGCAGTAATGGCAAAATGGCAATTAACGCAATGGCAGTAATGGCAAAATGGCAATTAACACAATGGCAGTAATGGCAATGAACACAATGGCAGTAATGGCAAAATGGCAATGAACACAATGGCAGTAATAGCAATGAACACAATGGATGTAATGGCAAAATGGCAATTAACAATGGCAGTAATGGCAAAATGGCAATTAACAATGGCAGTAATGGCAATGAACACAATGGCAGTAAAGGCAAAATGGCAATGAACACAATGGCAGTAATAGCAATGAACACAATGGCAGTAATAGCAATGAACACAATGGCAGTAATGGCAGTAATAGCAATGAACACAATGGCAGTAATGGCAGTAATAGCAATGAACACAATGGCAGTAATGGCAAAATGGCAATTAACAATGGCAGTAATGGCAAAATGGCAATTAACAATGGCAGTAATGGCAAAATGGCAATTAACAATGGCAGTAATGGCAAAATGGCAATTAACAATGGCAGTAATGGCAATGAACACAATGGCAGTAATGGCAAAATGGCAATTAACCATGGCAGTAATGGCAAAATGGCAATTAACAATGGCAGTAATGGCAGTAATAGCAATGAACACAATGGCAGTAACCGCAATGAACACAATGGCAGTAATGGCAATTAACAATGGCAGTAATGGCAGTAAAGGCAATGAACACAATGGCAGTAATGGCAAAATGGCAATTAACACAATGGCAGTAATCGCAATGAACACAATGGCAGTAATGGCAGTAAAGGCAATGAACACAATGGCAGTAATGGCAGTAAAGGCAATGAACACAATGGCAGTAATGGCAAAATGGCAATTAACAATGGCAGTAATGGCAAAATGGCAATGAACACAATGGCAGTAATGGCAAAATGGCAAAGAACACAATGGCAGTAATGGCAAAATGGCAATGAACACAATGGCAGTAATGGCAAAATGGCAATGAACACAATGGCAGTAATGGCAAAATGGCAATGAACAATGGCAGCAATGGCAAAATGGCAAAGAACACAATGGCAGTAATGGCAAAATGGCAATGAACACAATGGCAGTAATGGCAATGAACACAATGGCAGTAAAGGCAAAATGGCAATTAACACAATGGCAGTAATGGCAAAATGGCAATTAACACAATGGCAGTAATGGCAATGAACACAATGGCAGTAATAGCAATGAACACAATGGATGTAATGGCAAAATGGCAATTAACAATGGCAGTAATGGCAAAATGGCAATTAACAATGGCAGTAATGGCAATGAACACAATGGCAGTAAAGGCAAAATGGCAATGAACACAATGGCAGTAATAGCAATGAACACAATGGCAGTAATAGCAATGAACACAATGGCAGTAATGGCAGTAATAGCAATGAACACAATGGCAGTAATGGCAGTAATAGCAATGAACACAATGGCAGTAATGGCAAAATGGCAATTAACAATGGCAGTAATGGCAAAATGGCAATTAACAATGGCAGTAATGGCAAAATGGCAATTAACAATGGCAGTAATGGCAAAATGGCAATTAACAATGGCAGTAATGGCAAAATGGCAATTAACAATGGCAGTAATGGCAAAATGGCAATTAACAATGGCAGTAATGGCAATGAACACAATGGCAGTAATGGCAAAATGGCAATTAACCATGGCAGTAATGGCAAAATGGCAATTAACAATGGCAGTAATGGCAGTAATAGCAATGAACACAATGGCAGTAACCGCAATGAACACAATGGCAGTAATGGCAATTAACAATGGCAGTAATGGCAGTAAAGGCAATGAACACAATGGCAGTAATGGCAATGAACACAATGGCAGTAATGGCAGTAAAGGCAATGAACACAATGGCAGTAATGGCAGTAAAGGCAATGAACACAATGGCAGTAATGGCAAAATGGCAATTAACAATGGCAGTAAAGGCAAAATGGCAATGAACACAATGGCAGTAATGGCAAAATGGCAAAGAACACAATGGCAGTAATGGCAAAATGGCAATTAACACAATGGCAGTAATGGCAAAATGGCAATGAACACAATGGCAGTAATGGAAATGGCAATTCACAATGGCAGTAATGGCAATGAACACAATGGCAGTAATGGCAAAATGGCAATGAACACAATGGCAGTAATGGCAAAAGGGCAATTAACACAATGGCAGTAATAGCAAAATGGCAATGGCAGTAATGGCAAAATGACAATTAACACAATGGCAGTAATGGCAAAATGGCAATGAACACAATGGCAGTAATGGCAATGAACACAATGGCAGTAATGGCAAAAGGGCAATGAACAATGACAGTAATGGCAATGAACACAATGGCAGTAATGGCAAAATGGCAATGAACACAATGGCAGTAATAGCAATGAACACAATGGCAGTAATGGCAAAATGGCAATTAACAATGGCAGTAATGGCAAAATGGCAATTAACAATGGCAGTAATGGCAACGAACACAATGGCAGTAATGGCAAAATGGCAATGAACACAATGGCAGTAATAGCAATGAACACAATGTCAGTAATGGCAAAATGGCAATTAACAATGGCAGTAATGGCAAAATGGCAATTAACAATGGCAGTAATGGCAAAATGGCAATTAACACAATGGCAGTAATGGTAAAATGGCAATTAACAATGGCAGTAATGGCAAAATGGAAATTAACAATGGCAGTAATGGCAAAATGGCAATTAACACAATGGCAGTAATGGTAAAATGGCAATTAACAATGGCAGTAATGGCAAAATGGCAATTAACAATGGCAGTAATGGCAAAATGGCAATTAACAATGGCAGTAATGGCAATGAACACAATGGCAGTAATGGCAAAATGGCAATTAACAATGGCAGTAATGGCAATGAACACAATGGCAGTAATGGCAAAATGGCAATTAACAATGGCAGTAATGGCAATGAACACAATGGCAGTAATGGCAAAATGGCAATTAACAATGGCAGTAATGGCAATGAACACAATGGCAGTGATGGCAAAATGGCAATTAACAATGGCAGTAATAGCAATGAACACAATGGCAGTAATGGTAAAATGGCAATTAACAATGGCAGTAATGGCAAAATGGCAATTAACAATGGCAGTAATGGCAATGAACACAATGGCAGTCATGGCAAAATGGCAATTAACCATGGCAGTAATGGCAAAATGGCAATTAACAATGGCAGTAATGACAATGAACACAATGGCAGTAATGGCAATGAACACAATGGCAGTAATGGCAAAATGGCAATTAACAATGGCAGTAATGGCAAAATGGCAATTAACAATGGCAGTAATGGCAAAATGGCAATTAACACAATGGCAGTAATGGTAAAATGGCAATTAACAATGGCAGTAATGGCAAAATGGCAATTAACAATGGCAGTAATGGCAAAATGGCAATTAACAATGGCAGTAATGTCAATGAACACAATGGCATTAATGGCAAAGAGGCAATTAACAATGGCAGTAATAGCAATGAACACAATGGCAGTAATGGTAAAATGGCAATTAACAATGGCAGTAATGGCAAAATGGCAATTAACAATGGCAGTAATGGCAATGAACACAATGGCAGTCATGGCAAAATGGCAATTAACCATGGCAGTAATGGCAAAATGGCAATTAACAATGGCAGTAATGACAATGAACACAATGGCAGTAATGGCAATTAACACAATGGCAGTAATGGCAAAATGGCAATTAACAATGGCAGTAATGGCAAAGAACACAATGGCAGTAATGGCAAAATGGCAAAGAACACAATGGCAGTAATGGCAAAATGGCAATGAACACAATGGCAGTAATGGCAAAATGGCAATGAACACAATGGCAGTAATGGCAAAATGGCAATGAACAATGGCAGTAATGGCAAAATGGCAAAGAACACAATGGCAGTAATGGCAAAATGGCAATGAACACAATGGCAGTAATGGCAATGAACACAATGGCAGTAATGGCAAAATGGCAATTAACACAATGGCAGTAATGGCAAAAGGGCAATTAACAATGGCAGTAATGGCAATTAACACAATGGCAGTAATGGCAAAATGGCAATTAACAATGGCAGTAATGGCAATGAACACAATGGCAGTAATGGCAAGATGGCAATGAACACAATGGCAGTAATAGCAATGAACACAATGGCAGTAATGGCAGTAATAGCAATGAACACAATGGCAGTAATGGCAAAATGGCAATTAACAATGGCAGTAATGGCAAAATGGCAATTAACAATGGCAGTAATGGCAATGAACACAATGGCAGTAATGGCAAAATGGCAATTAACAATGGCAGTAATGGCAAATGGCAATGAACAATGGCAGTAATGGCAATGAACACAATGGCAGCAATGGCAAAATGGCAATTAACACAATGGCAGTAATGGCAAAATGGCAATGAACAATGGCAGTAATGGCAATGAACACAATGGCCGTAATGCCAAAATGGCAATGAACACAATGGCAATAATGGCAATATGGCAATGAACAATGGCAGTAATGGCAATGAACACAATGGCAGTAATGCCAAAATGGCAATGAACACAATGGCAATAATGGCAAAATGGCAATGAACAATGGCAGTAATGGCAAAAAACACAATGGCAGTAATAGCAATGAACACAATGGCAGTAATGGCAAAATGGCAATTAACAATGGCAGTAATGGCAAAATGGCAATTAACAATGGCAGTAATGGCAATGAACACAATGGAAGTAATGGCAAAATGGCAATGAACACAATGGCAGTAATAGCAATGAACACAATGGCAGTAATAGCAATGAACACAATGGCAGTAATGGCAGTAATAGCAATGAACACAATGGCAGTAATGGCAAAATGGCAATTAACAATGGCAGTAATGGCAAAATGGCAATTAACATAATGGCAGTAATGGTAAAATGGCAATTAACAATGGCAGTATTGGCAAAATGGCAATTAACAATGGCAGTAATGGCAAAATGGCAATTAACACAATGGCAGTAATGGTAAAATGGCAATTAACAATGGCAGTAATGGCAAAATGGCAATTAACAATGGCAGTAATGGCAAAATGGCAATTAACAATGGCAGTAATGGCAATGAACACAATGGCAGTAATGGTAAAATGGCAATTAACAATGGCAGTAATGGCAAAATGGCAATTAACAATGGCAGTAATGGCAAAATGGCAATTAACAATGGCAGTAATGGCAATGAACACAATGGCAGTATTGGCAAAATGGCAATTAACAATGGCAGTAATGGCAAAATGGCAATTAACAATGGCAGTAATGGCAAAATGGCAATTAACACAATGGCAGTAATGGTAAAATGGCAATTAACAATGGCAGTAATGGCAAAATGGCAATTAACAATGGCAGTAATGGTAAAATGGCAATTAACAATGGCAGTAATGGCAAAATGGCAATTAACAATGGCAGTAATGGCAATGAACACAATGGCAGTAATGGCAAAATGGCAATGAACACAATGGCAGTAATAGCAATGAACACAATGGCAGTAATGGCAAAATGGCAATTAACAATGGCAGTAATGGCAAAATGGCAATTAACAATGGCAGTAATGGCAATGAACACAATGGCAGTAATGGCAAAATGGCAATGAACACAATGGCAGTAATAGCAATGAACACAATGGCAGTAATGGCAAAATGGCAATTAACAATGGCAGTAATGGCAAAATGGCAATTAACACAATGGCAGTAATGGTAAAATGGCAATTAACAATGGCAGTAATGGCAAAATGGCAGTTAACAATGGCAGTAATGGCAAAATGGCAATTAACAATGGCAGTAATGGCAATGAACACAATGGCAGTAATGGTAAAATGGCAATAAACAATGGCAGTAATAGCAATGAACACAATGGCAGTAATGGCAAAATGGCAATAAACAATGGCAGTAATAGCAATGAACACAATGGCAGTAATGGTAAAATGGCAATTAACAATGGCAGTAATGGCAATGAACACAATGGCAGTAATGGCAAAATGGCAATTAACAATGGCAGTAATGGCAATGAACACAATGGCAGTAATGGCAAAATGGCAATTAACAATGGCAGTAATGGCAATGAACACATTGGCAGTAATGGCAAAATGGCAATTAACCATGGCAGTAATGGCAAAATGGCAATTAACAATGGCAGTAATAACAATGAACACAATGGCAGTAATGGCAGTAATAGCAATGAACACAATGGCAGTAATAGCAATGAACACAATGGCAGTAATGGCAAAATGGCAATTAACACAATGGCAGTAATGGCAAAATGGCAATTAACAATGGCAGAAATGGCAAAATGGCAATTAACAATGGCAGTAATGGCAAAATGGCAATTAACACAATGGCAGTAATGGTAAAATGGCAATTAACAATGGCAGTAATGGCAAAATGGCAATTAACAATGGCAGTAATGGCAAAATGGCAATTAACAATGGCAGTAATGGCAATGAACACAATGGCAGTAATGGCAAAATGGCAATTAACAATGGCAGTAATGGCAATGAACACAATGGCAGTAATGGCAAAATGGCAATTAACAATGGCAGTAATGGCAATGAACACAATGGCATTAATGGCAAAATGGCATTTAACAATGGCAGTAATAGCAATGAACACAATGGCAGTAATGGTAAAATGGCAATTAACAATGGCAGTAATGGCAAAATGGCAATTAACAATGGCAGTAATGGCAATGAACACAATGGCAGTCATGGCAAAATGGCAATTAACCATGGCAGTAATGGCAAAATGGCAATTAACAATGGCAGTAATGACAATGAACACAATGGCAGTAATGGCAATGAACACAATGGCAGTAATGGCAAAATGGCAATTAACAATGGCAGTAATGGCAAAGAACACAATGGCAGTAATGGCAAAATGGCAAAGAACACAATGGCAGTAATGGCAAAATGGCAATGAACACAATGGCAGTAATGGCAAAATGGCAATGAACACAATGGCAGTAATGGCAAAATGGCAATGAACAATGGCAGTAATGGCAAAATGGCAAAGAACACAATGGCAGTAATGGCAAAATGGCAATGAACACAATGGCAGTAATGGCAAAATGGCAATTAACAATGGCAGTAATGGCAAAATGGCAATTAACAATGGCAGTAATGGCAAAATGGCAATTAACACAATGGCAGTAATGGTAAAATGGCAATTAACAATGGCAGTAATGGCAAAATGGCAGTTAACAATGGCAGTAATGGCAAAATGGCAATTAACAATGGCAGTAATGGCAATGAACACAATGGCAGTAATGGTAAAATGGCAATAAACAATGGCAGTAATAGCAATGAACACAATGGCAGTAATGGCAAAATGGCAATTAACAATGGCAGTAATAGCAATGAACACAATGGCAGTAATGGTAAAATGGCAATTAACAATGGCAGTAATGGCAATGAACACAATGGCAGTAATGGCAAAATGGCAATTAACCATGGCAGTAATGGCAAAATGGCAATTAACAATGGCAGTAATAACAATGAACACAATGGCAGTAATGGCAGTAATAGCAATGAACAAAATGGCAGTAATAGCAATGAACACAATGGCAGTAATGGCAAAATGGCAATTAACACAATGGCAGTAATGGCAAAATGGCAATTAACAATGGCAGAAATGGCAAAATGGCAATTAACAATGGCAGTAATGGCAAAATGGCAATTAACACAATGGCAGTAATGGTAAAATGGCAATTAACAATGGCAGTAATGGCAAAATGGCAATTAACAATGGCAGTAATGGCAAAATGGCAATTAACAATGGCAGTAATGGCAATGAACACAATGGCAGTAATGGCAAAATGGCAATTAACAATGGCAGTAATGGCAATGAACACAATGGCAGTAATGGCAAAATGGCAATTAACAATGGCAGTAATGGCAATGAACACAATGGCATTAATGGCAAAATGGCATTTAACAATGGCAGTAATAGCAATGAACACAATGGCAGTAATGGTAAAATGGCAATTAACAATGGCAGTAATGGCAAAATGGCAATTAACAATGGCAGTAATGGCAATGAACACAATGGCAGTCATGGCAAAATGGCAATTAACCATGGCAGTAATGGCAAAATGGCAATTAACAATGGCAGTAATGACAAGAACACAATGGCAGTAATGGCAATGAACACAATGGCAGTAATGGCAAAATGGCAATTAACAATGGCAGTAATGGCAAAGAACACAATGGCAGTAATGGCAAAATGGCAAAGAACACAATGGCAGTAATGGCAAAATGGCAATGAACACAATGGCAGTAATGGCAAAATGGCAATGAACACAATGGCAGTAATGGCAAAATGGCAATGAACAATGGCAGTAATGGCAAAATGGCAAAGAACACAATGGCAGTAATGGCAAAATGGCAATGAACACAATGGCAGTAATGGCAATGAACACAATGGCAGTAATGGCAAAATGGCAATTAACACAATGGCAGTAATGGCAAAAAGGCAATTAACAATGGCAGTAATGGCAATTAACACAATGGCAGTAATGGCAAAATGGCAATTAACAATGGCAGTAATGGCAAAATGGCAATTAACAATGGCAGTAATGGCAATGAACACAATGGCAGTAATGGCAAAATGGCAATGAACACAATGGCAGTAATAGCAATGAACACAATGGCAGTAATGGCAAAATGGCAATTAACAATGGCAGTAATGGCAAAATGGCAATTAACAATGGCAGTAATGGCAAAATGGCAATTAACACAATGGCAGTAATGGTAAAATGGCAATTAACAATGGCAGTAATGGCAAAATGGCAATTAACAATGGCAGTAATGGCAATGAACACAATGGCAGTAATGGTAAAATGGCAATAAACAATGGCAGTAATAGCAATGAACACAATGGCAGTAATGGCAAAATGGCAATTAACAATGGCAGTAATAGCAATGAACACAATGGCAGTAATGGTAAAATGGCAATTAACAATGGCAGTAATGGCAATGAACACAATGGCAGTAATGGCAAAATGGCAATTAACAATGGCAGTAATGGCAATGAACACAATGGCAGTAATGGCAAAATGGCAATTAACAATGGCAGTAATGGCAATGAACACATTGGCAGTAATGGCAAAATGGCAATTAACCATGGCAGTAATGGCAAAATGGCAATTAACAATGGCAGTAATAACAATGAACACAATGGCAGTAATGGCAGTAATAGCAATGAACACAATGGCAGTAATAGCAATGAACACAATGGCAGTAATGGCAAAATGGCAATTAACACAATGGCAGTAATGGCAAAATGGCAATTAACAATGGCAAAAATGGCAAAATGGCAATTAACAATGGCAGTAATGGCAAAATGGCAATTAACACAATGGCAGTAATGGTAAAATGGCAATTAACAATGGCAGTAATGGCAAAATGGCAATTAACAATGGCAGTAATGGCAAAATGGCAATTAACAATGGCATTAATGGCAATGAACACAATGGCAGTAATGGCAAAATGGCAATTAACAATGGCAGTAATAACAATGAACACAATGGCAGTAATGGCAGTAATAGCAATGAACACAATGGCAGTAATGGTAAAATGGCAATTAACAATGGCAGTAATGGCAAAATGGCAATTAACAATGGCAGTAATGGCAAAATGGCAATTAACACAATGGCAGTAATGGTAAAATGGCAATTAACAATGGCAGTATTGGCAAAATGGCAATTAACAATGGCAGTAATGGCAAAATGGCAATTAACAATGGCAGTAATGGCAAAATGGCAATTAACACAATGGCAGTAATGGTAAAATGGCAATTAACAATGGCAGTAATGGCAAAATGGCAATTAACAATGGCAGTAATGGCAAAATGGCAATTAACAATGGCAGTAATGGCAATGAACACAATGGCAGTAATGGCAAAATGGCAATTAACAATGGCAGTAATGGCAATGAACACGATGGCAGTAATGGCAAAATGGAAATTAACAATGGCAGTAATGGCAATGAACACAATGGCAGTAATGGCAAAATGGCAACTAACAATGGCAGTAATAGCAATGAACACAATGGCAGTAATGGTAAAATGGCAATTAACAATGGCAGTAATGGCAAAATGGCAATTAACAATGGCAGTAATTGCAATGAACACAATGGCAGTCATGGCAAAATGGCAATTAACCATGGCAGTAATGGCAAAATGGCAATTAACAATGGCAGTAATGACAATGAACACAATGGCAGTAATGGCAATGAACACAATGGCAGTAATGGCAAAATGGCAATTAACAATGGCAGTAATGGCAAAGAACACAATGGCAGTAATGGCAAAATGGCAAAGAACACAATGGCAGTAATGGCAAAATGGCAATGAACACAATGGCAGTAATGGCAAAATGGCAATGAACACAATGGCAGTAATGGCAAAATGGCAATGAACAATGGCAGCAATGGCAAAATGGCAAAGAACACAATGGCAGTAATGGCAAAATGGCAATGAACACAATGGCAGTAATGGCAATGAACACAATGGCAGTAATGGCAAAATGGCAATTAACGCAATGGCAGTAATGGCAAAATGGCAATTAACACAATGGCAGTAATGGCAATGAACACAATGGCAGTAATGGCAAAATGGCAATGAACACAATGGCAGTAATAGCAATGAACACAATGGATGTAATGGCAAAATGGCAATTAACAATGGCAGTAATGGCAAAATGGCAATTAACAATGGCAGTAATGGCAATGAACACAATGGCAGTAAAGGCAAAATGGCAATGAACACAATGGCAGTAATAGCAATGAACACAATGGCAGTAATAGCAATGAACACAATGGCAGTAATGGCAGTAATAGCAATGAACACAATGGCAGTAATGGCAGTAATAGCAATGAACACAATGGCAGTAATGGCAAAATGGCAATTAACAATGGCAGTAATGGCAAAATGGCAATTAACAATGGCAGTAATGGCAAAATGGCAATTAACAATGGCAGTAATGGCAAAATGGCAATTAACAATGGCAGTAATGGCAATGAACACAATGGCAGTAATGGCAAAATGGCAATTAACCATGGAAGTAATGGCAAAATGGCAATTAACAATGGCAGTAATGGCAGTAATAGAAATGAACACAATGGCAGTAACCGCAATGAACACAATGGCAGTAATGGCAAAATGGCAATTAACACAATGGCAGTAATCGCAATGAACACAATGGCAGTAAAGGCAATGAACACAATGGCAGTAATGGCAGTAAAGGCAATGAACACAATGGCAGTAATGGCAAAATGGCAATTAACAATGGCAGTAATGGCAAAATGGCAATGAACACAATGGCAGTAATGGCAAAATGGCAAAGAACACAATGGCAGTAATGGCAAAATGGCAATTAACACAATGGCAGTAATGGCAAAATGGCAATGAACACAATGGCAGTAATGGAAATGGCAATTCACAATGGCAGTAATGGCAATGAACACAATGGCAGTAATGGCAAAATGGCAATGAACACAATGGCAGTAATGGCAAAAGGGCAATTAACACAATGGCAGTAATGGAAATGGCAATTCACAATGGCAGTAATGGCAATGAACACAATGGCAGTAATGGCAAAATGGCAATGAACACAATGGCAGTAATGGCAAAAGGGCAATTAACACAATGGCAGTAATGGAAATGGCAATTCACAATGACAGTAATGGCAATGAACACAATGGCAGTAATGGCAAAATGGCAATTAACAATGGCAGTAATGGCAAAATGGCAATTAACAATGGCAGTAATGGCAACGAACACAATGGCAGTAATGGCAAAATGGCAATGAACACAATGGCAGTAATAGCAATGAACACAATGTCAGTAATGGCAAAATGGCAATTAACAATGGCAGTAATGGCAAAATGGCAATTAACAATGGCAGTAATGGCAAAATGGCAATTAACACAATGGCAGTAATGGTAAAATGGCAATTAACAATGGCAGTAATGGCAAAATGGAAATTAACAATGGCAGTAATGGCAAAATGGCAATTAACACAATGGCAGTAATGGTAAAATGGCAATTAACAATGGCAGTAATGGCAAAATGGCAATTAACAATGGCAGTAATGGCAAAATGGCAATTAACCTGTTAAGCTGCAACACCACTTTTGAAAAATCCCCAGAAATGGCATACCCAAACTAAAACAGATACAGTTCATGAACCCTTTGTACTAAAAGCACAAGTATGATCTCATTTGAAAGCTGACATCTGGTAGTTTATTGTAAATGTAGAATTAATTATTCTTATAATGAAAAAAATTGTTATAAATAGCTTCAAAGTTTTGTATAGTTATTAGAAATTTATTTTTATGAAATATCTTCATAAATATGATATTGGAGTTGGCATTGTATCAATCTATGAATGCACTGCAGCTGAAGCCACATGTCTGACCATGTTATATTTAAAATCTGAAGATGACAAGTCTAAAACTCTGTATTTAGTTAAATGTTTTTCAAGATCATGTCATATGACTTTATTTTGATTAGACTCTAAAATGCAAACTGATGTTTATTGTCATGTTCTAAGCATCTATTCAGTCTATTGTCTCTATTGTTTTGTGGTGCAAACGAGCCCCATTCAGTCTGTCTCCCCGGCACACATTCACACCTCTCCGGCCTGTTTATGGCTCTAAATATGTTTTTCTTTTGTCTTCATTATAATTACTAACGACTGGCTATTCACACTGTTTCAATCCCTAATTTCTTTTTTCAAAGTTCTCACTTCATATTTGAAACTGTATCAAATGACCTTCTTGAAAAAAAAGAAACATTTCAGTTAGCATTCCTATTTAGAAAAATTCATAAAAATAACAGCTAGGTGGCAGGTGCATCTGAGGGCTAGCTAGCATGTTAGCTTAGCACACCATCAATACACGACAATTTATGAGATTAAAACCATGTTTGTTCTCCAAACTTACTTTATAGGGCAAGTCGAGTGTTTTAAATAACCTTCTGTGATCTGATTTGGCTTCAGATAAAAAAATCAGACAGTAAATATATTATTTTATAGTATTCTGCACAATGATAAAGTCTATATCGATTAGCATTACATTATAAATATAATCTATTATTATGAAAATACCTGACATGGCTCGAAGAACACAGGTAAATCAAATATCATTGCAATCATGTTTATTGTCTTCAAAACGTCTTTATCTGCATGTTACAGCGATCTCTGGAAGCTTTGTATACGTGTCATGGAGTTCCTGGTATGTCACATGATTATGGCACTTCTTCGTGTGTTCCATATATGGACTGCAAGTGCACAGGGCACCCTCAGGCTGCCAGTATGGATTGAAAACACAGTACATCGGAGTATTCAGTGCTCATAATGATTACATCGGCCAATTTGGGTATAAATTCAATAAATATTATTCCTGTCTATATAAATCTGACGTAAACCTATGAGAATCTATCAATATTTCTCCAAATCTGCACATTTTTGAGCTAAAAGCCCTGAGGGACGCGGTTTTGTGAAGCGCTGTCATGACGACCTCACAGGAGTTTTTTTTTTGAATGAGACCGGCTGACGCGCATAATTCATATTAAAGGTATCGACTTATTTTTTGATTACATAACTCCTGACACAAATTAAGACATAACTGTCCCTATACGTTTCTCAGAATACAATAGTGGTCAAATACTGAAACTTAAGTCTTATATATTTTTAATGATGTATAGTTTTGTCAAGGTAATAACTTTAAATCTGATAGTAACTTTGAACTATTTAAACAAAAAAACGCTTCAGTGCGCCGGCGCTCTGGCAACGGTTAACAGGTTAACAATGGCAGTAATGGCAATGAACACAATGGCAGTAATGGCAAAATGGCAATTAACAATGGCAGTAATGGCAATGAACACAATGGCAGTAATGGCAAAATGGCAATTAACAATGGCAGTAATGGCAATGAACACAATGGCAGTAATGGCAAAATGGCAATTAACAATGGCAGTATTGGCAAAATGGCAATTAACAATGGCAGTAATGGCAATGAACACAATGGCAGTCATGGCAAAATGGCAATTAACCATGGCAGTAATGGCAAAATGGCAATTAACAATGGCAGTAATGACAATGAACACAATGGCAGTAATGGCAATGAACACAATGGCAGTAATGGCAAAATGGCAAAGAACACAATGGCAGTAATGGCAAAATGGCAATGAACACAATGGCAGTAATGGCAGTAATAGCAATGAACACAATGGCAGTAATCGCAATGAACACAATGGCAGTAATGGCAATTAACAATGGCAGTAATGGCAGTAAAGGCAATGAACACAATGGCAGTAATGGCAAAATGGCCATTAACAATGGCAGTAATGGCAAAATGGCAATTAACACAATGGCAGTAATGGCAAAATGGCAATTAACAATGGCAGTAATGGCAAAATGGCAATGAACACAATGGCAGTAATGGCAAAATGGCAATGAACACAATGGCAGTAATGGTAAAATGGCAATGAACAATGGCAGTAATGGCAAAATGGCAAAGAACACAATGGCAGTAATGGCAAAATGGCAATGAACACAATGGCAGTAATGGCAATTAACACAATGGCAGTAATGGCAAAAGGGCAATTAACACAATGGCAGTAATAGCAAAATGGCAATGGCAGTAATGGCAAAATGACAATTAACACAATGGCAGTAATGGCAAAATGGCAATGAACACAATGGCAGTAATGGCAATGAACACAATGGCAGAAATGGCAAAAGGGCAATGAACAATGACAGTAATGGCAATGAACACAATGGCAGTAATGGCAAAATGGCAATGAACACAATGGCAGTAATGGCAAAATGGCAATTAACAATGGCAGTAATGGCAAAATGGCAATTAACAATGGCAGTAATGGCAATGAACACAATGGCAGTAATGGCAAAATGACAATGAATACAATGGCAGTAATAGCAATGAACACAATGGCAGTAATGGCAAAATGGCAATTAACAATGGCAGTAATGGCAAAATGGCAATTAACAATGGCAGTAATGGCAAAATGGCAATTAACACAATGGCAGTAATGGTAAAATGGCAATTAACAATGGCAGTAATGGCAAAATGGCAGTTAACAATGGCAGTAATGGCAAAATGGCAATTAACAATGGCAGTAATGGCAATGAACACAATGGCAGTAATGGTAAAATGGCAATAAACAATGGCAGTAATAGCAATGAACACAATGGCAGTAATGGCAAAATGGCAATTAACAAAGGCAGTAATAGCAATGAACACAATGGCAGTAATGGTAAAATGGCAATTAACAATGGCAGTAATGGCAATGAACACAATGGCAGTAATGGCAAAATGGCAATTAACAATGGCAGTAATGGCAATGAACACAATGGCAGTAATGGCAAAATGGCAATTAACAATGGCAGTAATGGCAATGAACACATTGGCAGTAATGGCAAAATGGCAATTAACCATGGCAGTAATGGCAAAATGGCAATTAACAATGGCAGTAATAACAATGAACACAATGGCAGTAATGGCAGTAATAGCAATGAACACAATGGCAGTAATAGCAATGAACACAATGGCAGTAATGGCAAAATGGCAATTAACACAATGGCAGTAATGGCAAAATGGCAATTAACAATGGCAGTAATGGCAAAATGGCAAAGAACACAATGGCAGTAATGGCAAAATGGCAAAGAACACAATGGCATTAATGGCAAAATGGCAATGAACACAATGGCAGTAATGGCAATGAACACAATGGCAGTAATGGCAAAAGGGCAATGAACACAATGGCAGTAATGGCAATGAACACAATGGCAGTAATGGCATTAACAATGGCAGTAATAGCAGTGAAAACAATGGCAGTAATAGCAATGAACACAATGGCAGTAATGGCAGTAATAGCAATGAACACAATGGCAGTAATGGCAGTAATAGCAATGAACACAATGGCAGTAATGGCAAAATGGCAATTAACAATGGCAGTAATGGCAAAATGGCAATTAACAATGGCAGTAATGGCAAAATGGCAATTAACAATGGCAGTAATGGCAAAATGGCAATTAACAATGGCAGTAATGGCAAAATGGCAATTAACCATGGCATTAATGGCAAAATGGCAATTAACAATGGCAGTAATGGCAAAATGGCAATGAACACAATGGCAGTAATGGCAAAATGGCAAAGAACACAATGGCAGTAATGGCAAAATGGCAATTAACACAATGGCAGTAATAACAATGAACACAATGGCAGTAATGGCAGTAATAGCAATGAACACAATGGCAGTAATAGCAATGAACACAATGGCAGTAATGGCAAAATGGCAATTAACACAATGGCAGTAATGGCAAAATGGCAATGAACACAATGGCAGTAATGGAAATGGCAATTCACAATGGCAGTAATGGCAATGAACACAATGGCAGTAATGGCAAAATGGCAATGAACACGATGGCAGTAATGGCAAAAGGGCAATTAACACAATGGCAGTAATAGCAAAATGGCAATGGCAGTAATGGCAAAATGACAATTAACACAATGGCAGTAATGGCAAAATGGCAATGAACACAATGGCAGTAATAGCAATGAACACAATGGCAGTAATGGTAAAATGGCAATTAACAATGGCAGTAATGGCAATGAACACAATGGCAGTAATGGCAAAATGGCAATTAACAATGGCAGTAATGGCAATGAACACAATGGCAGTAATGGCAAAATGGCAATTAACAATGGCAGTAATGGCAATGAACACATTGGCAGTAATGGCAAAATGGCAATTAACCATGGCAGTAATGGCAAAATGGCAATTAACAATGGCAGTAATAACAATGAACACAATGGCAGTAATGGCAGTAATAGCAATGAACACAATGGCAGTAATAGCAATGAACACAATGGCAGTAATGGCAAAATGGCAATTAACACAATGGCAGTAATGGCAAAATGGCAATTAACAATGGCAGTAATGGCAAAATGGCAAAGAACACAATGGCAGTAATGGCAAAATGGCAAAGAACACAATGGCATTAATGGCAAAATGGCAATGAACACAATGGCAGTAATGGCAATGAACACAATGGCAGTAATGGCAAAAGGGCAATGAACACAATGGCAGTAATGGCAATGAACACAATGGCAGTAATGGCATTAACAATGGCAGTAATAGCAGTGAAAACAATGGCAGTAATAGCAATGAACACAATGGCAGTAATGGCAGTAATAGCAATGAACACAATGGCAGTAATGGCAGTAATAGCAATGAACACAATGGCAGTAATGGCAAAATGGCAATTAACAATGGCAGTAATGGCAAAATGGCAATTAACAATGGCAGTAATGGCAAAATGGCAATTAACAATGGCAGTAATGGCAAAATGGCAATTAACAATGGCAGTAATGGCAAAATGGCAATTAACCATGGCATTAATGGCAAAATGGCAATTAACAATGGCAGTAATGGCAGTAAAGGCAATGAACACAATGGCAGTAATGGCAAAATGGCAATTAACAATGGCAGTAATGGCAAAATGGCAATGAACACAATGGCAGTAATGGCAAAATGGCAAAGAACACAATGGCAGTAATGGCAAAATGGCAATTAACACAATGGCAGTAATAACAATGAACACAATGGCAGTAATGGCAGTAATAGCAATGAACACAATGGCAGTAATAGCAATGAACACAATGGCAGTAATGGCAAAATGGCAATTAACACAATGGCAGTAATGGCAAAATGGCAATGAACACAATGGCAGTAATGGAAATGGCAATTCACAATGGCAGTAATGGCAATGAACACAATGGCAGTAATGGCAAAATGGCAATGAACACGATGGCAGTAATGGCAAAAGGGCAATTAACACAATGGCAGTAATAGCAAAATGGCAATGGCAGTAATGGCAAAATGACAATTAACACAATGGCAGTAATGGCAAAATGGCAATGAACACAATGGCAGTAATGGCAATGAACACAATGGCAGTAATGGCAAAAGGGCAATGAACAATGACAGTAATGGCAATGAACACAATGGCAGTAATGGCAAAATGGCAATGAACACAATGGCAGTAATAGCAATGAACACAATGGCAGTAATGGAAAAATGGCAATTAACAATGGCAGTAATGGCAAAATGGCAATTAACAATGGCAGTAATGGCAATGAACACAATGGCAGTAATGGCAAAATGGCAATGAACACAATGGCAGTAATAGCAATGAACACAATGGCAGTAATGGCAAAATGGCAATGAACACAATGGCAGTAATGGCAATGAACACAATGGCAGTAATGGCAAAATGGCAATTAACACAATGGCAGTAATGGCAAAAGGGCAATTAACAATGGCAGTAATGGCAATTAACACAATGGCAGTAATGGCAAAATGGCAATTAACAATGGCAGTAATGGCAAAATGGCAATGAACACAATGGCAGTAATGGCAATGAACACAATGGCAGTAATGGCAAAATGTCAATGAACACAATGGCAGTAATAGCAATGAACACAATGGATGTAATGGCAAAATGGCAATTAACAATGGCAGTAATGGCAAAATGGCAATTAACAATGGCAGTAATGGCAATGAACACAATGGCAGTAATGGCAAAATGGCAATGAACACAATGGCAGTAATGGCAATGAACACAATGGCAGTAATGGCAAAAGGGCAATGAACAATGACAGTAATGGCAATGAACACAATGGCAGTAATGGCAAAATGGCAATGAACACAATGGCAGTAATAGCAATGAACACAATGGCAGTAATGGCAAAATGGCAATTAACAATGGCAGTAATGGCAAAATGGCAATTAACAATGGCAGTAATGGCAATGAACACAATGGCAGTAATGGCAAAATGGCAATGAACACAATGGCAGTAATAGCAAAGAACACAATGGCAGTAATGGCAAAATGGCAATGAACACAATGGCAGTAATGGCAATGAACACAATGGCAGTAATGGCAAAATGGCAATTAACACAATGGCAGTAATGGCAAAAGGGCAATTAACAATGGCAGTAATGGCAATTAACACAATGGCAGTAATGGCAAAATGGCAATTAACAATGGCAGTAATGGCAAAATGGCAATGAACACAATGGCAGTAATGGCAATGAACACAATGGCAGTAATGGCAAAATGTCAATGAACACAATGGCAGTAATAGCAATGAACACAATGGATGTAATGGCAAAATGGCAATTAACAATGGCAGTAATGGCAAAATGGCAATTAACAATGGCAGTAATGGCAATGAACACAATGGCAGTAATGGCAAAATGGCAATGAACACAATGGCAGTAATAGCAATGAACACAATGGCAGTAATGGCAGTAATAGCAATGAACACAATGGCAGTAATGGCAAAATGGCAATTAACAATGGCAGTAATGGCAAAATGGCAATTAACAATGGCAGTAATGGCAATGAACACAATGGCAGTAATGGCAAAATCGCAATTAACAATGGCAGTAATGGCAAAATGGCAATGAACAATGGCAGTAATGGCAATGAACACAATGGCAGTAATGGCAAAATGGCAATTAACACAATGGCAGTAATGGCAAAATGGCAATGAACAATGTCAGTAATGGCAATGAACACAATGGCAGTAATGCAAAAATGGCAATGAACACAATGGCAATAATGGCAAAATGGCAATGAACAATGGCAGTAATGGCAAAAAACACAATGGCAGTAATAGCAATGAACAAAATGGCAGTAATGGCAAAATGGCAATTAACAATGGCAGTAATGGCAAAATGGCAATTAACACAATGGCAGTAATGGCAATGAACACAATGGCAGTAATGGCAAAATGGCAATGAACACAATGGCAGTAATAGCAATGAACACAATGGATGTAATGGCAAAATGGCAATTAACAATGGCAGTAATGGCAAAATGGCAATTAACAATGGCAGTAATGGCAATGAACACAATGGCAGTAAAGGCAAAATGGCAATGAACACAATGGCAGTAATAGCAATGAACACAATGGCAGTAATAGCAATGAACACAATGGCAGTAATGGCAGTAATAGCAATGAACACAATGGCAGTAATGGCAGTAATAGCAATGAACACAATGGCAGTAATGGCAAAATGGCAATTAACAATGGCAGTAATGGCAAAATGGCAATTAACAATGGCAGTAATGGCAAAATGGCAATTAACAATGGCAGTAATGGCAAAATGGCAATTAACAATGGCAGTAATGGCAATGAACACAATGGCAGTAATGGCAAAATGGCAATTAACCATGGCAGTAATGGCAAAATGGCAATTAACAATGGCAGTAATGGCAGTAATAGAAATGAACACAATGGCAGTAACCGCAATGAACACAATGGCAGTAATGGCAATTAACAATGGCAGTAATGGCAGTAAAGGCAATGAACACAATGGCAGTAATGGCAAAATGGCAATTAACACAATGGCAGTAATCGCAATGAACACAATGGCAGTAATGGCAGTAAAGGCAATGAACACAATGGCAGTAATGGCAGTAAAGGCAATGAACACAATGGCAGTAATGGCAAAATGGCAATTAACAATGGCAGTAATGGCAAAATGGCAATGAACACAATGGCAGTAATGGCAAAATGGCAAAGAACACAATGGCAGTAATGGCAAAATGGCAATTAACACAATGGCAGTAATGGCAAAATGGCAATGAACACAATGGCAGTAATGGAAATGGCAATTCACAATGGCAGTAATGGCAATGAACACAATGGCAGTAATGGCAAAATGGCAATGAACACAATGGCAGTAATGGCAAAAGGGCAATTAACACAATGGCAGTAATAGCAAAATGGCAATGGCAGTAATGGCAAAATGACAATTAACACAATGGCAGTAATGGCAATGAACACAATGGCAGTAATGGCAAAAGGGCAATGAACAATGACAGTAATGGCAATGAACACAATGGCAGTAATGGCAAAATGGCAATTAACAATGGCAGTAATGGCAAAATGGCAATTAACAATGGCAGTAATGGCAACGAACACAATGGCAGTAATGGCAAAATGGCAATGAACACAATGGCAGTAATAGCAATGAACACAATGTCAGTAATGGCAAAATGGCAATTAACAATGGCAGTAATGGCAAAATGGCAATTAACAATGGCAGTAATGGCAAAATGGCAATTAACACAATGGCAGTAATGGTAAAATGGCAATTAACAATGGCAGTAATGGCAAAATGGAAATTAACAATGGCAGTAATGGCAAAATGGCAATTAACACAATGGCAGTAATGGTAAAATGGCAATTAACAATGGCAGTAATGGCAAAATGGCAATTAACAATGGCAGTAATGGCAAAATGGCAATTAACAATGGCAGTAATGGCAATGAACACAATGGCAGTAATGGCAAAATGGCAATTAACAATGGCAGTAATGGCAATGAACACAATGGCAGTAATGGCAAAATGGCAATTAACAATGGCAGTAATGGCAATGAACACAATGGCAGTAATGGCAAAATGGCAATTAACAATGGCAGTAATGGCAATAAACACAATGGCAGTAATGGCAAAATGGCAATTAACAATGGCAGTAATAGCAATGAACACAATGGCAGTAATGGTAAAATGGCAATTAACAATGGCAGTATTGGCAAAATGGCAATTAACAATGGCAGTAATGGCAATGAACACAATGGCAGTCATGGCAAAATGGCAATTAACCATGGCAGTAATGGCAAAATGGCAATTAACAATGGCAGTAATGACAATGAACACAATGGCAGTAATGGCAATGAACACAATGGCAGTAATGGCAAAATGGCAATTAACAATGGCAGTAATGGCAAAATGGCAATTAACAATGGCAGTAATGGCAAAATGGCAATTAACACAATGGCAGTAATGGTAAAATGGCAATTAACAATGGCAGTAATGGCAAAATGGCAATTAACAATGGCAGTAATGGCAAAATGGCAATTAACAATGGCAGTAATGTCAATGAACACAATGGCATTAATGGCAAAATGGCAATTAACAATGGCAGTAATAGCAATGAACACAATGGCAGTAATGGTAAAATGGCAATTAACAATGGCAGTAATGGCAAAATGGCAATTAACAATGGCAGTAATGGCAATCAACACAATGGCAGTAATGGCAAAATGGCAATTAACAATGGCAGTAATGGCAAAGAACACAATGGCAGTAATGGCAAAATGGCAAAGAACACAATGGCAGTAATGGCAAAATGGCAATGAACACAATGGCAGAAATGGCAAAATGGCAATGAACACAATGGCAGTAATGGCAAAATGGCAATGAACAATGGCAGTAATGGCAAAATGGCAAAGAACACAATGGCAGTAATGGCAAAATGGCAATGAACACAATGGCAGTAATGGCAAAATGGCAATTAACACAATGGCAGTAATGGCAAAAGGGCAATTAACAATGGCAGTAATGGCAATTAACACAATGGCAGTAATGGCAAAATGGCAATTAACAATGGCAGTAATGGCAATGAACACAATGGCAGTAATGGCAAGATGGCAATGAACACAATGGCAGTAATAGCAATGAACACAATGGCAGTAATGGCAGTAATAGCAATGAACACAATGGCAGTAATGGCAAAATGGCAATTAACAATGGCAGTAATGGCAAAATGGCAATTAACAATGGCAGTAATGGCAATGAACACAATGGCAGTAATGGCAAAATGGCAATTAACAATGGCAGTAATGGCAAAATGGCAATGAACAATGGCAGTAATGGCAATGAACACAATGGCAGTAATGGCAAAATGGCAATTAACACAATGGCAGTAATGGCAAAATGGCAATGAACAATGGCAGTAATGGCAATGAACACAATGGCAGTAATGCCAAAATGGCAATGAACACAATGGCAATAATGGCAATATGGCAATGAACAATGGCAGTAATGGCAATGAACACAATGGCAGTAATGCCAAAATGGCAATGAACACAATGGCAATAATGGCAAAATGGCAATGAACAATGGCAGTAATGGCAAAAAACACAATGGCAGTAATAGCAATGAACACAATGGCAGTAATGGCAAAATGGCAATTAACAATGGCAGTAATGGCAAAATGGCAATTAACAATGGCAGTAATGGCAATGAACACAATGGAAGTAATGGCAAAATGGCAATGAACACAATGGCAGTAATAGCAATGAACACAATGGCAGTAATAGCAATGAACACAATGGCAGTAATGGCAGTAATAGCAATGAACACAATGGCAGTAATGGCAAAATGGCAATTAACAATGGCAGTAATGGCAAAATGGCAATTAACATAATGGCAGTAATGGTAAAATGGCAATTAACAATGGCAGTATTGGCAAAATGGCAATTAACAATGGCAGTAATGGCAAAATGGCAATTAACACAATGGCAGTAATGGTAAAATGGCAATTAACAATGGCAGTAATGGCAAAATGGCAATTAACAATGGCAGTAATGGCAAAATGGCAATTAACAATGGCAGTAATGGCAATGAACACAATGGCAGTAATGGTAAAATGGCAATTAACAATGGCAGTAATGGCAAAATGGCAATTAACAATGGCAGTAATGGCAAAATGGCAATTAACAATGGCAGTAATGGCAATGAACACAATGGCAGTATTGGCAAAATGGCAATTAACAATGGCAGTAATGGCAAAATGGCAATTAACAATGGCAGTAATGGCAAAATGGCAATTAACACAATGGCAGTAATGGTAAAATGGCAATTAACAATGGCAGTAATGGCAAAATGGCAATTAACAATGGCAGTAATGGTAAAATGGCAATTAACAATGGCAGTAATGGCAAAATGGCAATTAACAATGGCAGTAATGGCAAAATGGCAATTAACAATGGCAGTAATGGCAATGAACACAATGGCAGTAATGGCAAAATGGCAATTAACCATGGCAGTAATGGCAAAATGGCAATTAACACAATGGCAGTAATGGCAAAATGGCAATGAACAATGGCAGTAATGGCAATGAACACAATGGCAGTAATGCCAAAATGGCAATGAACACAATGGCAATAATGGAAAAATGGCAATGAACAATGGCAGTAATGGCAAAAAACACAATGGCAGTAATAGCAATGAACACAATGGCAGAAATGGCAAAATGGCAATTAACAATGGCAGTAATGGCAAAATGGCAATTAACACAATGGCAGTAATGGCAAAATGGCAATGAACACAATGGCAGTAATAGCAATGAACACAATGGCAGTAATGGCAGTAATAGCAATGAACACAATGGCAGTAATGGCAAAATGGCAATTAACAATGGCAGTAATGGCAAAATGGCAATTAACAATGGCAGTAATGGCAAAATGGCAATTAACACAATGGCAGTAATGGTAAAATGGCAATTAACAATGGCAGTAATGGCAAAATGGCAATTAACAATGGCAGTAATGGCAAAATGGCAATTAACAATGGCAGCAATGGCAATGAACACAATGGCAGTAATGGTAAAATGGCAATTAACAATGGCAGTAATAGCAATGAACACAATGGCAGTAATGGCAAAATGGCAATTAACAATGGCAGTAATAGCAATGAACACAATGGCAGTAATGGTAAATTGGCAATTAACAATGGCAGTAATGGCAATGAACACAATGGCAGTAATGGCAAAATGGCAATTAACCATGGCAGTAATGGCAAAATGGCAATTAACAATGGCAGTAATAACAATGAACACAATGGCAGTAATGGCAGTAATAGCAATGAACACAATGGCAGTAATAGCAATGAACACAATGGCAGTAATGGCAAAATGGCAATTAACACAATGGCAGTAATGGCAAAATGGCAATTAACAATGGCAGTATTGGCAAAATGGCAATGAACACAATGGCAGTAATGGCAAAATGGCAATGAACACAATGGCAGTAATGGCAAAATGGCAATGAACAATGGCAGTAATGGCAAAATGGCAAAGAACACAATGGCAGTAATGGCAAAATGGCAATGAACACAATGGCAGTAATGGCAATTAACACAATGGCAGTAATGGCAAAAGGGCAATTAACACAATGGCAGTAATAGCAAAATGGCAATGGCAGTAATGGCAAAATGACAATTAACACAATGGCAGTAATGGCAAAATGGCAATGAACACAATGGCAGTAATGGCAATGAACACAATGGCAGTAATGGCAAAAGGGCAATGAACAATGACAGTAATGGCAATGAACACAATGGCAGTAATGGCAAAATGGCAATGAACACAATGGCAGTAATAGCAATGAACACAATGGCAGTAATGGCAAAATGGCAATTAACAATGGCAGTAATGGCAAAATGGCAATTAACAATGGCAGTAATGGCAATGAACACAATGGCAGTAATGGCAAAATGGCAATGAACACAATGGCAGTAATAGAAATGAACACAATGGCAGTAATGGCAAAATGGCAATTAACAATGGCAGTAATGGCAAAATGGCAATTAACAATGGCAGTAATGGCAAAATGGCAATTAACACAATGGCAGTAATGGTAAAATGGCAATTAACAATGGCAGTAATGGCAAAATGGCAGTTAACAATGGCAGTAATGGCAAAATGGCAATTAACAATGGCAGTAATGGCAATGAACACAATGGCAGTAATGGTAAAATGGCAATAAACAATGGCAGTAATAGCAATGAACACAATGGCAGTAATGGCAAAATGGCAATTAACAATGGCAGTAATAGCAATGAACACAATGGCAGTAATGGTAAAATGGCAATTAACAATGGCAGTAATGGCAATGAACACAATGGCAGTAATGGCAAAATGGCAATTAACAATGGCAGTAATGGCAATGAACACAATGGCAGTAATGGCAAAATGGCAATTAACAATGGCAGTAATGGCAATGAACACAATGGCAGTAATGGTAAAATGGCAATAAACAATGGCAGTAATAGCAATGAACACAATGGCAGTAATGGCAAAATGGCAATTAACAAAGGCAGTAATAGCAATGAACACAATGGCAGTAATGGTAAAATGGCAATTAACAATGGCAGTAATGGCAATGAACACAATGGCAGTAATGGCAAAATGGCAATTAACAATGGCAGTAATGGCAATGAACACAATGGCAGTAATGGCAAAATGGCAATTAACAATGGCAGTAATGGCAATGAACACATTGGCAGTAATGGCAAAATGGCAATTAACCATGGCAGTAATGGCAAAATGGCAATTAACAATGGCAGTAATAACAATGAACACAATGGCAGTAATGGCAGTAATAGCAATGAACACAATGGCAGTAATAGCAATGAACACAATGGCAGTAATGGCAAAATGGCAATTAACACAATGGCAGTAATGGCAAAATGGCAATTAACAATGGCAGTAATGGCAAAATGGCAAAGAACACAATGGCAGTAATGGCAAAATGGCAAAGAACACAATGGCATTAATGGCAAAATGGCAATGAACACAATGGCAGTAATGGCAATGAACACAATGGCAGTAATGGCAAAAGGGCAATGAACACAATGGCAGTAATGGCAATGAACACAATGGCAGTAATGGCATTAACAATGGCAGTAATAGCAGTGAAAACAATGGCAGTAATAGCAATGAACACAATGGCAGTAATGGCAGTAATAGCAATGAACACAATGGCAGTAATGGCAAAATGGCAATTAACAATGGCAGTAATGGCAAAATGGCAATTAACAATGGCAGTAATGGCAAAATGGCAATTAACAATGGCAGTAATGGCAAAATGGCAATTAACAATGGCAGTAATGGCAAAATGGCAATTAACCATGGCATTAATGGCAAAATGGCAATTAACAATGGCAGTAATGGCAGTAAAGGCAATGAACACAATGGCAGTAATGGCAAAATGGCAATTAACAATGGCAGTAATGGCAAAATGGCAATGAACACAATGGCAGTAATGGCAAAATGGCAAAGAACACAATGGCAGTAATGGCAAAATGGCAATTAACACAATGGCAGTAATAACAATGAACACAATGGCAGTAATGGCAGTAATAGCAATGAACACAATGGCAGTAATAGCAATGAACACAATGGCAGTAATGGCAAAATGGCAATTAACACAATGGCAGTAATGGCAAAATGGCAATGAACACAATGGCAGTAATGGAAATGGCAATTCACAATGGCAGTAATGGCAATGAACACAATGGCAGTAATGGCAAAATGGCAATGAACACGATGGCAGTAATGGCAAAAGGGCAATTAACACAATGGCAGTAATAGCAAAATGGCAATGGCAGTAATGGCAAAATGACAATTAACACAATGGCAGTAATGGCAAAATGGCAATGAACACAATGGCAGTAATGGCAATGAACACAATGGCAGTAATGGCAAAAGGGCAATGAACAATGACAGTAATGGCAATGAACACAATGGCAGTAATGGCAAAATGGCAATGAACACAATGGCAGTAATAGCAATGAACACAATGGCAGTAATGGAAAAATGGCAATTAACAATGGCAGTAATGGCAAAATGGCAATTAACAATGGCAGTAATGGCAATGAACACAATGGCAGTAATGGCAAAATGGCAATGAACACAATGGCAGTAATAGCAATGAACACAATGGCAGTAATGGCAAAATGGCAATGAACACAATGGCAGTAATGGCAATGAACACAATGGCAGTAATGGCAAAATGGCAATTAACACAATGGCAGTAATGGCAAAAGGGCAATTAACAATGGCAGTAATGGCACTTAACACAATGGCAGTAATGGCAAAATGGCAATTAACAATGGCAGTAATGGCAAAATGGCAATGAACACAATGGCAGTAATGGCAATGAACACAATGGCAGTAATGGCAAAATGTCAATGAACACAATGGCAGTAATAGCAATGAACACAATGGATGTAATGGCAAAATGGCAATTAACAATGGCAGTAATGGCAAAATGGCAATTAACAATGGCAGTAATGGCAATGAACACAATGGCAGTAATGGCAAAATGGCAATGAACACAATGGCAGTAATGGCAATGAACACAATGGCAGTAATGGCAAAAGGGCAATGAACAATGACAGTAATGGCAATGAACACAATGGCAGTAATGGCAAAATGGCAATGAACACAATGGCAGTAATAGCAATGAACACAATGGCAGTAATGGCAAAATGGCAATTAACAATGGCAGTAATGGCAAAATGGCAATTAACAATGGCAGTAATGGCAATGAACACAATGGCAGTAATGGCAAAATGGCAATGAACACAATGGCAGTAATAGCAAAGAACACAATGGCAGTAATGGCAAAATGGCAATGAACACAATGGCAGTAATGGCAATGAACACAATGGCAGTAATGGCAAAATGGCAATTAACACAATGGCAGTAATGGCAAAAGGGCAATTAACAATGGCAGTAATGGCAATTAACACAATGGCAGTAATGGCAAAATGGCAATTAACAATGGCAGTAATGGCAAAATGGCAATGAACACAATGGCAGTAATGGCAATGAACACAATGGCAGTAATGGCAAAATGTCAATGAACACAATGGCAGTAATAGCAATGAACACAATGGATGTAATGGCAAAATGGCAATTAACAATGGCAGTAATGGCAAAATGGCAATTAACAATGGCAGTAATGGCAATGAACACAATGGCAGTAATGGCAAAATGGCAATGAACACAATGGCAGTAATAGCAATGAACACAATGGCAGTAATGGCAGTAATAGCAATGAACACAATGGCAGTAATGGCAAAATGGCAATTAACAATGGCAGTAATGGCAAAATGGCAATTAACAATGGCAGTAATGGCAATGAACACAATGGCAGTAATGGCAAAATCGCAATTAACAATGGCAGTAATGGCAAAATGGCAATGAACAATGGCAGTAATGGCAATGAACACAATGGCAGTAATGGCAAAATGGCAATTAACACAATGGCAGTAATGGCAAAATGGCAATGAACAATGTCAGTAATGGCAATGAACACAATGGCAGTAATGCAAAAATGGCAATGAACACAATGGCAATAATGGCAAAATGGCAATGAACACAATGGCAGTAATGGCAAAATGGCAATGAACACAATGGCAGTAATAGCAATGAACACAATGGATGTAATGGCAAAATGGCAATTAACAATGGCAGTAATGGCAAAATGGCAATTAACAATGGCAGTAATGGCAATGAACACAATGGCAGTAAAGGCAAAATGGCAATGAACACAATGGCAGTAATAGCAATGAACACAATGGCAGTAATAGCAATGAACACAATGGCAGTAATGGCAGTAATAGCAATGAACACAATGGCAGTAATGGCAGTAATAGCAATGAACACAATGGCAGTAATCGCAATGAACACAATGGCAGTAATGGCAATTAACAATGGCAGTAATGGCAGTAAAGGCAATGAACACAATGGCAGTAATGGCAAAATGGCCATTAACAATGGCAGTAATGGCAAAATGGCAATTAACACAATGGCAGTAATGGCAAAATGGCAATTAACAATGGCAGTAATGGCAAAATGGCAATGAACACAATGGCAGTAATGGCAAAATGGCAATGAACACAATGGCAGTAATGGTAAAATGGCAATGAACAATGGCAGTAATGGCAAAATGGCAAAGAACACAATGGCAGTAATGGCAAAATGGCAATGAACACAATGGCAGTAATGGCAATTAACACAATGGCAGTAATGGCAAAAGGGCAATTAACACAATGGCAGTAATAGCAAAATGGCAATGGCAGTAATGGCAAAATGACAATTAACACAATGGCAGTAATGGCAAAATGGCAATGAACACAATGGCAGTAATGGCAATGAACACAATGGCAGAAATGGCAAAAGGGCAATGAACAATGACAGTAATGGCAATGAACACAATGGCAGTAATGGCAAAATGGCAATGAACACAATGGCAGTAATGGCAAAATGGCAATTAACAATGGCAGTAATGGCAAAATGGCAATTAACAATGGCAGTAATGGCAATGAACACAATGGCAGTAATGGCAAAATGACAATGAATACAATGGCAGTAATAGCAATGAACACAATGGCAGTAATGGCAAAATGGCAATTAACAATGGCAGTAATGGCAAAATGGCAATTAACAATGGCAGTAATGGCAAAATGGCAATTAACACAATGGCAGTAATGGTAAAATGGCAATTAACAATGGCAGTAATGGCAAAATGGCAGTTAACAATGGCAGTAATGGCAAAATGGCAATTAACAATGGCAGTAATGGCAATGAACACAATGGCAGTAATGGTAAAATGGCAATAAACAATGGCAGTAATAGCAATGAACACAATGGCAGTAATGGCAAAATGGCAATTAACAAAGGCAGTAATAGCAATGAACACAATGGCAGTAATGGTAAAATGGCAATTAACAATGGCAGTAATGGCAATGAACACAATGGCAGTAATGGCAAAATGGCAATTAACAATGGCAGTAATGGCAATGAACACAATGGCAGTAATGGCAAAATGGCAATTAACAATGGCAGTAATGGCAATGAACACATTGGCAGTAATGGCAAAATGGCAATTAACCATGGCAGTAATGGCAAAATGGCAATTAACAATGGCAGTAATAACAATGAACACAATGGCAGTAATGGCAGTAATAGCAATGAACACAATGGCAGTAATAGCAATGAACACAATGGCAGTAATGGCAAAATGGCAATTAACACAATGGCAGTAATGGCAAAATGGCAATTAACAATGGCAGTAATGGCAAAATGGCAAAGAACACAATGGCAGTAATGGCAAAATGGCAAAGAACACAATGGCATTAATGGCAAAATGGCAATGAACACAATGGCAGTAATGGCAATGAACACAATGGCAGTAATGGCAAAAGGGCAATGAACACAATGGCAGTAATGGCAATGAACACAATGGCAGTAATGGCATTAACAATGGCAGTAATAGCAGTGAAAACAATGGCAGTAATAGCAATGAACACAATGGCAGTAATGGCAGTAATAGCAATGAACACAATGGCAGTAATGGCAGTAATAGCAATGAACACAATGGCAGTAATGGCAAAATGGCAATTAACAATGGCAGTAATGGCAAAATGGCAATTAACAATGGCAGTAATGGCAAAATGGCAATTAACAATGGCAGTAATGGCAAAATGGCAATTAACAATGGCAGTAATGGCAAAATGGCAATTAACCATGGCATTAATGGCAAAATGGCAATTAACAATGGCAGTAATGGCAAAATGGCAATGAACACAATGGCAGTAATGGCAAAATGGCAAAGAACACAATGGCAGTAATGGCAAAATGGCAATTAACACAATGGCAGTAATAACAATGAACACAATGGCAGTAATGGCAGTAATAGCAATGAACACAATGGCAGTAATAGCAATGAACACAATGGCAGTAATGGCAAAATGGCAATTAACACAATGGCAGTAATGGCAAAATGGCAATGAACACAATGGCAGTAATGGAAATGGCAATTCACAATGGCAGTAATGGCAATGAACACAATGGCAGTAATGGCAAAATGGCAATGAACACGATGGCAGTAATGGCAAAAGGGCAATTAACACAATGGCAGTAATAGCAAAATGGCAATGGCAGTAATGGCAAAATGACAATTAACACAATGGCAGTAATGGCAAAATGGCAATGAACACAATGGCAGTAATAGCAATGAACACAATGGCAGTAATGGTAAAATGGCAATTAACAATGGCAGTAATGGCAATGAACACAATGGCAGTAATGGCAAAATGGCAATTAACAATGGCAGTAATGGCAATGAACACAATGGCAGTAATGGCAAAATGGCAATTAACAATGGCAGTAATGGCAATGAACACATTGGCAGTAATGGCAAAATGGCAATTAACCATGGCAGTAATGGCAAAATGGCAATTAACAATGGCAGTAATAACAATGAACACAATGGCAGTAATGGCAGTAATAGCAATGAACACAATGGCAGTAATAGCAATGAACACAATGGCAGTAATGGCAAAATGGCAATTAACACAATGGCAGTAATGGCAAAATGGCAATTAACAATGGCAGTAATGGCAAAATGGCAAAGAACACAATGGCAGTAATGGCAAAATGGCAAAGAACACAATGGCATTAATGGCAAAATGGCAATGAACACAATGGCAGTAATGGCAATGAACACAATGGCAGTAATGGCAAAAGGGCAATGAACACAATGGCAGTAATGGCAATGAACACAATGGCAGTAATGGCATTAACAATGGCAGTAATAGCAGTGAAAACAATGGCAGTAATAGCAATGAACACAATGGCAGTAATGGCAGTAATAGCAATGAACACAATGGCAGTAATGGCAGTAATAGCAATGAACACAATGGCAGTAATGGCAAAATGGCAATTAACAATGGCAGTAATGGCAAAATGGCAATTAACAATGGCAGTAATGGCAAAATGGCAATTAACAATGGCAGTAATGGCAAAATGGCAATTAACAATGGCAGTAATGGCAAAATGGCAATTAACCATGGCATTAATGGCAAAATGGCAATTAACAATGGCAGTAATGGCAGTAAAGGCAATGAACACAATGGCAGTAATGGCAAAATGGCAATTAACAATGGCAGTAATGGCAAAATGGCAATGAACACAATGGCAGTAATGGCAAAATGGCAAAGAACACAATGGCAGTAATGGCAAAATGGCAATTAACACAATGGCAGTAATAACAATGAACACAATGGCAGTAATGGCAGTAATAGCAATGAACACAATGGCAGTAATAGCAATGAACACAATGGCAGTAATGGCAAAATGGCAATTAACACAATGGCAGTAATGGCAAAATGGCAATGAACACAATGGCAGTAATGGAAATGGCAATTCACAATGGCAGTAATGGCAATGAACACAATGGCAGTAATGGCAAAATGGCAATGAACACGATGGCAGTAATGGCAAAAGGGCAATTAACACAATGGCAGTAATAGCAAAATGGCAATGGCAGTAATGGCAAAATGACAATTAACACAATGGCAGTAATGGCAAAATGGCAATGAACACAATGGCAGTAATGGCAATGAACACAATGGCAGTAATGGCAAAAGGGCAATGAACAATGACAGTAATGGCAATGAACACAATGGCAGTAATGGCAAAATGGCAATGAACACAATGGCAGTAATAGCAATGAACACAATGGCAGTAATGGAAAAATGGCAATTAACAATGGCAGTAATGGCAAAATGGCAATTAACAATGGCAGTAATGGCAATGAACACAATGGCAGTAATGGCAAAATGGCAATGAACACAATGGCAGTAATAGCAATGAACACAATGGCAGTAATGGCAAAATGGCAATGAACACAATGGCAGTAATGGCAATGAACACAATGGCAGTAATGGCAAAATGGCAATTAACACAATGGCAGTAATGGCAAAAGGGCAATTAACAATGGCAGTAATGGCAATTAACACAATGGCAGTAATGGCAAAATGGCAATTAACAATGGCAGTAATGGCAAAATGGCAATGAACACAATGGCAGTAATGGCAATGAACACAATGGCAGTAATGGCAAAATGTCAATGAACACAATGGCAGTAATAGCAATGAACACAATGGATGTAATGGCAAAATGGCAATTAACAATGGCAGTAATGGCAAAATGGCAATTAACAATGGCAGTAATGGCAATGAACACAATGGCAGTAATGGCAAAATGGCAATGAACACAATGGCAGTAATGGCAATGAACACAATGGCAGTAATGGCAAAAGGGCAATGAACAATGACAGTAATGGCAATGAACACAATGGCAGTAATGGCAAAATGGCAATGAACACAATGGCAGTAATAGCAATGAACACAATGGCAGTAATGGCAAAATGGCAATTAACAATGGCAGTAATGGCAAAATGGCAATTAACAATGGCAGTAATGGCAATGAACACAATGGCAGTAATGGCAAAATGGCAATGAACACAATGGCAGTAATAGCAAAGAACACAATGGCAGTAATGGCAAAATGGCAATGAACACAATGGCAGTAATGGCAATGAACACAATGGCAGTAATGGCAAAATGGCAATTAACACAATGGCAGTAATGGCAAAAGGGCAATTAACAATGGCAGTAATGGCAATTAACACAATGGCAGTAATGGCAAAATGGCAATTAACAATGGCAGTAATGGCAAAATGGCAATGAACACAATGGCAGTAATGGCAATGAACACAATGGCAGTAATGGCAAAATGTCAATGAACACAATGGCAGTAATAGCAATGAACACAATGGATGTAATGGCAAAATGGCAATTAACAATGGCAGTAATGGCAAAATGGCAATTAACAATGGCAGTAATGGCAATGAACACAATGGCAGTAATGGCAAAATGGCAATGAACACAATGGCAGTAATAGCAATGAACACAATGGCAGTAATGGCAGTAATAGCAATGAACACAATGGCAGTAATGGCAAAATGGCAATTAACAATGGCAGTAATGGCAAAATGGCAATTAACAATGGCAGTAATGGCAATGAACACAATGGCAGTAATGGCAAAATCGCAATTAACAATGGCAGTAATGGCAAAATGGCAATGAACAATGGCAGTAATGGCAATGAACACAATGGCAGTAATGGCAAAATGGCAATTAACACAATGGCAGTAATGGCAAAATGGCAATGAACAATGTCAGTAATGGCAATGAACACAATGGCAGTAATGCAAAAATGGCAATGAACACAATGGCAATAATGGCAAAATGGCAATGAACAATGGCAGTAATGGCAAAAAACACAATGGCAGTAATAGCAATGAACAAAATGGCAGTAATGGCAAAATGGCAATTAACAATGGCAGTAATGGCAAAATGGCAATTAACACAATGGCAGTAATGGCAATGAACACAATGGCAGTAATGGCAAAATGGCAATGAACACAATGGCAGTAATAGCAATGAACACAATGGATGTAATGGCAAAATGGCAATTAACAATGGCAGTAATGGCAAAATGGCAATTAACAATGGCAGTAATGGCAATGAACACAATGGCAGTAAAGGCAAAATGGCAATGAACACAATGGCAGTAATAGCAATGAACACAATGGCAGTAATAGCAATGAACACAATGGCAGTAATGGCAGTAATAGCAATGAACACAATGGCAGTAATGGCAGTAATAGCAATGAACACAATGGCAGTAATGGCAAAATGGCAATTAACAATGGCAGTAATGGCAAAATGGCAATTAACAATGGCAGTAATGGCAAAATGGCAATTAACAATGGCAGTAATGGCAAAATGGCAATTAACAATGGCAGTAATGGCAATGAACACAATGGCAGTAATGGCAAAATGGCAATTAACCATGGCAGTAATGGCAAAATGGCAATTAACAATGGCAGTAATGGCAGTAATAGAAATGAACACAATGGCAGTAACCGCAATGAACACAATGGCAGTAATGGCAATTAACAATGGCAGTAATGGCAGTAAAGGCAATGAACACAATGGCAGTAATGGCAAAATGGCAATTAACACAATGGCAGTAATCGCAATGAACACAATGGCAGTAATGGCAGTAAAGGCAATGAACACAATGGCAGTAATGGCAGTAAAGGCAATGAACACAATGGCAGTAATGGCAAAATGGCAATTAACAATGGCAGTAATGGCAAAATGGCAATGAACACAATGGCAGTAATGGCAAAATGGCAAAGAACACAATGGCAGTAATGGCAAAATGGCAATTAACACAATGGCAGTAATGGCAAAATGGCAATGAACACAATGGCAGTAATGGAAATGGCAATTCACAATGGCAGTAATGGCAATGAACACAATGGCAGTAATGGCAAAATGGCAATGAACACAATGGCAGTAATGGCAAAAGGGCAATTAACACAATGGCAGTAATAGCAAAATGGCAATGGCAGTAATGGCAAAATGACAATTAACACAATGGCAGTAATGGCAATGAACACAATGGCAGTAATGGCAAAAGGGCAATGAACAATGACAGTAATGGCAATGAACACAATGGCAGTAATGGCAAAATGGCAATTAACAATGGCAGTAATGGCAAAATGGCAATTAACAATGGCAGTAATGGCAACGAACACAATGGCAGTAATGGCAAAATGGCAATGAACACAATGGCAGTAATAGCAATGAACACAATGTCAGTAATGGCAAAATGGCAATTAACAATGGCAGTAATGGCAAAATGGCAATTAACAATGGCAGTAATGGCAAAATGGCAATTAACACAATGGCAGTAATGGTAAAATGGCAATTAACAATGGCAGTAATGGCAAAATGGAAATTAACAATGGCAGTAATGGCAAAATGGCAATTAACACAATGGCAGTAATGGTAAAATGGCAATTAACAATGGCAGTAATGGCAAAATGGCAATTAACAATGGCAGTAATGGCAAAATGGCAATTAACAATGGCAGTAATGGCAATGAACACAATGGCAGTAATGGCAAAATGGCAATTAACAATGGCAGTAATGGCAATGAACACAATGGCAGTAATGGCAAAATGGCAATTAACAATGGCAGTAATGGCAATGAACACAATGGCAGTAATGGCAAAATGGCAATTAACAATGGCAGTAATGGCAATGAACACAATGGCAGTAATGGCAAAATGGCAATTAACAATGGCAGTAATAGCAATGAACACAATGGCAGTAATGGTAAAATGGCAATTAACAATGGCAGTATTGGCAAAATGGCAATTAACAATGGCAGTAATGGCAATGAACACAATGGCAGTCATGGCAAAATGGCAATTAACCATGGCAGTAATGGCAAAATGGCAATTAACAATGGCAGTAATGACAATGAACACAATGGCAGTAATGGCAATGAACACAATGGCAGTAATGGCAAAATGGCAATTAACAATGGCAGTAATGGCAAAATGGCAATTAACAATGGCAGTAATGGCAAAATGGCAATTAACACAATGGCAGTAATGGTAAAATGGCAATTAACAATGGCAGTAATGGCAAAATGGCAATTAACAATGGCAGTAATGGCAAAATGGCAATTAACAATGGCAGTAATGTCAATGAACACAATGGCATTAATGGCAAAATGGCAATTAACAATGGCAGTAATAGCAATGAACACAATGGCAGTAATGGTAAAATGGCAATTAACAATGGCAGTAATGGCAAAATGGCAATTAACAATGGCAGTAATGGCAATGAACACAATGGCAGTCATGGCAAAATGGCAATTAACCATGGCAGTAATGGCAAAATGGCAATTAACAATGGCAGTAATGACAATGAACACAATGGCAGTAATGGCAATCAACACAATGGCAGTAATGGCAAAATGGCAATTAACAATGGCAGTAATGGCAAAGAACACAATGGCAGTAATGGCAAAATGGCAAAGAACACAATGGCAGTAATGGCAAAATGGCAATGAACACAATGGCAGTAATGGCAAAATGGCAATGAACACAATGGCAGTAATGGCAAAATGGCAATGAACAATGGCAGTAATGGCAAAATGGCAAAGAACACAATGGCAGTAATGGCAAAATGGCAATGAACACAATGGCAGTAATGGCAAAATGGCAATTAACACAATGGCAGTAATGGCAAAAGGGCAATTAACAATGGCAGTAATGGCAATTAACACAATGGCAGTAATGGCAAAATGGCAATTAACAATGGCAGTAATGGCAATGAACACAATGGCAGTAATGGCAAGATGGCAATGAACACAATGGCAGTAATAGCAATGAACACAATGGCAGTAATGGCAGTAATAGCAATGAACACAATGGCAGTAATGGCAAAATGGCAATTAACAATGGCAGTAATGGCAAAATGGCAATTAACAATGGCAGTAATGGCAATGAACACAATGGCAGTAATGGCAAAATGGCAATTAACAATGGCAGTAATGGCAAAATGGCAATGAACAATGGCAGTAATGGCAATGAACACAATGGCAGTAATGGCAAAATGGCAATTAACACAATGGCAGTAATGGCAAAATGGCAATGAACAATGGCAGTAATGGCAATGAACACAATGGCAGTAATGCCAAAATGGCAATGAACACAATGGCAATAATGGCAATATGGCAATGAACAATGGCAGTAATGGCAATGAACACAATGGCAGTAATGCCAAAATGGCAATGAACACAATGGCAATAATGGCAAAATGGCAATGAACAATGGCAGTAATGGCAAAAAACACAATGGCAGTAATAGCAATGAACACAATGGCAGTAATGGCAAAATGGCAATTAACAATGGCAGTAATGGCAAAATGGCAATTAACAATGGCAGTAATGGCAATGAACACAATGGAAGTAATGGCAAAATGGCAATGAACACAATGGCAGTAATAGCAATGAACACAATGGCAGTAATAGCAATGAACACAATGGCAGTAATGGCAGTAATAGCAATGAACACAATGGCAGTAATGGCAAAATGGCAATTAACAATGGCAGTAATGGCAAAATGGCAATTAACATAATGGCAGTAATGGTAAAATGGCAATTAACAATGGCAGTATTGGCAAAATGGCAATTAACAATGGCAGTAATGGCAAAATGGCAATTAACACAATGGCAGTAATGGTAAAATGGCAATTAACAATGGCAGTAATGGCAAAATGGCAATTAACAATGGCAGTAATGGCAAAATGGCAATTAACAATGGCAGTAATGGCAATGAACACAATGGCAGTAATGGTAAAATGGCAATTAACAATGGCAGTAATGGCAAAATGGCAATTAACAATGGCAGTAATGGCAAAATGGCAATTAACAATGGCAGTAATGGCAATGAACACAATGGCAGTATTGGCAAAATGGCAATTAACAATGGCAGTAATGGCAAAATGGCAATTAACAATGGCAGTAATGGCAAAATGGCAATTAACACAATGGCAGTAATGGTAAAATGGCAATTAACAATGGCAGTAATGGCAAAATGGCAATTAACAATGGCAGTAATGGTAAAATGGCAATTAACAATGGCAGTAATGGCAAAATGGCAATTAACAATGGCAGTAATGGCAAAATGGCAATTAACAATGGCAGTAATGGCAATGAACACAATGGCAGTAATGGCAAAATGGCAATTAACCATGGCAGTAATGGCAAAATGGCAATTAACACAATGGCAGTAATGGCAAAATGGCAATGAACAATGGCAGTAATGGCAATGAACACAATGGCAGTAATGCCAAAATGGCAATGAACACAATGGCAATAATGGAAAAATGGCAATGAACAATGGCAGTAATGGCAAAAAACACAATGGCAGTAATAGCAATGAACACAATGGCAGAAATGGCAAAATGGCAATTAACAATGGCAGTAATGGCAAAATGGCAATTAACACAATGGCAGTAATGGCAAAATGGCAATGAACACAATGGCAGTAATAGCAATGAACACAATGGCAGTAATGGCAGTAATAGCAATGAACACAATGGCAGTAATGGCAAAATGGCAATTAACAATGGCAGTAATGGCAAAATGGCAATTAACAATGGCAGTAATGGCAAAATGGCAATTAACACAATGGCAGTAATGGTAAAATGGCAATTAACAATGGCAGTAATGGCAAAATGGCAATTAACAATGGCAGTAATGGCAAAATGGCAATTAACAATGGCAGCAATGGCAATGAACACAATGGCAGTAATGGTAAAATGGCAATTAACAATGGCAGTAATAGCAATGAACACAATGGCAGTAATGGCAAAATGGCAATTAACAATGGCAGTAATAGCAATGAACACAATGGCAGTAATGGTAAAATGGCAATTAACAATGGCAGTAATGGCAATGAACACAATGGCAGTAATGGCAAAATGGCAATTAACCATGGCAGTAATGGCAAAATGGCAATTAACAATGGCAGTAATAACAATGAACACAATGGCAGTAATGGCAGTAATAGCAATGAACACAATGGCAGTAATAGCAATGAACACAATGGCAGTAATGGCAAAATGGCAATTAACACAATGGCAGTAATGGCAAAATGGCAATTAACAATGGCAGTATTGGCAAAATGGCAATGAACACAATGGCAGTAATGGCAAAATGGCAATGAACACAATGGCAGTAATGGCAAAATGGCAATGAACAATGGCAGTAATGGCAAAATGGCAAAGAACACAATGGCAGTAATGGCAAAATGGCAATGAACACAATGGCAGTAATGGCAATTAACACAATGGCAGTAATGGCAAAAGGGCAATTAACACAATGGCAGTAATAGCAAAATGGCAATGGCAGTAATGGCAAAATGACAATTAACACAATGGCAGTAATGGCAAAATGGCAATGAACACAATGGCAGTAATGGCAATGAACACAATGGCAGTAATGGCAAAAGGGCAATGAACAATGACAGTAATGGCAATGAACACAATGGCAGTAATGGCAAAATGGCAATGAACACAATGGCAGTAATAGCAATGAACACAATGGCAGTAATGGCAAAATGGCAATTAACAATGGCAGTAATGGCAAAATGGCAATTAACAATGGCAGTAATGGCAATGAACACAATGGCAGTAATGGCAAAATGGCAATGAACACAATGGCAGTAATAGAAATGAACACAATGGCAGTAATGGCAAAATGGCAATTAACAATGGCAGTAATGGCAAAATGGCAATTAACAATGGCAGTAATGGCAAAATGGCAATTAACACAATGGCAGTAATGGTAAAATGGCAATTAACAATGGCAGTAATGGCAAAATGGCAGTTAACAATGGCAGTAATGGCAAAATGGCAATTAACAATGGCAGTAATGGCAATGAACACAATGGCAGTAATGGTAAAATGGCAATAAACAATGGCAGTAATAGCAATGAACACAATGGCAGTAATGGCAAAATGGCAATTAACAATGGCAGTAATAGCAATGAACACAATGGCAGTAATGGTAAAATGGCAATTAACAATGGCAGTAATGGCAATGAACACAATGGCAGTAATGGCAAAATGGCAATTAACAATGGCAGTAATGGCAATGAACACAATGGCAGTAATGGCAAAATGGCAATTAACAATGGCAGTAATGGCAATGAACACAATGGCAGTAATGGTAAAATGGCAATAAACAATGGCAGTAATAGCAATGAACACAATGGCAGTAATGGCAAAATGGCAATTAACAAAGGCAGTAATAGCAATGAACACAATGGCAGTAATGGTAAAATGGCAATTAACAATGGCAGTAATGGCAATGAACACAATGGCAGTAATGGCAAAATGGCAATTAACAATGGCAGTAATGGCAATGAACACAATGGCAGTAATGGCAAAATGGCAATTAACAATGGCAGTAATGGCAATGAACACATTGGCAGTAATGGCAAAATGGCAATTAACCATGGCAGTAATGGCAAAATGGCAATTAACAATGGCAGTAATAACAATGAACACAATGGCAGTAATGGCAGTAATAGCAATGAACACAATGGCAGTAATAGCAATGAACACAATGGCAGTAATGGCAAAATGGCAATTAACACAATGGCAGTAATGGCAAAATGGCAATTAACAATGGCAGTAATGGCAAAATGGCAAAGAACACAATGGCAGTAATGGCAAAATGGCAAAGAACACAATGGCATTAATGGCAAAATGGCAATGAACACAATGGCAGTAATGGCAATGAACACAATGGCAGTAATGGCAAAAGGGCAATGAACACAATGGCAGTAATGGCAATGAACACAATGGCAGTAATGGCATTAACAATGGCAGTAATAGCAGTGAAAACAATGGCAGTAATAGCAATGAACACAATGGCAGTAATGGCAGTAATAGCAATGAACACAATGGCAGTAATGGCAGTAATAGCAATGAACACAATGGCAGTAATGGCAAAATGGCAATTAACAATGGCAGTAATGGCAAAATGGCAATTAACAATGGCAGTAATGGCAAAATGGCAATTAACAATGGCAGTAATGGCAAAATGGCAATTAACAATGGCAGTAATGGCAAAATGGCAATTAACCATGGCATTAATGGCAAAATGGCAATTAACAATGGCAGTAATGGCAGTAAAGGCAATGAACACAATGGCAGTAATGGCAAAATGGCAATTAACAATGGCAGTAATGGCAAAATGGCAATGAACACAATGGCAGTAATGGCAAAATGGCAAAGAACACAATGGCAGTAATGGCAAAATGGCAATTAACACAATGGCAGTAATAACAATGAACACAATGGCAGTAATGGCAGTAATAGCAATGAACACAATGGCAGTAATAGCAATGAACACAATGGCAGTAATGGCAAAATGGCAATTAACACAATGGCAGTAATGGCAAAATGGCAATGAACACAATGGCAGTAATGGAAATGGCAATTCACAATGGCAGTAATGGCAATGAACACAATGGCAGTAATGGCAAAATGGCAATGAACACGATGGCAGTAATGGCAAAAGGGCAATTAACACAATGGCAGTAATAGCAAAATGGCAATGGCAGTAATGGCAAAATGACAATTAACACAATGGCAGTAATGGCAAAATGGCAATGAACACAATGGCAGTAATGGCAATGAACACAATGGCAGTAATGGCAAAAGGGCAATGAACAATGACAGTAATGGCAATGAACACAATGGCAGTAATGGCAAAATGGCAATGAACACAATGGCAGTAATAGCAATGAACACAATGGCAGTAATGGAAAAATGGCAATTAACAATGGCAGTAATGGCAAAATGGCAATTAACAATGGCAGTAATGGCAATGAACACAATGGCAGTAATGGCAAAATGGCAATGAACACAATGGCAGTAATAGCAATGAACACAATGGCAGTAATGGCAAAATGGCAATGAACACAATGGCAGTAATGGCAATGAACACAATGGCAGTAATGGCAAAATGGCAATTAACACAATGGCAGTAATGGCAAAAGGGCAATTAACAATGGCAGTAATGGCAATTAACACAATGGCAGTAATGGCAAAATGGCAATTAACAATGGCAGTAATGGCAAAATGGCAATGAACACAATGGCAGTAATGGCAATGAACACAATGGCAGTAATGGCAAAATGTCAATGAACACAATGGCAGTAATAGCAATGAACACAATGGATGTAATGGCAAAATGGCAATTAACAATGGCAGTAATGGCAAAATGGCAATTAACAATGGCAGTAATGGCAATGAACACAATGGCAGTAATGGCAAAATGGCAATGAACACAATGGCAGTAATGGCAATGAACACAATGGCAGTAATGGCAAAAGGGCAATGAACAATGACAGTAATGGCAATGAACACAATGGCAGTAATGGCAAAATGGCAATGAACACAATGGCAGTAATAGCAATGAACACAATGGCAGTAATGGCAAAATGGCAATTAACAATGGCAGTAATGGCAAAATGGCAATTAACAATGGCAGTAATGGCAATGAACACAATGGCAGTAATGGCAAAATAGCAATGAACACAATGGCAGTAATAGCAAAGAACACAATGGCAGTAATGGCAAAATGGCAATGAACACAATGGCAGTAATGGCAATGAACACAATGGCAGTAATGGCAAAATGGCAATTAACACAATGGCAGTAATGGCAAAAGGGCAATTAACAATGGCAGTAATGGCAATTAACACAATGGCAGTAATGGCAAAATGGCAATTAACAATGGCAGTAATGGCAAAATGGCAATGAACACAATGGCAGTAATGGCAATGAACACAATGGCAGTAATGGCAAAATGTCAATGAACACAATGGCAGTAATAGCAATGAACACAATGGATGTAATGGCAAAATGGCAATTAACAATGGCAGTAATGGCAAAATGGCAATTAACAATGGCAGTAATGGCAATGAACACAATGGCAGTAATGGCAAAATGGCAATGAACACAATGGCAGTAATAGCAATGAACACAATGGCAGTAATGGCAGTAATAGCAATGAACACAATGGCAGTAATGGCAAAATGGCAATTAACAATGGCAGTAATGGCAAAATGGCAATTAACAATGGCAGTAATGGCAATGAACACAATGGCAGTAATGGCAAAATCGCAATTAACAATGGCAGTAATGGCAAAATGGCAATGAACAATGGCAGTAATGGCAATGAACACAATGGCAGTAATGGCAAAATGGCAATTAACACAATGGCAGTAATGGCAAAATGGCAATGAACAATGTCAGTAATGGCAATGAACACAATGGCAGTAATGCAAAAATGGCAATGAACACAATGGCAATAATGGCAAAATGGCAATGAACACAATGGCAGTAATGGCAAAATGGCAATGAACACAATGGCAGTAATAGCAATGAACACAATGGATGTAATGGCAAAATGGCAATTAACAATGGCAGTAATGGCAAAATGGCAATTAACAATGGCAGTAATGGCAATGAACACAATGGCAGTAAAGGCAAAATGGCAATGAACACAATGGCAGTAATAGCAATGAACACAATGGCAGTAATAGCAATGAACACAATGGCAGTAATGGCAGTAATAGCAATGAACACAATGGCAGTAATGGCAGTAATAGCAATGAACACAATGGCAGTAATGGCAAAATGGCAATTAACAATGGCAGTAATGGCAAAATGGCAATTAACAATGGCAGTAATGGCAAAATGGCAATTAACAATGGCAGTAATGGCAAAATGGCAATTAACAATGGCAGTAATGGCAATGAACACAATGGCAGTAATGGCAAAATGGCAATTAACCATGGCAGTAATGGCAAAATGGCAATTAACAATGGCAGTAATGGCAGTAATAGAAATGAACACAATGGCAGTAACCGCAATGAACACAATGGCAGTAATGGCAATTAACAATGGCAGTAATGGCAGTAAAGGCAATGAACACAATGGCAGTAATGGCAAAATGGCAATTAACACAATGGCAGTAATCGCAATGAACACAATGGCAGTAATGGCAGTAAAGGCAATGAACACAATGGCAGTAATGGCAGTAAAGGCAATGAACACAATGGCAGTAATGGCAAAATGGCAATTAACAATGGCAGTAATGGCAAAATGGCAATGAACACAATGGCAGTAATGGCAAAATGGCAAAGAACACAATGGCAGTAATGGCAAAATGGCAATTAACACAATGGCAGTAATGGCAAAATGGCAATTAACAATGGCAGTAATGGCAAAATGGCAATTAACAATGGCAGTAATGGCAATGAACACAATGGCAGTAATGGCAAAATGGCAATTAACAATGGCAGTAATGGCAATGAACACAATGGCAGTAATGGCAAAATGGCAATTAACAATGGCAGTAATGGCAATGAACACAATGGCAGTAATGGCAAAATGGCAATTAACAATGGCAGTAATGGCAATGAACACAATGGCAGTAATGGCAAAATGGCAATTAACAATGGCAGTAATAGCAATGAACACAATGGCAGTAATGGTAAAATGGCAATTAACAATGGCAGTATTGGCAAAATGGCAATTAACAATGGCAGTAATGGCAATGAACACAATGGCAGTCATGGCAAAATGGCAATTAACCATGGCAGTAATGGCAAAATGGCAATTAACAATGGCAGTAATGACAATGAACACAATGGCAGTAATGGCAATGAACACAATGGCAGTAATGGCAAAATGGCAATTAACAATGGCAGTAATGGCAAAATGGCAATTAACAATGGCAGTAATGGCAAAATGGCAATTAACACAATGGCAGTAATGGTAAAATGGCAATTAACAATGGCAGTAATGGCAAAATGGCAATTAACAATGGCAGTAATGGCAAAATGGCAATTAACAATGGCAGTAATGTCAATGAACACAATGGCATTAATGGCAAAATGGCAATTAACAATGGCAGTAATAGCAATGAACACAATGGCAGTAATGGTAAAATGGCAATTAACAATGGCAGTAATGGCAAAATGGCAATTAACAATGGCAGTAATGGCAATGAACACAATGGCAGTCATGGCAAAATGGCAATTAACCATGGCAGTAATGGCAAAATGGCAATTAACAATGGCAGTAATGACAATGAACACAATGGCAGTAATGGCAATGAACACAATGGCAGTAATGGCAAAATGGCAATTAACAATGGCAGTAATGGCAAAGAACACAATGGCAGTAATGGCAAAATGGCAAAGAACACAATGGCAGTAATGGCAAAATGGCAATGAACACAATGGCAGTAATGGCAAAATGGCAATGAACACAATGGCAGTAATGGCAAAATGGCAATGAACAATGGCAGTAATGGCAAAATGGCAAAGAACACAATGGCAGTAATGGCAAAATGGCAATGAACACAATGGCAGTAATGGCAAAATGGCAATTAACACAATGGCAGTAATGGCAAAAGGGCAATTAACAATGGCAGTAATGGCAATTAACACAATGGCAGTAATGGCAAAATGGCAATTAACAATGGCAGTAATGGCAATGAACACAATGGCAGTAATGGCAAGATGGCAATGAACACAATGGCAGTAATAGCAATGAACACAATGGCAGTAATGGCAGTAATAGCAATGAACACAATGGCAGTAATGGCAAAATGGCAATTAACAATGGCAGTAATGGCAAAATGGCAATTAACAATGGCAGTAATGGCAATGAACACAATGGCAGTAATGGCAAAATGGCAATTAACAATGGCAGTAATGGCAAAATGGCAATGAACAATGGCAGTAATGGCAATGAACACAATGGCAGTAATGGCAAAATGGCAATTAACACAATGGCAGTAATGGCAAAATGGCAATGAACAATGGCAGTAATGGCAATGAACACAATGGCAGTAATGCCAAAATGGCAATGAACACAATGGCAATAATGGCAATATGGCAATGAACAATGGCAGTAATGGCAATGAACACAATGGCAGTAATGCCAAAATGGCAATGAACACAATGGCAATAATGGCAAAATGGCAATGAACAATGGCAGTAATGGCAAAAAACACAATGGCAGTAATAGCAATGAACACAATGGCAGTAATGGCAAAATGGCAATTAACAATGGCAGTAATGGCAAAATGGCAATTAACAATGGCAGTAATGGCAATGAACACAATGGAAGTAATGGCAAAATGGCAATGAACACAATGGCAGTAATAGCAATGAACACAATGGCAGTAATAGCAATGAACACAATGGCAGTAATGGCAGTAATAGCAATGAACACAATGGCAGTAATGGCAAAATGGCAATTAACAATGGCAGTAATGGCAAAATGGCAATTAACATAATGGCAGTAATGGTAAAATGGCAATTAACAATGGCAGTATTGGCAAAATGGCAATTAACAATGGCAGTAATGGCAAAATGGCAATTAACACAATGGCAGTAATGGTAAAATGGCAATTAACAATGGCAGTAATGGCAAAATGGCAATTAACAATGGCAGTAATGGCAAAATGGCAATTAACAATGGCAGTAATGGCAATGAACACAATGGCAGTAATGGTAAAATGGCAATTAACAATGGCAGTAATGGCAAAATGGCAATTAACAATGGCAGTAATGGCAAAATGGCAATTAACAATGGCAGTAATGGCAATGAACACAATGGCAGTATTGGCAAAATGGCAATTAACAATGGCAGTAATGGCAAAATGGCAATTAACAATGGCAGTAATGGCAAAATGGCAATTAACACAATGGCAGTAATGGTAAAATGGCAATTAACAATGGCAGTAATGGCAAAATGGCAATTAACAATGGCAGTAATGGCAATGAACACAATGGCAGTAATGGCAAAATGGCAATTAACCATGGCAGTAATGGCAAAATGGCAATTAACACAATGGCAGTAATGGCAAAATGGCAATGAACAATGGCAGTAATGGCAATGAACACAATGGCAGTAATGCCAAAATGGCAATGAACACAATGGCAATAATGGAAAAATGGCAATGAACAATGGCAGTAATGGCAAAAAACACAATGGCAGTAATAGCAATGAACACAATGGCAGAAATGGCAAAATGGCAATTAACAATGGCAGTAATGGCAAAATGGCAATTAACACAATGGCAGTAATGGCAAAATGGCAATGAACACAATGGCAGTAATAGCAATGAACACAATGGCAGTAATGGCAGTAATAGCAATGAACACAATGGCAGTAATGGCAAAATGGCAATTAACAATGGCAGTAATGGCAAAATGGCAATTAACAATGGCAGTAATGGCAAAATGGCAATTAACACAATGGCAGTAATGGTAAAATGGCAATTAACAATGGCAGTAATGGCAAAATGGCAATTAACAATGGCAGTAATGGCAAAATGGCAATTAACAATGGCAGCAATGGCAATGAACACAATGGCAGTAATGGTAAAATGGCAATTAACAATGGCAGTAATAGCAATGAACACAATGGCAGTAATGGCAAAATGGCAATTAACAATGGCAGTAATAGCAATGAACACAATGGCAGTAATGGTAAAATGGCAATTAACAATGGCAGTAATGGCAATGAACACAATGGCAGTAATGGCAAAATGGCAATTAACCATGGCAGTAATGGCAAAATGGCAATTAACAATGGCAGTAATAACAATGAACACAATGGCAGTAATGGCAGTAATAGCAATGAACACAATGGCAGTAATAGCAATGAACACAATGGCAGTAATGGCAAAATGGCAATTAACACAATGGCAGTAATGGCAAAATGGCAATTAACAATGGCAGTATTGGCAAAATGGCAATGAACACAATGGCAGTAATGGCAAAATGGCAATGAACACAATGGCAGTAATGGCAAAATGGCAATGAACAATGGCAGTAATGGCAAAATGGCAAAGAACACAATGGCAGTAATGGCAAAATGGCAATGAACACAATGGCAGTAATGGCAATTAACACAATGGCAGTAATGGCAAAAGGGCAATTAACACAATGGCAGTAATAGCAAAATGGCAATGGCAGTAATGGCAAAATGACAATTAACACAATGGCAGTAATGGCAAAATGGCAATGAACACAATGGCAGTAATGGCAATGAACACAATGGCAGTAATGGCAAAAGGGCAATGAACAATGACAGTAATGGCAATGAACACAATGGCAGTAATGGCAAAATGGCAATGAACACAATGGCAGTAATAGCAATGAACACAATGGCAGTAATGGCAAAATGGCAATTAACAATGGCAGTAATGGCAAAATGGCAATTAACAATGGCAGTAATGGCAATGAACACAATTGCAGTAATGGCAAAATGGCAATGAACACAATGGCAGTAATAGAAATGAACACAATGGCAGTAATGGCAAAATGGCAATTAACAATGGCAGTAATGGCAAAATGGCAATTAACAATGGCAGTAATGGCAAAATGGCAATTATGACAATGGCAGTAATGGTAAAATGGCAATTAACAATGGTAGTAATGGCAAAATGGCAGTTAACAATGGCAGTAATGGCAAAATGGCAATTAACAATGGCAGTAATGGCAATAAACACAATGGCAGTAATGGTAAAATGGCAATAAACAATGGCAGTAATAGCAATGAACACAATGGCAGTAATGGCAAAATGGCAATTAACAATGGCAGTAATAGCAATGAACACAATGGCAGTAATGGTAAAATGGCAATTAACAATGGCAGTAATGGCAATGAACACAATGGCAGTAATGGCAAAATGGCAATTAACAATGGCAGTAATGGCAATGAACACAATGGCAGTAATGGCAAAATGGCAATTAACAATGGCAGTAATGGCAATGAACACATTGGCAGTAATGGCAAAATGGCAATTAACCATGGCAGTAATGGCAAAATGGCAATTAACAATGGCAGTAATAACAATGAACACAATGGCAGTAATGGCAGTAATAGCAATGAACACAATGGCAGTAATAGCAATGGACACAATGGCAGTAATGGCAAAATGGCAATTAACACAATGGCAGTAATGGCAAAATGGCAATTAACAATGGCAGTAATGGCAAAATGGCAAAGAACACAATGGCAGTAATGGCAAAAGGGCAATGAACACAATGGCAGTAATGGCAATGAACACAATGGCAGTAATGGCATTAACAATGGCAGTAATAGCAGTGAAAACAATGGCAGTAATAGCAATGAACACAATGGCAGTAATGGCAGTAATAGCAATGAACACAATGGCAGTAATGGCAGTAATAGCAATGAACACAATGGCAGTAATGGCAAAATGGCAATTAACAATGGCAGTAATGGCAAAATGGCAATTAACAATGGCAGTAATGGCAAAATGGCAATTAACAATGGCAGTAATGGCAATGAACACAGTGGCAGTAATAGCAATGAACACAATGGCAGCAATAGCAATGAACACAATGGCAGTAATGGCATTAATAGCAATGAACACAATGGCAGTAATGGCAAAATGGCAATTAACAATGGCAGTAATGGCAAAATGGCAATTAACAATGGCAGTAATGGCAATGAACACAGTGGCAGTAATGGCAAAATGGCAATTAACACAATGGCAGTAATGGCAAAATGGCAATTAACAATTGCAGTAATGGCAATGAACACAATGGCAGTAATGGCAAAATGGCAATTAACACAATGGCAGTAATGGCAAAATGGCAATTAACAATTGCAGTAATGGCAATGAACACAATGGCAGTAATGGCAAAATGGCAATGAACACAATGGCAGTAATAGCAATGAACACAATGGCAGTAATGGCAAAATGGCAATTAACAATGGCAGTAATGGCAAAATGGCAATTAACAATGGCAGTAATGGCAATGAACACAATGGCAGTAATGGCAAAATGGCAATGAACACAATGGCAGTAATAGCAATGAACACAATGGCAGTAATGGCAAAATGGCAATTAACAATGGCAGTAATGGCAAAATGGCAATTAACAATGGCAGTAATAGCAAAATGGCAATTAACACAATGGCAGTAATGGTAAAATGGCAATTAACAATGGCAGTAATGGCAAAATGGCAGTTAACAATGGCAGTAATGGCAAAATGGCAATTAACAATGGCAGTAATGGCAATGAACACAATGGCAGTATTGGTAAAATGGCAATAAACAATGGCAGTAATAGCAATGAACACAATGGCAGTAATGGCAAAATGGCAATTAACAATGGCAGTAATAGCAATGAACACAATGGCAGTAATGGTAAAATGGCAATTAACAATGGCAGTAATGGCAATGAACACAATGGCAGTAATGGCAAAATGGCAATTAACAATGGCAGTAATGGCAATGAACACAATGGCAGTAATGGCAAAATGGCAATTAACAATGGCAGTAATGGCAATGAACACATTGGCAGTAATGGCAAAATGGCAATTAACCATGGCAGTAATGGCAAAATGGCAATTAACAATGGCAGTAATAACAATGAACACAATGGCAGTAATGGCAGTAATAGCAATGAACACAATGGCAGTAATAGCAATGAACACAATGGCAGTAATGGCAAAATGGCAATTAACACAATGGCAGTAATGGCAAAATGGCAATTAACAATGGCAGTAATGGCAAAATGGCAAAGAACACAATGGCAGTAATGGCAAAATGGCAAAGAACACAATGGCAGTAATGGCAAAATGGCAATGAACACAATGGCAGTAATGGCAAAAGGGCAATGAACACAATGGCAGTAATGGCAATGAACACAATGGCAGTAATGGCATTAACAATGGCAGTAATAGCAGTGAAAACAATGGCAGTAATAGCAATGAACACAATGGCAGTAATGGCAGTAATAGCAATGAACACAATGGCAGTAATGGCAGTAATAGCAATGAACACAATGGCAGTAATGGCAAAATGGCAATTAACAATGGCAGTAATGGCAAAATGGCAATTAACAATGGCAGTAATGGCAAAATGGCAATTAACAATGGCAGTAATGGCAATGAACACAGTGGCAGTAATAGCAATGAACACAATGGCAGTAATAGCAATGAACACAATGGCAGTAATGGCAGTAATAGCAATGAACACAATGGCAGTAATGGCAAAATGGCAATTAACAATGGCAGTAATGGCAAAATGGCAATTAACAATGGCAGTAATGGCAATGAACACAGTGGCAGTAATAGCAATGAACACAATGGCAGTAATAGCAATGAACACAATGGCAGTAATGGCATTAATAGCAATGAACACAATGGCAGTAATGGCAAAATGGGAATTAACAATGGCAGTAATGGCAAAATGGCAATTAACAATGGCAGTAATGGCAAAATGGCAATTAACACAATGGCAGTAATAACAATGAACACAATGGCAGTAATAGCAATGAACACAATGGCAGTAATGGCAAAATGGCAATTAACAATGGCAGTAATGGCAAAATTGCAATTAACAATGGCAGTAATGGCAAAATGGCAATTAACAATGGCAGTAATGGCAATGAACAAAATGGCAGTAATGGCAAAATGGCAATTAACCATGGCAGTAATGGCAAAATGGCAATTAACAATGGAAGTAATGGCAGTAATAGCAATGAACACAATGGCAGTAATCGCAATGAACACAATGGCAGTAATGGCAATTAACAATGGCAGTAATGGCAGTAAAGGCAATGAACACAATGGCAGTAATGGCAAAATGGCAATTAACAATGGCAGTAATGGCAAAATGGCAATTAACACAATGGCAGTAATGGTAAAATGGCAATTAACAATGGCAGTAATGGCAAAATGGCAATTAACAATGGCAGTAATGGCAAAATGGCAATTAACAATGGCAGTAATGGCAATGAACACAATGGCAGTAATGGTAAAATGGCAATTAACAATGGCAGTAATAGCAATGAACACAATGGCAGTAATGGCAAAATGGCAATTAACAATGGCAGTAATAGCAATGAACACAATGGCAGTAATGGTAAAATGGCAATTAACAATGGCAGTAATGGCAATGAACACAATGGCAGTAATGGCAAAATGGCAATTAACAATGGCAGTAATGGCAATGAACACAATGGCAGTAATGGCAAAATGGCAATTAACCATGGCAGTAATGGCAAAATGGCAATTAACAATGGCAGTAATAACAATGAACACAATGGCAGTAATGGCAGTAATAGCAATGAACACAATGGCAGTAATAGCAATGAACACAATGGCAGTAATGGTAAAATGGCAATTAACAATGGCAGTAATGGCAAAATGGCAATTAACAATGGCAGTAATGGTAAAATGGCAATTAACAATGGCAGTAATGGCAAAATGGCAATTAACACAATGGCAGTAATGGTAAAATGGCAATTAACAATGGCAGTAATGGCAAAATGGCAATTAACAATGGCAGTAATGGTAAAATGGCAATTAACAATGGCAGTAATGGCAAAATGGCAATTAACAATGGCAGTAATGGCAATGAACACAGTGGCAGTAATAGCAATGAACACAATGGCAGTAATAGCAATGAACACAATGGCAGTAATGGCATTAATAGCAATGAACACAATGGCAGTAATGGCAAAATGGGAATTAACAATGGCAGTAATGGCAAAATGGCAATTAACAATGGCAGTAATGGCAAAATGGCAATTAACACAATGGCAGTAATAACAATGAACACAATGGCAGTAATAGCAATGAACACAATGGCAGTAATGGCAAAATGGCAATTAACAATGGCAGTAATGGCAAAATGGCAATTTACAATGGCAGTAATGGCAAAATGGCAATTAACAATGGCAGTAATGGCAATGAACAAAATGGCAGTAATGGCAAAATGGCAATTAACCATGGCAGTAATGGCAGTAATAGCAATGAACACAATGGCAGTAATCGCAATGAACACAATGGCAGTAATGGCAATTAACAATGGCAGTAATGGCAGTAAAGGCAATGAACACAATGGCAGTAATGGCAAAATGGCAATTAACAATGGCAGTAATGGCAAAATGGCAATTAACAATGGCAGTAATGGCAGTAATAGCAATGAACACAATGGCAGTAATCGCAATGAACACAATGGCAGTAATGGCAATTAACAATGGCAGTAATGGCAGTAAAGGCAATGAACACAATGGCAGTAATGGCAAAATGGCAATTAACAATGGCAGTAATGGCAAAATGGCAATTAACACAATGGCAGTAATGGTAAAATGGCAATTAACAATGGCAGTAATGGCAAAATGGCAATTAACAATGGCAGTAATGGCAAAATGGCAATTAACAATGGCAGTAATGGCAATGAACACAATGGCAGTAATGGTAAAATGGCAATTAACAATGGCAGTAATAGCAATGAACACAATGGCAGTAATGGCAAAATGGCAATTAACAATGGCAGTAATAGCAATGAACACAATGGCAGTAATGGTAAAATGGCAATTAACAATGGCAGAAATGGCAATGAACACAATGGCAGTAATGGCAAAATGGCAATTAACAATGGCAGTAATGGCAATGAACACAATGGCAGTAATGGCAAAATGGCAATTAACAATGGCAGTAATGGCAATGAACACAATGGCAGTAATGGCAAAATGGCAATTAACAATGGCAGTAATGGCAAAATGGCAATTAACAATGGCAGTAATAACAATGAACACAATGGCAGTAATGGCAGTAATAGCAATGAACACAATGGCAGTAATAGCAATGAACACAATGGCAGTAATGGCAAAATGGCAATTAACACAATGGCAGTAATGGCAAAATGGCAATTAACAATGGCAGTAATGGCAAAATGGCAAAGAACACAATGGCAGTAATGGCAAAATGGCAAAGAACACAATGGCAGTAATGGCAAAATGGCAATGAACACAATGGCAGTAATGGCAATGAACACAATGGCAGTAATGGCAAAAGGCAATGAACACAATGGCAGTAATGGCAATGAACACAATGGCAGTAATGGCATTAACAATGGCAGTAATAGCAATGAACACAATGGCAGTAATGGCAGTAATAGCAATGAACACAATGGCAGTAATGGCAATGAACACATTTGGCAGTAATGGCAAAATGGCAATTAACAATGGCAGTAATGGCAAAATGGCAATTAACAATGGCAGTAATGGCAATGAACACAGTGGCAGTAATAGCAATGAACACAATGGCAGTAATAGCAATGAACACAATGGCAGTAATGGCATTAATAGCAATGAACACAATGGCAGTAATGGCAAAATGGCAATTAACAATGGCAGTAATGGCAAAATGGCAATTAACACAATGGCAGTAATAACAATGAACACAATGGCAGTAATAGCAATGAACACAATGGCAGTAATGGCAAAATGGCAATTAACAATGGCAGTAATGGCAAAATGGCAATTAACAATGGCAGTAATGGCAAAATGGCAATTAACAATGGCAGTAATGGCAATGAACAAAATGGCAGTAATGGCAAAATGGCAATTAACCATGGCAGTAATGGCAAAATGGCAATTAACAATGGCAGTAATGGCAGTAATAGCAATGAACACAATGGCAGTAATCGCAATGAACACAATGGCAGTAATGGCAATTAACAATGGCAGTAATGGCAGTAAAGGCAATGAACACAATGGCAGTAATGGCAAAATGGCAATTAACAATGGCAGTAATGGCAAAATGGCAATTAACAATGGCAGTAATGGCAGTAATAGCAATGAACACAATGGCAGTAATCGCAATGAACACAATGGCAATAATGGCAATTAACAATGGCAGTAATGGCAGTAAAGGCAATGAACACAATGGCAGTAATGGCAAAATGGCAATTAACAATGGCAGTAATGGCAAAATGGCAATTAACACAATGGCAGTAATGGCAAAATGGCAATTAACAATGGCAGTAATGGCAAAATGGCAATGAACACAATGGCAGTAATGGCAAAATGGCAATGAACACAATGGCAGTAATGGTAAAATGGCAATGAACAATGGCAGTAATGGCAAAATGGCAAAGAACACAATGGCAGTAATGGCAAAATGGCAATGAACACAATGGCAGTAATGGCAATTAACACAATGGCAGTAATGGCAAAAGGGCAATTAACACAATGGCAGTAATAGCAAAATGGCAATGGCAGTAATGGCAAAATGACAATTAACACAATGGCAGTAATGGCAAAATGGCAATGAACACAATGGCAGTAATGGCAATGAACACAATGGCAGAAATGGCAAAAGGGCAATGAACAATGACAGTAATGGCAATGAACACAATGGCAGTAATGGCAAAATGGCAATGAACACAATGGCAGTAATGGCAAAATGGCAATTAACAATGGCAGTAATGGCAAAATGGCAATTAACAATGGCAGTAATGGCAATGAACACAATGGCAGTAATGGCAAAATGACAATGAATACAATGGCAGTAATAGCAATGAACACAATGGCAGTAATGGCAAAATGGCAATTAACAATGGCAGTAATGGCAAAATGGCAATTAACAATGGCAGTAATGGCAAAATGGCAATTAACACAATGGCAGTAATGGTAAAATGGCAATTAACAATGGCAGTAATGGCAAAATGGCAGTTAACAATGGCAGTAATGGCAAAATGGCAATTAACAATGGCAGTAATGGCAATGAACACAATGGCAGTAATGGTAAAATGGCAATAAACAATGGCAGTAATAGCAATGAACACAATGGCAGTAATGGCAAAATGGCAATTTACAAAGGCAGTAATAGCAATGAACACAATGGCAGTAATGGTAAAATGGCAATTAACAATGGCAGTAATGGCAATGAACACAATGGCAGTAATGGCAAAATGGCAATTAACAATGGCAGTAATGGCAATGAACACAATGGCAGTAATGGCAAAATGGCAATTAACAATGGCAGTAATGGCAATGAACACATTGGCAGTAATGGCAAAATGGCAATTAACCATGGCAGTAATGGCAAAATGGCAATTAACAATGGCAGTAATAACAATGAACACAATGGCAGTAATGGCAGTAATAGCAATGAACACAATGGCAGTAATAGCAATGAACACAATGGCAGTAATGGCAATATGGCAATTAACACAATGGCAGTAATGGCAAAATGGCAATTAACAATGGCAGTAATGGCAAAATGGCAAAGAACACAATGGCAGTAATGGCAAAATGGCAAAGAACACAATGGCAGTAATGGCAAAATGGCAATGAACACAATGGCAGTAATGGCAATGAACACAATGGCAGTAATGGCAAAAGGGCAATGAACACAATGGCAGTAATGGCAATGAACACAATGGCAGTAATGGCATTAACAATGGCAGTAATAGCAGTGAAAACAATGGCAGTAATAGCAATGAACACAATGGCAGTAATGGCAGTAATAGCAATGAACACAATGGCAGTAATGGCAGTAATAGCAATGAACACAATGGCAGTAATGGCAAAATGGCAATTAACAATGGCAGTAATGGCAAAATGGCAATTAACAATGGCAGTAATGGCAAAATGGCAATTAACAATGGCAGTAATGGCAAAATGGCAATTAACAATGGCAGTAATGGCAATGAACACAATGGCAGTAATGGCAAAATGGCAATTAACCATGGCATTAATGGCAAAATGGCAATTAACAATGGCAGTAATGGCAGTAAAGGCAATGAACACAATGGCAGTAATGGCAAAATGGCAATTAACAATGGCAGTAATGGCAAAATGGCAATGAACACAATGGCAGTAATGGCAAAATGGCAAAGAACACAATGGCAGTAATGGCAAAATGGCAATTAACACAATGGCAGTAATAACAATGAACACAATGGCAGTAATGGCAGTAATAGCAATGAACACAATGGCAGTAATAGCAATGAACACAATGGCAGTAATGGCAAAATGGCAATTAACACAATGGCAGTAATGGCAAAATGGCAATGAACACAATGGCAGTAATGGAAATGGCAATTCACAATGGCAGTAATGGCAATGAACACAATGGCAGTAATGGCAAAATGGCAATGAACACGATGGCAGTAATGGCAAAAGGGCAATTAACACAATGGCAGTAATAGCAAAATGGCAATGGCAGTAATGGCAAAATGACAATTAACACAATGGCAGTAATGGCAAAATGGCAATGAACACAATGGCAGTAATGGCAATGAACACAATGGCAGTAATGGCAAAAGGGCATTGAACAATGACAGTAATGGCAATGAACACAATGGCAGTAATGGCAAAATGGCAATGAACACAATGGCAGTAATAGCAATGAACACAATGGCAGTAATGGCAAAATGGCAATTAACAATGGCAGTAATGGCAAAATGGCAATTAACAATGGCAGTAATGGCAATGAACACAATGGCAGTAATGGCAAAATGGCAATGAACTCAATGGCAGTAATAGCAATGAACACAATGGCAGTAATGGCAAAATGGCAATGAACACAATGGCAGTAATGGCAATGAACACAATGGCAGTAATGGCAAAATGGCAATTAACACAATGGCAGTAATGGCAAAAGGGCAATTAACAATGGCAGTAATGGCAATTAACACAATGGCAGTAATGGCAAAATGGCAATTAACAATGGCAGTAATGGCAAAATGGCAATGAACACAATGGCAGTAATGGCAATGAACACAATGGCAGTAATGGCAAAATGTCAATGAACACAATGGCAGTAATAGCAATGAACACAATGGATGTAATGGCAAAATGGCAATTAACAATGGCAGTAATGGCAAAATGGCAATTACAATGGCAGTAATGGCAATGAACACAATGGCAGTAATGGCAAAATGGCAATGAACACAATGGCAGTAATGGCAATGAACACAATGGCAGTAATGGCAAAAGGGCAATGAACAATGACAGTAATGGCAATGAACACAATGGCAGTAATGGCAAAATGGCAATGAACACAATGGCAGTAATAGCAATGAACACAATGGCAGTAATGGCAAAATGGCAATTAACAATGGCAGTAATGCCAAAATGGCAATTAACAATGGCAGTAATGGCAATGAACACAATGGCAGTAATGGCAAAATGGCAATGAACACAATGGCAGTAATAGCAAAGAACACAATGGCAGTAATGGCAAAATGGCAATGAACACAATGGCAGTAATGGCAATGAACACAATGGCAGTAATGGCAAAATGGCAATTAACACAATGGCAGTAATGGCAAAAGGGCAATTAACAATGGCAGTAATGGCAATTAACACAATGGCAGTAATGGCAAAATGGCAATTAACAATGGCAGTAATGGCAAAATGGCAATGAACACAATGGCAGTAATGGCAATGAACACAATGGCAGTAATGGCAAAATGTCAATGAACACAATGGCAGTAATAGCAATGAACACAATGGATGTAATGGCAAAATGGCAATTAACAATGGCAGTAATGGCAAAATGGCAATTAACAATGGCAGTAATGGCAATGAACACAATGGCAGTAATGGCAAAATGGCAATGAACACAATGGCAGTAATAGCAATGAACACAATGGCAGTAATGGCAGTAATAGCAATGAACACAATGGCAGTAATGGCAAAATGGCAATTAACAATGGCAGTAATGGCAAAATGGCAATTAACAATGGCAGTAATGGCAATGAACACAATGGCAGTAATGGCAAAATCGCAATTAACAATGGCAGTAATGGCAAAATGGCAATGAACAATGGCAGTAATGGCAATGAACACAATGGCAGTAATGGCAAAATGGCAATTAACACAATGGCAGTAATGGCAAAATGGCAATGAACAATGTCAGTAATGGCAATGAACACAATGGCAGTAATGCAAAAATGGCAATGAACACAATGGCAATAATGGCAAAATGGCAATGAACAATGGCAGTAATGGCAAAAAACACAATGGCAGTAATAGCAATGAACAAAATGGCAGTAATGGCAAAATGGCAATTAACAATGGCAGTAATGGCAAAATGGCAATTAACACAATGGCAGTAATGGCAAAATGGCAATGAACACAATGGCAGTAATGGCAATGAACACAATGGCAGTAATGGCAAAAGGGCAATGAACACAATGGCAGTAATGGCAATGAACACAATGGCAGTAATGGCATTAACAATGGCAGTAATGGCAAAATGGCAATTAACAATGGCAGTAATGGCAAAATGGCAATTAACAATGGCAGTATTGGCAAAATGGCAATTAACAATGGCAGTATTGGCAAAATGGCAATTAACACAATGGCAGTAATAACAATGAACACAATGGCAGTAATAGCAAAGAACACAATGGCAGTAATGGTAAAATGGCAATTAACAATGGCAGTAATGGCAAAATGGCAATTAACAATGGCAGTAATGGCAAAATGGCAATTAACAATGGCAGTAATGGCAATGAACACAATGGCAGTAATGGCAAAATGGCAATTAACAATGGCAGTAATGGCAATGAACACAATGGCAGTAATGGCAAAATGGCAATTAACAATGGCAGTAATGGCAATGAACACAATGGCAGTAATGGCAAAATGGCAATTAACAATGGCAGTAATGGCAATGAACACAATGGCAGTCATGGCAAAATGGCAATTAACCATGGCAGTAATGGCAAAATGGCAATTAACAATGGCAGTAATGACAATGAACACAATGGCAGTAATGGCAATGAACACAATGGCAGTAATGGCAAAATGGCAATTAACAATGGCAGTAATGGCAAAGAACACAATGGCAGTAATGGCAAAATGGCAAAGAACACAATGGCAGTAATGGCAAAATGGCAATGAACACAATGGCAGTAATGGCAAAATGGCAATGAACACAATGGCAGTAATGGCAAAATGGCAATGAACAATGGCAGTAATGGCAAAATGGCAATGAACACAATGGCAGTAATAGCAAAATGGCAATGGCAGTAATGGCAAAATGACAATTAACACAATGGCAGTAATGGCAAAATGGCAATGAACACAATGGCAGTAATGGCAATGAACACAATGGCAGTAATGGCAAAATGGCAATGAACACAATGGCAGTAATAGCAATGAACACAATGGCAGTAATGGCAAAATGGCAATTAACAATGGCAGTAATGGCAAAATGGCAATTAACAATGGCAGTAATGGCAATGAACACAATGGCAGTAATGGCAAAATGGCAATGAACACAATGGCAGTAATAGCAATGAACACAATGGCAGTAATGGCAAAATGGCAATTAACAATGGCAGTAATGGCAAAATGGCAATTAACAATGGCAGTAATGGCAAAATGGCAATTAACACAATGGCAGTAATGGCAAAATGGCAATTAACAATGGCAGTAATGGCAAAATGGCAATTAACACAATGGCAGTAATGGTAAAATGGCAATTAACAATGGCAGTAATGGCAAAATGGCAATTAACAATGGCAGTAATGGCAAAATGGCAATTAACAATGGCAGTAATGGCAATGAACACAATGGCAGTAATGGCAAAATGGCAATTAACAATGGCAGTAATGGCAATGAACACAATGGCAGTAATGGCAAAATGGCAATTAACAATGGCAGTAATGGCAATGAACACAATGGCAGTAATGGCAAAATGGCAATTAACAAAGGCAGTAATAGCAATGAACACAATGGCAGTAATGGTAAAATGGCAATTAACAATGGCAGTAATGGCAAAATGGCAATTAACAATGGCAGTAATGGCAATGAACACAATGGCAGTCATGGCAAAATGGCAATTAACCATGGCAGTAATGGCAAAATGGCAATTAACAATGGCAGTAATGACAATGAACACAATGGCAGTAATGGCAATGAACACAATGGCAGTAATGGCAAAATGGCAATTAACAATGGCAGTAATGGCAAAGAACACAATGGCAGTAATGGCAAAATGGCAAAGAACACAATGGCAGTAATGGCAAAATGGCAATGAACACAATGGCAGTAATGGCAAAATGGCAATGAACACAATGGCAGTAATGGCAAAATGGCAATGAACAATGGCAGTAATGGCAAAATGGCAAAGAACACAATGGCAGTAATGGCAAAATGGCAATGAACACAATGGCAGTAATGGCAATGAACACAATGGCAGTAATTGCAAAATGGCAATTAACACAATGGCAGTAATGGCAAAAGGGCAATTAACAATGGCAGTAATGGCAATTAACACAATGGCAGTAATGGCAAAATGGCAATTAACAATGGCAGTAATGGCAAAATGGCAATGAACACAATGGCAGTAATGGCAATGAACACAATGGCAGTAATGGCAAAATGGCAATGAACACAATGGCAGTAATAGCAATGAACACAATGGATGTAATGGCAAAATGGCAATTAACAATGGCAGTAATGGCAAAATGGCAATTAACAATGGCAGTAATGGCAATGAACACAATGGCAGTAATGGCAAAATGGCAATTAACAATGGCAGTAATGGCAATGAACACAATGGCAGTAATGGCAAAATGGCAATTAACAATGGCAGTAATGGCAAAATGGCAATGAACAATGGCAGTAATGGCAATGAACACAATGGCAGTAATGGCAAAATGGCAATTAACACAATGGCAGTAATGGCAAAATGGCAATGAACAATGGCAGTAATGGCAATGAACACAATGGCAGTAATGCCAAAATGGCAATGAACACAATGGCAATAATGGCAAAATGGCAATGAACAATGGCAGTAATGGCAAAAAACACAATGGCAGTAATAGCAATGAACACAATGGCAGTAATGGCAAAATGGCAATTAACAATGGCAGTAATGGCAAAATGGCAATTAACACAATGGCAGTAATGGCAAAATGGCAATGAACACAATGGCAGTAATGGCAATGAACACAATGGCAGTAATGGCAAAAGGGCAATGAACAATGGCAGTAATGGCAATGAACACAATGGCAGTAATGGCAAAATGGCAATTAACAATGGCAGTAATGGCAAAATGGCAATTAACAATGGCAGTAATGGCAATTAACACAACGGCAGTAATGTCAAAATGGCAATTAACACAATGGCAGTAATGGCAATGAACACAATGGCAGTAATGGCAAAAGGGCAATGAACAATGGCAGTAATGGCAATGAACACAATGGCAGTAATGGCAAAATGGCAATTAACAATGGCAGTAATGGCAAAATGGCAATTAACAATGGCAGTAATGGCAAAATGGCAATTAACAATGGCAAAATGGCAATTAACAATGGCAGTAATGGCAAAATGGCAATTAACAATGGCAAAATGGCAATTAACAATGGCAGTAATGGCAAAATGGCAATTAACAATGGCAGTAATGGCAATGAACACAATGGCAGTAATGGCAAAATGGCAATGAACACAATGGCAGTAATAGCAATGAACACAATGGCAGTAATAGCAATGAACACAATGGCAGTAATGGCAGTAATAGCAATGAACACAATGGCAGTAATGGCAAAATGGCAATTAACAATGGCAGTAATGGCAAAATGGCAATTAACACAATGGCAGTAATGGTAAAATGGCAATTAACAATGGCAGTAATGGCAAAATGGCAATTAACAATGGCAGTAATGGCAAAATGGCAATTAACACAATGGCAGTAATGGTAAAATGGCAATTAGCAATGGCAGTAATGGCAAAATGGCAATTAACAATGGCAGTAATGGCAAAATGGCAATTAACAATGGCAGTAATGGCAATGAACACAATGGCAGTAATGGTAAAATGGCAATTAACAATGGCAGTAATGGCAAAATGGCAAAGAACACAATGGCAGTAATGGCAAAATGGCAATGAACACAATGGCAGTAATGGCAAAATGGCAATGAACAATGGCAGTAATGGCAAAATGGCAATGAACACAATGGCAGTAATAGCAATGAACACAATGGCAGTAATGGCAAAATGGCAATTAACAATGGCAGTAATGGCAAAATGGCAATTAACAATGGCAGTAATGGCAATGAACACAATGGCAGTAATGGCAAAATGGCAATGAACACAATGGCAGTAATAGCAATGAACACAATTGCAGTAATGGCAAAATGGCAATTAACAATGGCAGTAATGGCAAAATGGCAATTAACAATGGCAGTAATGGCAAAATGGCAATTAACACAATGGCAGTAATGGCAAAATGGCAATTAACAATGGCAGTAATGGCAAAATGGCAATTAACACAATGGCAGTAATGGTAAAATGGCAATTAACAATGGCAGTAATGGCAAAATGGCAATTAACAATGGCAGTAATGGCAAAATGGCAATTAACAATGGCAGTAATGGCAATGAACACAATGGCAGTAATGGCAAAATGGCAATTAACAATGGCAGTAATGGCAATGAACACAATGGCAGTAATGGCAAAATGGCAATTAACAATGGCAGTAATGGCAATGAACACAATGGCAGTAATGGCAAAATGGCAATTAACAAAGGCAGTAATAGCAATGAACACAATGGCAGTAATGGTAAAATGGCAATTAACAATGGCAGTAATGGCAAAATGGCAATTAACAATGGCAGTAATGGCAATGAACACAATGGCAGTCATGGCAAAATGGCAATTAACCATGGCAGTAATGGCAAAATGGCAATTAACAATGGCAGTAATGACAATGAACACAATGGCAGTAATGGCAATGAACACAATGGCAGTAATGGCAAAATGGCAATTAACAATGGCAGTAATGGCAAAGAACACAATGGCAGTAATGGCAAAATGGCAAAGAACACAATGGCAGTAATGGCAAAATGGCAATGAACACAATGGCAGTAATGGCAAAATGGCAATGAACACAATGGCAGTAATGGCAAAATGGCAATGAACAATGGCAGTAATGGCAAAATGGCAAAGAACACAATGGCAGTAATGGCAAAATGGCAATGAACACAATGGCAGTAATGGCAATGAACACAATGGCAGTAATTGCAAAATGGCAATTAACACAATGGCAGTAATGGCAAAAGGGCAATTAACAATGGCAGTAATGGCAATTAACACAATGGCAGTAATGGCAAAATAGCAATTAACAATGGCAGTAATGGCAAAATGGCAATGAACACAATGGCAGTAATGGCAATGAACACAATGGCAGTAATGGCAAAATGGCAATTAACAATGGCAGTAATGGCAAAATGGCAATTAACAATGGCAGTAATGGCAAAATGGCAATTAACAATGGCAGATATGGCAATGAACACAATGGCAGTAATGGCAAAATGGCAATTAACACAATGGCAGTAATGCCAAAATGGCAATGAACAATGGCAGTAATGGCAAAAAACACAATGGCAGTAATAGCAATGAACACAATGGCAGTAATGGCAAAATGGCAATTAACAATGGCAGTAATGGCAAAATGGCAATTAACACAATGGCAGTAATGGCAAAATGGCAATGAACACAATGGCAGTAATGGCAATGAACACAATGGCAGTAATGGCAAAAGGGCAATGAACAATGGCAGTAATGGCAATGAACACAATGGCAGTAATGGTAAAATGGCAATTAACAATGGCAGTAATGGCAATGAACACAATGGCAGTAATGGCAAAATGGCAATTAACAATGGCAGTAATGGCAAAATGGCAATTAACAATGGCAGATATGGCAATGAACACAATGGCAGTAATGGCAAAATGGCAATTAACACAATGGCAGTAATGCCAAAATGGCAATGAACAATGGCAGTAATGGCAAAAAACACAATGGCAGTAATAGCAATGAACACAATGGCAGTAATGGCAAAATGGCAATTAACAATGGCAGTAATGGCAATGAACACAATGGCAGTAATGGCAAAAGGGCAATGAACAATGGCAGTAATGGCAATGAACACAATGGCAGTAATGGCAAAATGGCAATTAATAATGGCAGTAATGGCAAAATGGCAATTAACACAATGGCAGTAATGGCAAAATGGCAATGAACACAATGGCAGTAATAGCAATGAACACAATGGCAGTAATGGCAGTAATAGCAATGAACACAATGGCAGTAATGGCAAAATGGCAATTAACAATGGCAGTAATGTCAAAATGGCAATTAACAATGGCAGTAATGGCAAAATGGCAATTAACAATGGCAGTAATGGCAAAATGGCAATTAACACAATGGCAGTAATGGTAAAATGGCAATTAACAATGGCAGTAATGGCAAAATGGCAATTAACACAATGGCAGTAATGGCAAAATGGCAATTAACAATGGCAGTAATGGCAATGAACACAATGGCAGTAATGGTAAAATGGCAATTAACAATGGCAGTAATAGCAATGAACACAATGGCAGTAATGGTAAAATGGCAATTAACAATGGCAGTAATGGCAATGAACACAATGGCAGTAATGGCAAAATGGCAATTAACAATGGCAGTAATGGCAATGAACACAATGGCAGTAATGGCAAAATGGCAATTAACCATTGCAGAAATGGCAAAATGGCAATTAACAATGGCAGTAATAACAATGAACACAATGGCAGTAATGGCAAAATGGCAATTAACACAATGGCAGTAATGGCAAAATGGCAATTAACAATGGCAGTAATGGCAAAATGGAAAAGAACACAATGGCAGTAATGGCAAAATGGCAATGAACACAATGGCAGTAATGGCAATGAACACAATGGCAGTAATGGCATTAACAATGGCAGTAATAGCAATGAACACAATGGCAGTAATGGCAGTAATAGCAATGAACACAATGGCAGTAATGGCAGTAATAGCAATGAACACAATGGCAGTAATGGCAAAATGGCAATTAACAATGGCAGTAATGGCAAAATGGCAATTAACAATGGCAGTAATAGCAATGAACACAATGGCAGTAATGGTAAAATGGCAATTAACAATGGCAGTAATGGCAATGAACACAATGGCAGTAATGGCAAAATGGCAATTAACAATGGCAGTAATGGCAATGAACACAATGGCAGTAATGGCAATTAACAATGGCAGTAATAACAATGAACACAATGGCAGTAATGGCAGTAATAGCAATGAACACAATGGCAGTAATAGCAATGAACACAATGGCAGTAATGGCAGTAATAGCAATGAACACAATGGCAGTAATGGCAGTAATAGCAATGAACACAATGGCAGTAATGGCAAAATGGCAATTAACAATGGCAGTAATGGCAAAATGGCAATTAACAATGGCAGTAATGGCAAAATGGCAATTAACAATGGCAGTAATGGCAATGAACACAATGGCAGTAATGGCAAAATGGCAATTAACACAATGGCAGTAATGCCAAAATGGCAATGAACAATGGCAGTAATGGCAAAAAACACAATGGCAGTAATAGCAATGAACACAATGGCAGTAATGGCAGTAATAGCAATGAACACAATGGCAGTAATGGCAGTAATAGCAATGAACACAATGGCAGTAATGGCAAAATGGCAATTAACAATGGCAGTAATGGCAAAATGGCAATTAACAATGGCAGTAATGGCAATGAACACAGTGGCAGTAATGGCAAAATGGCAATGAACACAATGGCAATAATAGCAATGAACACAATGGCAGTAATAGCAATGAACACAATGGCAGTAATAGCAATGAACACAATGGCAGTAATAGCAATGAACACAATGGCAGTAATGGCAGTAATAGCAATGAACACAATGGCAGTAATGGCAAAATGGCAATTAACAATGGCAGTAATGGCAAAATGGCAATTAACAATGGCAGTAATGGCAAAATGAAAATTAACAATGGCAGTAATGGCAAAATGGCAATTAACAATGGCAGATATGGCAATGAACACAATGGCAGTAATGGCAAAATGGCAATTAACACAATGGCAGTAATGCCAAAATGGCAATGAACAATGGCAGTAATGGCAAAAAACACAATGGCAGTAATAGCAATGAACACAATGGCAGAAATGGCAAAATGGCAATTAACAATGGCAGTAATGGCAAAATGGCAATTAACACAATGGCAGTAATGGCAAAATGGCAATGAACACAATGGCAGTAATAGCAATGAACACAATGGCAGTAATGGCAGTAATAGCAATGAACACAATGGCAGTAATGGCAAAATGGCAATTAACAATGGCAGTAATGGCAAAAATGGCAATTAACAATGGCAGTAATGGCAAAATGGCAATTAACAATGGCAGTAATGGCAAAATGGCAATTAACACAATGGCAGTAATGGTAAAATGGCAATTAACAATGGCAGTAATGGCAAAATGGCAATTAACACAATGGCAGTAATGGCAAAATGGCAATTAACAATGGCAGTAATGGCAATGAACACAATGGCAGTAATGGTAAAATGGCAATTAACAATGGCAGTAATAGCAATGAACACAATGGCAGTAATGGTAAAATGGCAATTAACAATGGCAGTAATGGCAATGAACACAATGGCAGTAATGGCAAAATGGCAATTAACAATGGCAGTAATGGCAATGAACACAATGGCAGTAATGGCAAAATGGCAATTAACCATTGCAGAAATGGCAAAATGGCAATTAACAATGGCAGTAATAACAATGAACACAATGGCAGTAATGGCAGTAATAGCAATGAACACAATGGCAGTAATGGCAAAATGGCAATTAACACAATGGCAGTAATGGCAAAATGGCAATTAACAATGGCAGTAATGGCAAAATGGAAAAGAACACAATGGCAGTAATGGCAAAATGGCAATGAACACAATGGCAGTAATGGCAATGAACACAATGGCAGTAATGGCATTAACAATGGCAGTAATAGCAATGAACACAATGGCAGTAATGGCAGTAATAGCAATGAACACAATGGCAGTAATGGCAGTAATAGCAATGAACACAATGGCAGTAATGGCAAAATGGCAATTAACAATGGCAGTAATAGCAATGAACACAATGGCAGTAATGGTAAAATGGCAATTAACAATGGCAGTAATGGCAATGAACACAATGGCAGTAATGGCAAAATGGCAATTAACAATGGCAGTACTGGCAATGAACACAATGGCAGTAATGGCAATTAACAATGGCAGTAATAACAATGAACACAATGGCAGTAATGGCAGTAATAGCAATGAACACAATGGCAGTAATAGCAATGAACACAATGGCAGTAATGGCAGTAATAGCAATGAACACAATGGCAGTAATGGCAGTAATAGCAATGAACACAATGGCAGTAATGGCAAAATGGCAATTAACAATGGCAGTAATGGCAAAATGGCAATTAACAATGGCAGTAATGGCAAAATGGCAATTAACAATGGCAGTAATGGCAATGAACACAATGGCAGTAATGGCAAAATGGCAATTAACACAATGGCAGTAATGCCAAAATGGCAATGAACAATGGCAGTAATGGCAAAAAACACAATGGCAGTAATAGCAATGAACACAATGGCAGTAATGGCAGTAATAGCAATGAACACAATGGCAGTAATGGCAGTAATAGCAATGAACACAATGGCAGTAATGGCAAAATGGCAATTAACAATGGCAGTAATGGCAAAATGGCAATTAACAATGGCAGTAATGGCAATGAACACAGTGGCAGTAATGGCAAAATGGCAATGAACACAATGGCAATAATAGCAATGAACACAATGGCAGTAATAGCAATGAACACAATGGCAGTAATAGCAATGAACACAATGGCAGTAATAGCAATGAACACAATGGCAGTAATGGCAGTAATAGCAATGAACACAATGGCAGTAATGGCAAAATGGCAATTAACAATGGCAGTAATGGCAATGAACACAGTGGCAGTAATGGCAAAATGGCAATGAACACAATGGCAGTAATAGCAATGAACACAATGGCAGTAATAGCAATGAACACAATGGCAGTAATGGCAGTAATAGCAATGAACACAATGGCAGTAATGGCAAAATGGCAATTAACAATGGCAGTAATGGCAATGAACACAGTGGCAGTAATGGCAAAATGGCAATGAACACAATGGCAGTAATAGCAATGAACACAATGGTAGTAATGGCAGTAATAGCAATGAACACAATGGCAGTAATGGCAGTAATAGCAATGAACACAATGGCAGTAATGGCAAAATGGCAATTAACAATGGCAGTAATGGCAAAATGGCAAAATGGCAATTAACAATGGCAGTAATGGCAAAATGGCAATTAACACAATGGCAGTAATAACAATGAACAAAATGGCAGTAATAGCAATGAACACAATGGCAGTAATGGCAAAATGGCAATTAACAATGGCAGTAATGGCAAAATGGCAATAAACAATGGCAGTAATGGCAGAATGGCAATTAACAATGGCAGTAATGGCAAAATGGCAATTAACCATGGCAGTAATGGCAAAATGGCAATTAACAATGGCAGTAATGGCAGTAATAGCAATGAACACAATGGCAGTAATGGCAAAATGGCAATTAACAATGGCAGTAATGGCAAAATGGCAATTAACACAATGGCAGTAATGGCAAAATGGCAATTAACAATGGCAGTAATGGCAGTAATAGCAATGAACACAATGGCAGTAATCGCAATGAACACAATGGCAGTAATGGCAGTAAAGGCAATGAACACAATGGCAGTAATGGCAAAATGGCAATTAACAATGGCAGTAATGGCAAAATGGCAATTAACACAATGGCAGTAATGGCAAAATGGCAATTAACAATGGCAGTAATGGCAAAATGGCAATTAACAATGGCAGTAATAGCAATGAACAATGGCAGTAATGGCAAAATGGCAATTAACAATGGCAGTAATAGCAATGAACACAATGGCAGTAATGGTAAAATGGCAATTAACAATGGCAGTAATGGCAATGAACACAATGGCAGTAATGGCAAAATGGCAATTAACAATGGCAGTAATGGCAATGAACACAATGGCAGTAATGGCAAAATGGCAATTAACAATGGCAGTAATGGCAATGAACACAATGGCAGTAATGGCAATTAACAATGGCAGTAATAACAATGAACACAATGGCAGTAATGGCAGTAATAGCAATGAACACAATGGCAGTAATGGCAGTAATAGCAATGAACACAATGGTAGTAATGGCAAAATGGCAATTAACAATGGCAGTAATGGCAAAATGGCAATTAACAATGGCAGTAATGGCAATGAACACAATGGCAGTAATGGCAAAATGGCAATTAACACAATGGCAGTAATGCCAAAATGGCAATGAACAATGGCAGTAATGGCAAAAAACACAATGGCAGTAATAGCAATGAACACAATGGCAGAAATGGCAAAATGGCAATTAACAATGGCAGTAATGGCAAAATGGCAATTAACACAATGGCAGTAATGGCAAAATGGCAATGAACACAATGGCAGTAATAGCAATGAACACAATGGCAGTAATGGCAGTAATAGCAATGAACACAATGGCAGTAATGGCAAAATGGCAATTAACAATGGCAGTAATGGCAAAATGGCAATTAACAATGGCAGTAATGGCAAAATGGCAATTAACAATGGCAGTAATGGCAAAATGGCAATTAACACAATGGCAGTAATGGCAAAATGGCAATTAACAATGGCAGTAATGGCAATGAACACAATGGCAGTAATGGTAAAATGGCAATTAACAATGGCAGTAATGGCAATGAACACAATGGCAGTAATGGCAAAATGGCAATTAACCATGGCAGTAATGGCAAAATGGCAATTAACAATGGCAGTAATCACAATGAACACAATGGCAGTAATGGCAGTAATAGCAATGAACACAATGGCAGTAATGGCAAAATGGCAATTAACACAATGGCAGTAATGGCAAAATGGAAAAGAACACAATGGCAGTAATGGCAAAATGGCAATGAACACAATGGCAGTAATGGCAATGAACACAATGGCAGTAATGGCAATGAACACAATGGCAGTAATGGCATGAACAATGGCAGTAATAGCAATGAACACAATGGCAGTAATGGCAGTAATAGCAATGAACACAATGGCAGTAATGGCAGTAATAGCAATGAACACAATGGCAGTAATGGCAGTAATAGCAATGAACACAATGGCAGTAATGGCAAAATGGCAATTAACAATGGCAGTAATGGCAAAATGGCAATTAACAATGGCAGTAATGGCAAAATGGCAATTAACACAATGGCAGTAATGGTAAAATGGCAATTAACAATGGCAGTAATGGCAAAATGGCAATTAACAATGGCAGTAATGGCAATGAACACAATGGCAGTAATGGTAAAATGGCAATTAACAATGGCAGTAATGGCAATGAACACAATGGCAGTAATGGCAAAATGGCAATTAACCATGGCAGTAATGGCAAAATGGCAATTAACAATGGCAGTAATAACAATGAACACAATGGCAGTAATGGCAAAATGGCAATTAACACAATGGCAGTAATGGCAAAATGGAAAAGAACACAATGGCAGTAATGGCAAAATGGCAATGAACACAATGGTAGTAATGGCAATGAACACAATGGCAGTAATGGCATGAACAATGGCAGTAATAGCAATGAACACAATGGCAGTAATGGCAGTAATAGCAATGAACACAATGGCAGTAATGGCAGTAATAGCAATGAACACAATGGCAGTAATGGCAATTAACAATGGCAGTAATGGCAAAATGGCAATTAACAATGGCAGTAATAGCAATGAACAATGGCAGTAATGGCAAAATGGCAATTAACAATGGCAGTAATAGCAATGAACACAATGGCAGTAATGGTAAAATGGCAATTAACAATGGCAGTAATGGCAATGAACACAATGGCAGTAATGGCAAAATGGCAATTAACAATGGCAGTAATGGCAATGAACACAATGGCAGTAATGGCAAAATGGCAATTAACAATGGCAGTAATGGCAATGAACACAATGGCAGTAATGGCAATTAACAATGGCAGTAATAACAATGAACACAATGGCAGTAATGGCAGTAATAGCAATGAACACAATGGCAGTAATAGCAATGAACACAATGGCAGTAATGGCAGTAATAGCAATGAACACAATGGCAGTAATGGCAGTAATAGCAATGAACACAATGGCAGTAATGGCAAAATGGCAATTAATAATGGCAGTAATGGCAAAATGGCAATTAACAATGGCAGTAATGGCAAAATGGCAATTAACAATGGCAGTAATGGCAAAATGGCAATTAACAATGGCAGTAATGGCAATGAACACAATGGCAGTAATGGCAAAATGGCAATTAACACAATGGCAGTAATGCCAAAATGGCAATGAACAATGGCAGTAATGGCAAAAAACACAATGGCAGTAATAGCAATGAACACAATGGCAGTAATGGCAGTAATAGCAATGAACACAATGGCAGTAATGGCAGTAATAGCAATGAACACAATGGCAGTAATGGCAAAATGGCAATTAACAATGGCAGTAATGGCAAAATGGCAATTAACAATGGCAGTAATGGCAATGAACACAGTGACAGTAATGGCAAAATGGCAATGAACACAATGGCAATAATAGCAATGAACACAATGGCAGTAATAGCAATGAACACAATGGCAGTAATAGCAATGAACACAATGGCAGTAATGGCAGTAATAGCAATGAACACAATGGCAGTAATGGCAAAATGGCAATTAACAATGGCAGTAATGGCAATGAACACAGTGGCAGTAATGGCAAAATGGCAATGAACACAATGGCAGTAATAGCAATTAACACAATGGCAGTAATAGCAATGAACACAATGGCAGTAATGGCAGTAATAGCAATGAACACAATGGCAGTAATGGCAAAATGGCAATTAACAATGGCAGTAATGACAAAATGGCAATTAACAATGGCAGTAATGGCAATGAACACAGTGGCAGTAATGGCAAAATGGCAATGAACACAATGGCAGTAATAGCAATGAACACAATGGCAGTAATGGCAGTAATAGCAATGAACACAATGGCAGTAATGGCAGTAATAGCAATGAACACAATGGCAGTAATGGCAAAATGGCAATTAACAATGGCAGTAATGGCAAAATGGCAAAATGGCAATTAACAATGGCAGTAATGGCAAAATGGCAATTAACACAATGGCAGTAATAACAATGAACACAATGGCAGTAATAGCAATGAACACAATGGCAGTAATGGCAAAATGGCAATTAACAATGGCAGTAATGGCAAAATGGCAATTAACAATGGCAGTAATGGCAAAATGGCAATTAACCATGGCAGTAATGGCAAAATGGCAATTAACAATGGCAGTAATGGCAGTAATAGCAATGAACACAATGGCAGTAATGGCAAAATGGCAATTAACAATGGCAGTAATGGCAGTAATAGCAATGAACACAATGGCAGTAATCGCAATGAACACAATGGCAGTAATGGCAGTAAAGGCAATGAACACAATGGCAGTAATGGCAAAATGGCAATTAACAATGGCAGTAATGGCAAAATGGCAATTAACACAATGGCAGTAATGGCAAAATGGCAATTAACAATGGCAGTAATAGCAATGAACAATGGCAGTAATGGCAAAATGGCAATTAACAATGGCAGTAATAGCAATGAACACAATGGCAGTAATGGTAAAATGGCAATTAACAATGGCAGTAATGGCAATGAACACAATGGCAGTAATGGCAAAATGGCAATTAACAATGGCAGTAATGGCAATGAACACAATGGCAGTAATGGCAATTAACAATGGCAGTAATAACAATGAACACAATGGCAGTAATGGCAGTAATAGCAATGAACACAATGGCAGTAATAGCAATGAACACAATGGCAGTAATGGCAAAATGGCAATTAACACAATGGCAGTAATGGCAAAATGGCAATTAACACAATGGCAGTAATGGCAATGAACACATTTGGCAGTAATGGCAAAATGGCAATGAACACAATGGCAGTAATAGCAATGAACACAATGGCAGTAATAGCAATGAACACAATGGCAGTAATGGCAGTAATAGCAATGAACACAATGGCAGTAATGGCAAAATGGCAATTAACAATGGCAGTAATGGCAAAATGGCAATTAACAATGGCAGTAATGGCAATGAACACAATGGCAGTAATGGCAATGAACACAATGGCACTAATGGCAAAATGGCAATTAACACAATGGCAGTAATGGCAAAATGGCAATGAACACAATGGCAGTAATGGCAAAATGGCAATTAACCATGGCAGTAATGGCAAAATGGCAATTAACAATGGCAGTAATAGCAATGAACACAATGGCAGTAATGGCAATTAACAATGGCATTAATGGCAGTAAAGGCAATGAACACAATGGCAGTAATGGCAAACTGGCAATTAACAATGGCAGTAATGGCAAAATGGCAATGAACACAATGGCAGTAATGGCAAAATGGCAATGAACACAATGGCAGTAATGGCAAAATGGCAATTAACACAATGGCAGTAATGGCAAAATGGCAATTAACAATGGCAGTAATGGCAAAATGGCAATTAACAATGGCAGTAATAGCAATGAACAATGGCAGTAATGGCAAAATGGCAATTAACAATGGCAGTAATAGCAATGAACACAATGGCAGTAATGGTAAAATGGCAATTAACAATGGCAGTAATGGCAATGAACAAAATGGCAGTAATGGCAAAATGGCAATTAACAATGGCAGTAATGGCAATGAACACAATGGCAGTAAATGCAAAATGGCAATTAACAATGGCAGTAATGGCATTGAACACAATGGCAGTAATGGCAATTAACAATGGCAGTAATAGCAATGAACACAATGGCAGTAATAGCAATGAACACAATGGCAGTAATGGCAGTAATAGCAATGAACACAATGGCAGTAATGGCAAAATGGCAATTAACAATGGCAGTAATGGCAAAATGGCAATTAACAATGGCAGTAATGGCAATGAACACAATGGCAGTAATGGCAAAATGGCAATTAACACAATGGCAGTAATGCCAAAATGGCAATGAACAATGGCAGTAATGGCAATGAACACAATGGCAGAAATGGCAAAATGGCAATTAACAATGGCAGTAATGGCAAAATGGCAATTAACACAATGGCAGTAATGGCAAAATGGCAATGAACACAATGGCAGTAATAGCAATGAACACAATGGCAGTAATGGCAGTAATAGCAATGAACACAATGGCAGTAATGGCAAAATGGCAATTAACAATGGCAGTAATGGCAAAATGGCAATTAACAATGGCAGTAATGGCAAAATGGCAATTAACACAATGGCAGTAATGGTAAAATGGCAATTAACAATGGCAGTAATGGCAAAATGGCAATTAACACAATGGCAGTAATGGCAAAATGGCAATTAACAATGGCAGTAATGGCAATGAACACAATGGCAGTAATGGTAAAATGGCAATTAACAATGGCAGTAATGGCAATGAACACAATGGCAGTAATGGCAAAATGGCAATTAACCATGGCAGTAATGGCAAAATGGCAATTAACAATGGCAGTAATAACAATGAACACAATGGCAGTAATGGCAAAATGGCAATTAACACAATGGCAGTAATGGCAAAATGGAAAAGAACACAATGGCAGTAATGGCAAAATGGCAATGAACACAATGGCAGTAATGGCAATGAACACAATGGCAGTAATGGCATTAACAATGGCAGTAATAGCAATGAACACAATGGCAGTAATGGCAAAATGGCAATTAACAATGGCAGTAATAGCAATGAACAATGGCAGTAATGGCAAAATGGCAATTAACAATGGCAGTAATGGCAATGAACACAATGGCAGTAATAGCAATTAACACAATGGCAGTAATATCAATGAACACAATGGCAGTAATGGCAGTAATAGCAATGAACACAATGGCAGTAATGGCAAAATGGCAATTAACAATGGCAGTAATGGCAAAATGGCAATTAACAATGGCAGTAATGGCAATGAACACAGTGGCAGTAATGGCAAAATGGCAATGAACACAATGGCAGTAATAGCAATGAACACAATGGCAGTAATGGCAGTAATAGCAATGAACACAATGGCAGTAATGGCAGTAATAGCAATGAACACAATGGCAGTAATGGCAAAATGGCAATTAACAATGGCAGTAATGGCAAAATGGCAAAATGGCAATTAACAATGGCAGTAATGGCAAAATGGCAATTAACACAATGGCAGTAATAACAATGAACACAATGGCAGTAATAGCAATGAACACAATGGCAGTAATGGCAAAATGGCAATTAACAATGGCAGTAATGGCAAAATGGCAATTAACAATGGCAGTAATGGCAAAATGGCAATTAACCATGGCAGTAATGGCAAAATGGCAATTAACAATGGCAGTAATGGCAGTAATAGCAATGAACACAATGGCAGTAATCGCAATGAACACAATGGCAGTAATGGCAGTAAAGGCAATGAACACAATGGCAGTAATGGCAAAATGGCAATTAACAATGGCAGTAATGGCAAAATGGCAATTAACACAATGGCAGTAATGGCAAAATGGCAATTAACAATGGCAGTAATGGCAGTAAAGGCAATGAACACAATGGCAGTAATGGCAAAATGGCAATTAACAATGGCAGTAATGGCAAAATGGCAATTAACACAATGGCAGTAATGGCAAAATGGCAATTAACAATGGCAGTAATGGCAAAATGGCAATTAACAATGGCAGTAATAGCAATGAACAATGGCAGTAATGGCAAAATGGCAATTAACAATGGCAGTAATGGCAATGAACACAATGGCAGTAATGGCAAAATGGCAATTAACAATGGCAGTAATGGCAATGAACACAATGGCAGTAATGGCAATTAACAATGGCAGTAATAACAATGAACACAATGGCAGTAATGGCAGTAATAGCAATGAACACAATGGCAGTAATAGCAATGAACACAATGGCAGTAATGGCAAAATGGCAATTAACACAATGGCAGTAATGGCAAAATGGCAATTAACACAATGGCAGTAATGGCAATGAACACATTTGGCAGTAATGGCAAAATGGCAATTAACAATGGCAGTAATGGCAATGAACACAGTGGCAGTAATGGCAAAATGGCAATGAACACAATGGCAGTAATAGCAATGAACACGATGGCAGTAATAGCAATGAACACAATGGCAGTAATGGCAGTAATAGCAATGAACACAATGGCAGTAATGGCAAAATGGCAATTAACAATGGCAGTAATGGCAAAATGGCAATTAACAATGGCAGTAATGGCAAAATGGCAATTAACAATGGCAGTAATGGCAATGAACACAATGGCAGTAATGGCAATGAACACAATGGCAGTAATGGCAAAATGGCAACGAACACAATGGCAGTAATGGCAAAATGGCAATGACCACAATGGCAGTAATGGCAAAATGGCAATTAACCATGGCAGTAATGGCAAAGTGGCAATTAACAATGGCAGTAATAGCAATGAACACAATGGCAGTAATGGCAATTAACAATGGCAGTAATGGCAGTAAAGGCAATGAACACAATGGCAGTAATGGCAAAATGGCAATTAACAATGGCAGTAATGGCAGTAATAGCAATGAACACAATGGCAGTAATGGCAAATTGGCAATTAACAATGGCAGTAATGGCAGTAATAGCAATGAACACAATGGCAGTAATCGCAATGAACACAATGGCAGTAATGGCAGTAAAGGCAATGAACACAATGGCAGTAATAGCAATGAACACAATGGCAGTAATGGCAAAATGGCAATTAACAATGGCAGTAATGGCAAAATGGCAATTAACACAATGGCAGTAATGGCAAAATGGCAATTAACAATGGCAGTAATGGCAAAATGGCAATTAACAATGGCAGTAATAGCAATGAACAATGGCAGTAATGGCAAAATGGCAATTAACAATGGCAGTAATAGCAATGAACACAATGGCAGTAATGGTAAAATGGCAATTAACAATGGCAGTAATGGCAATGAACACAATGGCAGTAATGGCAAAATGGCAATTAACAATGGCAGTAATGGCAATGAACACAATGGCAGTAATGGCAAAATGGCAATTAACAATGGCAGTAATGGCAATGAACACAATGGCAGTAATGGCAATTAACAATGGCAGTAATAGCAATGAACACAATGGCAGTAATGGCAGTAATAGCAATGAACACAATGGCAGTAATGGCAGTAATAGCAATGAACACAATGGCAGTAATGGCAAAATGGCAATTAACAATGGCAGTAATGGCAAAATGGCAATTAACAATGGCAGTAATGGCAAAATGGCAATTAACAATGGCAGTAATGGCAAAATGGCAATTAACAATGGCAGATATGGCAATGAACACAATGGCAGTAATGGCAAAATGGCAATTAACACAATGGCAGTAATGGCAGTAATAGCAATGAACACAATGGCAGTAATGGCAAAATGGCAATTAACAATGGCAGTAATGGCAAAATGGCAATTAACAATGGCAGTAATGGCAAAATGGCAATTAACAATGGCAGTAATGGCAAAATGGCAATTAACAATGGCAGATATGGCAATGAACACAATGGCAGTAATGGCAAAATGGCAATTAACACAATGGCAGTAATGCCAAAATGGCAATGAACAATGGCAGTAATGGCAAAAAACACAATGGCAGTAATAGCAATGAACACAATGGCAGAAATGGCAAAATGGCAATTAACAATGGGAGTAATGGCAAAATGGCAATTAACACAATGGCAGTAATGGCAAAATGGCAATGAACACAATGGCAGTAATAGCAATGAACACAATGGCAGTAATGGCAGTAATAGCAATGAACACAATGGCAGTAATGGCAAAATGGCAATTAACAATGGCAGTAATGGCAAAATGGCAATTAACAATGGCAGTAATGGCAAAATGGCAATTAACAATGGCAGTAATGGCAAAATGGCAATTAACACAATGGCAGTAATGGTAAAATGGCAATTAACAATGGCAGTAATGGCAAAATGGCAATTAACACAATGGCAGTAATGGCAAAATGGCAATTAACAATGGCAGTAATGGCAATGAACACAATGGCAGTAATGGTAAAATGGCAATTAACAATGGCAGTAATAGCAATGAACACAATGGCAGTAATGGTAAAATGGCAATTAACAATGGCAGTAATGGCAATGAACACAATGGCAGTAATGGCAAAATGGCAATTAACAATGGCAGTAATGGCAATGAACACAATGGCAGTAATGGCAAAATGGCAATTAACCATTGCAGAAATGGCAAAATGGCAATTAACAATGGCAGTAATAACAATGAACACAATGGCAGTAATGGCAGTAATAGCAATGAACACAATGGCAGTAATGGCAAAATGGCAATTAACACAATGGCAGTAATGGCAAAATGGCAATTAACAATGGCAGTAATGGCAAAATGGAAAAGAACACAATGGCAGTAATGGCAAAATGGCAATGAACACAATGGCAGTAATGGCAATGAACACAATGGCAGTAATGGCATTAACAATGGCAGTAATAGCAATGAACACAATGGCAGTAATGGCAGTAATAGCAATGAACACAATGGCAGTAATGGCAGTAATAGCAATGAACACAATGGCAGTAATGGCAAAATGGCAATTAACAATGGCAGTAATGGCAAAATGGCAATTAACAATGGCAGTAATAGCAATGAACACAATGGCAGTAATGGTAAAATGGCAATTAACAATGGCAGTAATGGCAATGAACACAATGGCAGTAATGGCAAAATGGCAATTAACAATGGCAGTAATGGCAATGAACACAATGGCAGTAATGGCAATTAACAATGGCAGTAATAACAATGAACACAATGGCAGTAATGGCAGTAATAGCAATGAACACAATGGCAGTAATAGCAATGAACACAATGGCAGTAATGGCAGTAATAGCAATGAACACAATGGCAGTAATGGCAGTAATAGCAATGAACACAATGGCAGTAATGGCAAAATGGCAATTAACAATGGCAGTAATGGCAAAATGGCAATTAACAATGGCAGTAATGGCAAAATGGCAATTAACAATGGCAGTAATGGCAATGAACACAATGGCAGTAATGGCAAAATGGCAATTAACACAATGGCAGTAATGCCAAAATGGCAATGAACAATGGCAGTAATGGCAAAAAACACAATGGCAGTAATAGCAATGAACACAATGGCAGTAATGGCAGTAATAGCAATGAACACAATGGCAGTAATGGCAGTAATAGCAATGAACACAATGGCAGTAATGGCAAAATGGCAATTAACAATGGCAGTAATGGCAAAATGGCAATTAACAATGGCAGTAATGGCAATGAACACAGTGGCAGTAATGGCAAAATGGCAATGAACACAATGGCAATAATAGCAATGAACACAATGGCAGTAATAGCAATGAACACAATGGCAGTAATAGCAATGAACACAATGGCAGTAATAGCAATGAACACAATGGCAGTAATGGCAGTAATAGCAATGAACACAATGGCAGTAATGGCAAAATGGCAATTAACAATGGCAGTAATGGCAATGAACACAGTGGCAGTAATGGCAAAATGGCAATGAACACAATGGCAGTAATAGCAATGAACACAATGGCAGTAATAGCAATGAACACAATGGCAGTAATGGCAGTAATAGCAATGAACACAATGGCAGTAATGGCAAAATGGCAATTAACAATGGCAGTAATGGCAATGAACACAGTGGCAGTAATGGCAAAATGGCAATGAACACAATGGCAGTAATAGCAATGAACACAATGGCAGTAATGGCAGTAATAGCAATGAACACAATGGCAGTAATGGCAGTAATAGCAATGAACACAATGGCAGTAATGGCAAAATGGCAATTAACAATGGCAGTAATGGCAAAATGGCAAAATGGCAATTAACAATGGCAGTAATAGCAAAATGGCAATTAACACAATGGCAGTAATAACAATGAACAAAATGGCAGTAATAGCAATGAACACAATGGCAGTAATGGCAAAATGGCAATTAACAATGGCAGTAATGGCAAAATGGCAATTAACAATGGCAGTAATGGCAGAATGGCAATTAACAATGGCAGTAATGGCAAAATGGCAATTAACCATGGCAGTAATGGCAAAATGGCAATTAACAATGGCAGTAATGGCAGTAATAGCAATGAACACAATGGCAGTAATGGCAAAATGGCAATTAACAATGGCAGTAATGGCAAAATGGCAATTAACACAATGGCAGTAATGGCAAAATGGCAATTAACAATGGCAGTAATTGTAGTAATAGCAATGAACACAATGGCAGTAATCGCAATGAACACAATGGCAGTAATGGCAGTAAAGGCAATGAACACAATGGCAGTAATGGCAAAATGGCAATTAACAATGGCAGTAATGGCAAAATGGCAATTAACACAATGGCAGTAATGGCAAAATGGCAATTAACAATGGCAGTAATGGCAAAATGGCAATTAACAATGGCAGTAATAGCAATGAACAATGGCAGTAATGGCAAAATGGCAATTAACAATGGCAGTAATAGCAATGAACACAATGGCAGTAATGGCAGTAATAGCAATGAACACAATGGCAGTAATAGCAATGAACACAATGGCAGTAATGGCAAAATGGCAATTAACACAATGGCAGTAATGGCAAAATGGCAATTAACACAATGGCAGTAATGGCAATGAACACATTTGGCAGTAATGGCAAAATGGCAATTAACAATGGCAGTAATGGCAATGAACACAGTGGCAGTAATGGCAAAATGGCAATGAACACAATGGCAGTAATAGCAATGAACACGATGGCAGTAATAGCAATGAACACAATGGCAGTAATGGCAGTAATAGCAATGAACACAATGGCAGTAATGGCAAAATGGCAATTAACAATGGCAGTAATGGCAAAATGGCAATTAACAATGGCAGTAATGGCAAAATGGCAATTAACAATGGCAGTAATGGCAATGAACACAATGGCAGTAATTGCAATGAACACAATGGCAGTAATGGCAAAATGGCAACGAACACAATGGCAGTAATGGCAAAATGGCAATGACCACAATGGCAGTAATGGCAAAATGGCAATTAACACAATGGCAGTAATGGCAATTAACAATGGCAGTAATGGCAGTAAAGGCAATGAACACAATGGCAGTAATGGCAAAATGGCAATTAACAATGGCAGTAATGGCAGTAATAGCAATGAACACAATGGCAGTAATGGCAAAATGGCAATTAACAATGGCAGTAATGGCAGTAATAGCAATGAACACAATGGCAGTAATCGCAATGAACACAATGGCAGTAATGGCAGTAAAGGCAATGAACACAATGGCAGTAATAGCAATGAACACAATGGCAGTAATGGCAAAATGGCAATTAACAATGGCAGTAATGGCAAAATGGCAATTAACACAATGGCAGTAATGGCAAAATGGCAATTAACAATGGCAGTAATGGCAAAATGGCAATTAACAATGGCAGTAATAGCAATGAACAATGGCAGTAATGGCAAAATGGCAATTAACAATGGCAGTAATAGCAATGAACACAATGGCAGTAATGGTAAAATGGCAATTAACAATGGCAGTAATGGCAATGAACACAATGGCAGTAATGGCAAAATGGCAATTAACAATGGCAGTAATGGCAATGAACACAATGGCAGTAATGGCAAAATGGCAATTAACAATGGCAGTAATGGCAATGAACACAATGGCAGTAATGGCAATTAACAATGGCAGTAATAGCAATGAACACAATGGCAGTAATGGCAGTAATAGCAATGAACACAATGGCAGTAATGGCAGTAATAGCAATGAACACAATGGCAGTAATAGCAAAATGGCAATTAACAATGGCAGTAATGGCAAAATGGCAATTAACAATGGCAGTAATGGCAAAATGGCAATTAACAATGGCAGTAATGGCAAAATGGCAATTAACAATGGCAGATATGGCAATGAACACAATGGCAGTAATGGCAAAATGGCAATTAACACAATGGCAGTAATGCCAAAATGGCAATGAACAATGGCAGTAATGGCAAAAAACACAATGGCAGTAATAGCAATGAACACAATGGCAGAAATGGCAAAATGGCAATTAACAATGGCAGTAATGGCAAAATGGCAATTAACACAATGGCAGTAATGGCAAAATGGCAATGAACACAATGGCAGTAATAGCAATGAACACAATGGCAGTAATGGCAGTAATAGCAATGAACACAATGGCAGTAATGGCAAAATGGCAATTAACAATGGCAGTAATGGCAAAATGGCAATTAACAATGGCAGTAATGGCAAAATGGCAATTAACAATGGCAGTAATGGCAAAATGGCAATTAACACAATGGCAGTAATGGTAAAATGGCAATTAACAATGGCAGTAATGGCAAAATGGCAATTAACACAATGGCAGTAATGGCAAAATGGCAATTAACAATGGCAGTAATGGCAATGAACACAATGGCAGTAATGGTAAAATGGCAATTAACAATGGCAGTAATAGCAATGAACACAATGGCAGTAATGGTAAAATGGCAATTAACAATGGCAGTAATGGCAATGAACACAATGGCAGTAATGGCAAAATGGCAATTAACAATGGCAGTAATGGCAATGAACACAATGGCAGTAATGGCAAAATGGCAATTAACCATTGCAGAAATGGCAAAATGGCAATTAACAATAGCAGTAATAACAATGAACACAATGGCAGTAATGGCAAAATGGCAATTAACAATGGCAGTAATGGCAAAATGGCAATTAACAATGGCAGTAATGGCAATGAACACAATGGCAGTAATGGCAAAATGGCAATTAACACAATGGCAGTAATGCCAAAATGGCAATGAACAATGGCAGTAATGGCAATGAACACAATGGCAGAAATGGCAAAATGGCAATTAACAATGGCAGTAATGGCAAAATGGCAATTAACACAATGGCAGTAATGGCAAAATGGCAATGAACACAATGGCAGTAATAGCAATGAACACAATGGCAGTAATGGCAGTAATAGCAATGAACACAATGGCAGTAATGGCAAAATGGCAATTAACAATGGCAGTAATGGCAAAATGGCAATTAACAATGGCAGTAATGGCAAAATGGCAATTAACACAATGGCAGTAATGGTAAAATGGCAATTAACAATGGCAGTAATGGCAAAATGGCAATTAACACAATGGCAGTAATGGCAAAATGGCAATTAACAATGGCAGTAATGGCAATGAACACAATGGCAGTAATGGTAAAATGGCAATTAACAATGGCAGTAATGGCAATGAACACAATGGCAGTAATGGCAAAATGGCAATTAACCATGGCAGTAATGGCAAAATGGCAATTAACAATGGCAGTAATAACAATGAACACAATGGCAGTAATGGCAAAATGGCAATTAACACAATGGCAGTAATGGCAAAATGGAAAAGAACACAATGGCAGTAATGGCAAAATGGCAATGAACACAATGGCAGTAATGGCAATGAACACAATGGCAGTAATGGCATTAACAATGGCAGTAATAGCAATGAACACAATGGCAGTAATGGCAAAATGGCAATTAACAATGGCAGTAATAGCAATGAACAATGGCAGTAATGGCAAAATGGCAATTTACAATGGCAGTAATGGCAATGAACACAATGGCAGTAATAGCAATTAACACAATGGCAGTAATAGCAATGAACACAATGGCAGTAATGGCAGTAATAGCAATGAACACAATGGCAGTAATGGCAAAATGGCAATTAACAATGGCAGTAATGGCAAAATGGCAATTAACAATGGCAGTAATGGCAATGAACACAGTGGCAGTAATGGCAAAATGGCAATGAACACAATGGCAGTAATAGCAATGAACACAATGGCAGTAATGGCAGTAATAGCAATGAACACAATGGCAGTAATGGCAGTAATAGCAATGAACACAATGGCAGTAATGGCAAAATGGCAATTAACAATGGCAGTAATGGCAAAATGGCAAAATGGCAATTAACAATGGCAGTAATGGCAAAATGGCAATTAACACAATGGCAGTAATAACAATGAACACAATGGCAGTAATAGCAATGAACACAATGGCAGTAATGGCAAAATGGCAATTAACAATGGCAGTAATGGCAAAATGGCAATTAACAATGGCAGTAATGGCAAAATGGCAATTAACCATGGCAGTAATGGCAAAATGGCAATTAACAATGGCAGTAATGGCAGTAATAGCAATGAACACAATGGCAGTAATCGCAATGAACACAATGGCAGTAATGGCAGTAAAGGCAATGAACACAATGGCAGTAATGGCAAAATGGCAATTAACAATGGCAGTAATGGCAAAATGGCAATTAACACAATGGCAGTAATGGCAAAATGGCAATTAACAATGGCAGTAATGGCAGTAAAGGCAATGAACACAATGGCAGTAATGGCAAAATGGCAATTAACAATGGCAGTAATGGCAAAATGGCAATTAACACAATGGCAGTAATGGCAAAATGGCAATTAACAATGGCAGTAATGGCAAAATGGCAATTAACAATGGCAGTAATAGCAATGAACAATGGCAGTAATGGCAAAATGGCAATTAACAATGGCAGTAATGGCAATGAACACAATGGCAGTAATGGCAAAATGGCAATTAACAATGGCAGTAATGGCAATGAACACAATGGCAGTAATGGCAATTAACAATGGCAGTAATAACAATGAACACAATGGCAGTAATGGCAGTAATAGCAATGAACACAATGGCAGTAATAGCAATGAACACAATGGCAGTAATGGCAAAATGGCAATTAACACAATGGCAGTAATGGCAAAATGGCAATTAACACAATGGCAGTAATGGCAATGAACACATTTGGCAGTAATGGCAAAATGGCAATTAACAATGGCAGTAATGGCAATGAACACAGTGGCAGTAATGGCAAAATGGCAATGAACACAATGGCAGTAATAGCAATGAACACGATGGCAGTAATAGCAATGAACACAATGGCAGTAATGGCAGTAATAGCAATGAACACAATGGCAGTAATGGCAAAATGGCAATTAACAATGGCAGTAATGGCAAAATGGCAATTAACAATGGCAGTAATGGCAAAATGGCAATTAACAATGGCAGTAATGGCAATGAACACAATGGCAGTAATGGCAATGAACACAATGGCAGTAATGGCAAAATGGCAACGAACACAATGGCAGTAATGGCAAAATGGCAATGACCACAATGGCAGTAATGGCAAAATGGCAATTAACCATGGCAGTAATGGCAAAGTGGCAATTAACAATGGCAGTAATAGCAATGAACACAATGGCAGTAATGGCAATTAACAATGGCAGTAATGGCAGTAAAGGCAATGAACACAATGGCAGTAATGGCAAAATGGCAATTAACAATGGCAGTAATGGCAGTAATAGCAATGAACACAATGGCAGTAATGGCAAAATGGCAATTAACAATGGCAGTAATGGCAGTAATAGCAATGAACACAATGGCAGTAATCGCAATGAACACAATGGCAGTAATGGCAGTAAAGGCAATGAACACAATGGCAGTAATAGCAATGAACACAATGGCAGTAATGGCAAAATGGCAATTAACAATGGCAGTAATGGCAAAATGGCAATTAACACAATGGCAGTAATGGCAAAATGGCAATTAACAATGGCAGTAATGGCAAAATGGCAATTAACAATGGCAGTAATAGCAATGAACAATGGCAGTAATGGCAAAATGGCAATTAACAATGGCAGTAATAGCAATGAACACAATGGCAGTAATGGTAAAATGGCAATTAACAATGGCAGTAATGGCAATGAACACAATGGCAGTAATGGCAAAATGGCAATTAACAATGGCAGTAATGGCAATGAACACAATGGCAGTAATGGCAAAATGGCAATTAACAATGGCAGTAATGGCAATGAACACAATGGCAGTAATGGCAATTAACAATGGCAGTAATAGCAATGAACACAATGGCAGTAATGGCAGTAATAGCAATGAACACAATGGCAGTAATGGCAGTAATAGCAATGAACACAATGGCAGTAATGGCAAAATGGCAATTAACAATGGCAGTAATGGCAAAATGGCAATTAACAATGGCAGTAATGGCAAAATGGCAATTAACAATGGCAGTAATGGCAAAATGGCAATTAACAATGGCAGATATGGCAATGAACACAATGGCAGTAATGGCAAAATGGCAATTAACACAATGGCAGTAATGCCAAAATGGCAATGAACAATGGCAGTAATGGCAAAAAACACAATGGCAGTAATAGCAATGAACACAATGGCAGAAATGGCAAAATGGCAATTAACAATGGGAGTAATGGCAAAATGGCAATTAACACAATGGCAGTAATGGCAAAATGGCAATGAACACAATGGCAGTAATAGCAATGAACACAATGGCAGTAATGGCAGTAATAGCAATGAACACAATGGCAGTAATGGCAAAATGGCAATTAACAATGGCAGTAATGGCAAAATGGCAATTAACAATGGCAGTAATGGCAAAATGGCAATTAACAATGGCAGTAATGGCAAAATGGCAATTAACACAATGGCAGTAATGGTAAAATGGCAATTAACAATGGCAGTAATGGCAAAATGGCAATTAACACAATGGCAGTAATGGCAAAATGGCAATTAACAATGGCAGTAATGGCAATGAACACAATGGCAGTAATGGTAAAATGGCAATTAACAATGGCAGTAATAGCAATGAACACAATGGCAGTAATGGTAAAATGGCAATTAACAATGGCAGTAATGGCAATGAACACAATGGCAGTAATGGCAAAATGGCAATTAACAATGGCAGTAATGGCAATGAACACAATGGCAGTAATGGCAAAATGGCAATTAACCATTGCAGAAATGGCAAAATGGCAATTAACAATGGCAGTAATAACAATGAACACAATGGCAGTAATGGCAGTAATAGCAATGAACACAATGGCAGTAATGGCAAAATGGCAATTAACACAATGGCAGTAATGGCAAAATGGCAATTAACAATGGCAGTAATGGCAAAATGGAAAAGAACACAATGGCAGTAATGGCAAAATGGCAATGAACACAATGGCAGTAATGGCAATGAACACAATGGCAGTAATGGCATTAACAATGGCAGTAATAGCAATGAACACAATGGCAGTAATGGCAGTAATAGCAATGAACACAATGGCAGTAATGGCAGTAATAGCAATGAACACAATGGCAGTAATGGCAAAATGGCAATTAACAATGGCAGTAATGGCAAAATGGCAATTAACAATGGCAGTAATAGCAATGAACACAATGGCAGTAATGGTAAAATGGCAATTAACAATGGCAGTAATGGCAATGAACACAATGGCAGTAATGGCAAAATGGCAATTAACAATGGCAGTAATGGCAATGAACACAATGGCAGTAATGGCAATTAACAATGGCAGTAATAACAATGAACACAATGGCAGTAATGGCAGTAATAGCAATGAACACAATGGCAGTAATAGCAATGAACACAATGGCAGTAATGGCAGTAATAGCAATGAACACAATGGCAGTAATGGCAGTAATAGCAATGAACACAATGGCAGTAATGGCAAAATGGCAATTAACAATGGCAGTAATGGCAAAATGGCAATTAACAATGGCAGTAATGGCAAAATGGCAATTAACAATGGCAGTAATGGCAATGAACACAATGGCAGTAATGGCAAAATGGCAATTAACACAATGGCAGTAATGCCAAAATGGCAATGAACAATGGCAGTAATGGCAAAAAACACAATGGCAGTAATAGCAATGAACACAATGGCAGTAATGGCAGTAATAGCAATGAACACAATGGCAGTAATGGCAGTAATAGCAATGAACACAATGGCAGTAATGGCAAAATGGCAATTAACAATGGCAGTAATGGCAAAATGGCAATTAACAATGGCAGTAATGGCAATGAACACAGTGGCAGTAATGGCAAAATGGCAATGAACACAATGGCAATAATAGCAATGAACACAATGGCAGTAATAGCAATGAACACAATGGCAGTAATAGCAATGAACACAATGGCAGTAATAGCAATGAACACAATGGCAGTAATGGCAGTAATAGCAATGAACACAATGGCAGTAATGGCAAAATGGCAATTAACAATGGCAGTAATGGCAATGAACACAGTGGCAGTAATGGCAAAATGGCAATGAACACAATGGCAGTAATAGCAATGAACACAATGGCAGTAATAGCAATGAACACAATGGCAGTAATGGCAGTAATAGCAATGAACACAATGGCAGTAATGGCAAAATGGCAATTAACAATGCCAGTAATGGCAATGAACACAGTGGCAGTAATGGCAAAATGGCAATGAACACAATGGCAGTAATAGCAATGAACACAATGGCAGTAATGGCAGTAATAGCAATGAACACAATGGCAGTAATGGCAGTAATAGCAATGAACACAATGGCAGTAATGGCAAAATGGCAATTAACAATGGCAGTAATGGCAAAATGGCAAAATGGCAATTAACAATGGCAGTAATGGCAAAATGGCAATTAACACAATGGCAGTAATAACAATGAACAAAATGGCAGTAATAGCAATTAACACAATGGCAGTAATGGCAAAATGGCAATTAACAATGGCAGTAATGGCAAAATGGCAATTAACAATGGCAGTAATGGCAGAATGGCAATTAACAATGGCAGTAATGGCAAAATGGCAATTAACCATGGCAGTAATGGCAAAATGGCAATTAACAATGGCAGTAATGGCAGTAATAGCAATGAACACAATGGCAGTAATGGCAAAATGGCAATTAACAATGGCAGTAATGGCAAAATGGCAATTAACACAATGGCAGTAATGGCAAAATGGCAATTAACAATGGCAGTAATTGTAGTAATAGCAATGAACACAATGGCAGTAATCGCAATGAACACAATGGCAGTAATGGCAGTAAAGGCAATGAACACAATGGCAGTAATGGCAAAATGGCAATTAACAATGGCAGTAATGGCAAAATGGCAATTAACACAATGGCAGTAATGGCAAAATGGCAATTAACAATGGCAGTAATGGCAAAATGGCAATTAACAATGGCAGTAATAGCAATGAACAATGGCAGTAATGGCAAAATGGCAATTAACAATGGCAGTAATAGCAATGAACACAATGGCAGTAATGGCAGTAATAGCAATGAACACAATGGCAGTAATAGCAATGAACACAATGGCAGTAATGGCAAAATGGCAATGAACACAATGGCAGTAATGGCAAAATGGCAATTAACACAATGGCAGTAATGGCAAAATGGCAATTAACAATGGCAGTAATGGCAAAATGGCAATTAACAATGGCAGTAATAGCAATGAACAATGGCAGTAATGGCAAAATGGCAATTAACAATGGCAGTAATAGCAATGAACACAATGACAGTAATGGTAAAATGGCAATTAACAATGGCAGTAATGGCAATGAACAAAATGGCAGTAATGGCAAAATGGCAATTAACAATGGCAGTAATGGCAATGAACACAATGGCAGTAAATGCAAAATGGCAATTAACAATGGCAGTAATGGCATTGAACACAATGGCAGTAATGGCAATTAACAATGGCAGTAATAGCAATGAACACAATGGCAGTAATAGCAATGAACACAATGGCAGTAATGGCAGTAATAGCAATGAACACAATGGCAGTAATGGCAAAATGGCAATTAACAATGGCAGTAATGGCAAAATGGCAATTAACAATGGCAGTAATGGCAATGAACACAATGGCAGTAATGGCAAAATGGCAATTAACACAATGGCAGTAATGCCAAAATGGCAATGAACAATGGCAGTAATGGCAATGAACACAATGGCAGAAATGGCAAAATGGCAATTAACAATGGCAGTAATGGCAAAATGGCAATTAACACAATGGCAGTAATGGCAAAATGGCAATGAACACAATGGCAGTAATAGCAATGAACACAATGGCAGTAATGGCAGTAATAGCAATGAACACAATGGCAGTAATGGCAAAATGGCAATTAACAATGGCAGTAATGGCAAAATGGCAATTAACAATGGCAGTAATGGCAAAATGGCAATTAACACAATGGCAGTAATGGTAAAATGGCAATTAACAATGGCAGTAATGGCAAAATGGCAATTAACACAATGGCAGTAATGGCAAAATGGCAATTAACAATGGCAGTAATGGCAATGAACACAATGGCAGTAATGGTAAAATGGCAATTAACAATGGCAGTAATGGCAATGAACACAATGGCAGTAATGGCAAAATGGCAATTAACCATGGCAGTAATGGCAAAATGGCAATTAACAATGGCAGTAATAACAATGAACACAATGGCAGTAATGGCAAAATGGCAATTAACACAATGGCAGTAATGGCAAAATGGAAAAGAACACAATGGCAGTAATGGCAAAATGGCAATGAACACAATGGCAGTAATGGCAATGAACACAATGGCAGTAATGGCATTAACAATGGCAGTAATAGCAATGAACACAATGGCAGTAATGGCAAAATGGCAATTAACAATGGCAGTAATAGCAATGAACAATGGCAGTAATGGCAAAATGGCAATTAACAATGGCAGTAATGGCAATGAACACAATGGCAGTAATAGCAATTAACACAATGGCAGTAATAGCAATGAACACAATGGCAGTAATGGCAGTAATAGCAATGAACACAATGGCAGTAATGGCAAAATGGCAATTAACAATGGCAGTAATGGCAAAATGGCAATTAACAATGGCAGTAATGGCAATGAACACAGTGGCAGTAATGGCAAAATGGCAATGAACACAATGGCAGTAATAGCAATGAACACAATGGCAGTAATGGCAGTAATAGCAATGAACACAATGGCAGTAATGGCAGTAATAGCAATGAACACAATGGCAGTAATGGCAAAATGGCAATTAACAATGGCAGTAATGGCAAAATGGCAAAATGGCAATTAACAATGGCAGTAATGGCAAAATGGCAATTAACACAATGGCAGTAATAACAATGAACACAATGGCAGTAATAGCAATGAACACAATGGCAGTAATGGCAAAATGGCAATTAACAATGGCAGTAATGGCAAAATGGCAATTAACAATGGCAGTAATGGCAAAATGGCAATTAACCATGGCAGTAATGGCAAAATGGCAATTAACAATGGCAGTAATGGCAGTAATAGCAATGAACACAATGGCAGTAATCGCAATGAACACAATGGCAGTAATGGCAGTAAAGGCAATGAACACAATGGCAGTAATGGCAAAATGGCAATTAACAATGGCAGTAATGGCAAAATGGCAATTAACACAATGGCAGTAATGGCAAAATGGCAATTAACAATGGCAGTAATGGCAGTAAAGGCAATGAACACAATGGCAGTAATGGCAAAATGGCAATTAACAATGGCAGTAATGGCAAAATGGCAATTAACACAATGGCAGTAATGGCAAAATGGCAATTAACAATGGCAGTAATGGCAAAATGGCAATTAACAATGGCAGTAATAGCAATGAACAATGGCAGTAATGGCAAAATGGCAATTAACAATGGCAGTAATGGCAATGAACACAATGGCAGTAATGGCAAAATGGCAATTAACAATGGCAGTAATGGCAATGAACACAATGGCAGTAATGGCAATTAACAATGGCAGTAATAACAATGAACACAATGGCAGTAATGGCAGTAATAGCAATGAACACAATGGCAGTAATAGCAATGAACACAATGGCAGTAATGGCAAAATGGCAATTAACACAATGGCAGTAATGGCAAAATGGCAATTAACACAATGGCAGTAATGGCAATGAACACATTTGGCAGTAATGGCAAAATGGCAATTAACAATGGCAGTAATGGCAATGAACACAGTGGCAGTAATAGCAATGAACACGATGGCAGTAATAGCAATGAACACAATGGCAGTAATGGCAGTAATAGCAATGAACACAATGGCAGTAATGGCAAAATGGCAATTAACAATGGCAGTAATGGCAAAATGGCAATTAACAATGGCAGTAATGGCAAAATGGCAATTAACAATGGCAGTAATGGCAATGAACACAATGGCAGTAATGGCAATGAACACAATGGCAGTAATGGCAAAATGGCAACGAACACAATGGCAGTAATGGCAAAATGGCAATGACCACAATGGCAGTAATGGCAAAATGGCAATTAACCATGGCAGTAATGGCAAAGTGGCAATTAACAATGGCAGTAATAGCAATGAACACAATGGCAGTAATGGCAATTAACAATGGCAGTAATGGCAGTAAAGGCAATGAACACAATGGCAGTAATGGCAAAATGGCAATTAACAATGGCAGTAATGGCAGTAATAGCAATGAACACAATGGCAGTAATGGCAAATTGGCAATTAACAATGGCAGTAATGGCAGTAATAGCAATGAACACAATGGCAGTAATCGCAATGAACACAATGGCAGTAATGGCAGTAAAGGCAATGAACACAATGGCAGTAATAGCAATGAACACAATGGCAGTAATGGCAAAATGGCAATTAACAATGGCAGTAATGGCAAAATGGCAATTAACACAATGGCAGTAATGGCAAAATGGCAATTAACAATGGCAGTAATGGCAAAATGGCAATTAACAATGGCAGTAATAGCAATGAACAATGGCAGTAATGGCAAAATGGCAATTAACAATGGCAGTAATAGCAATGAACACAATGGCAGTAATGGTAAAATGGCAATTAACAATGGCAGTAATGGCAATGAACACAATGGCAGTAATGGCAAAATGGCAATTAACAATGGCAGTAATGGCAATGAACACAATGGCAGTAATGGCAAAATGGCAATTAACAATGGCAGTAATGGCAATGAACACAATGGCAGTAATGGCAATTAACAATGGCAGTAATAGCAATGAACACAATGGCAGTAATGGCAGTAATAGCAATGAACACAATGGCAGTAATGGCAGTAATAGCAATGAACACAATGGCAGTAATGGCAAAATGGCAATTAACAATGGCAGTAATGGCAAAATGGCAATTAACAATGGCAGTAATGGCAAAATGGCAATTAACAATGGCAGTAATGGCAAAATGGCAATTAACAATGGCAGATATGGCAATGAACACAATGGCAGTAATGGCAAAATGGCAATTAACACAATGGCAGTAATGCCAAAATGGCAATGAACAATGGCAGTAATGGCAAAAAACACAATGGCAGTAATAGCAATGAACACAATGGCAGAAATGGCAAAATGGCAATTAACAATGGGAGTAATGGCAAAATGGCAATTAACACAATGGCAGTAATGGCAAAATGGCAATGAACACAATGGCAGTAATAGCAATGAACACAATGGCAGTAATGGCAGTAATAGCAATGAACACAATGGCAGTAATGGCAAAATGGCAATTAACAATGGCAGTAATGGCAAAATGGCAATTAACAATGGCAGTAATGGCAAAATGGCAATTAACAATGGCAGTAATGGCAAAATGGCAATTAACACAATGGCAGTAATGGTAAAATGGCAATTAACAATGGCAGTAATGGCAAAATGGCAATTAACACAATGGCAGTAATGGCAAAATGGCAATTAACAATGGCAGTAATGGCAATGAACACAATGGCAGTAATGGTAAAATGGCAATTAACAATGGCAGTAATAGCAATGAACACAATGGCAGTAATGGTAAAATGGCAATTAACAATGGCAGTAATGGCAATGAACACAATGGCAGTAATGGCAAAATGGCAATTAACAATGGCAGTAATGGCAATGAACACAATGGCAGTAATGGCAAAATGGCAATTAACCATTGCAGAAATGGCAAAATGGCAATTAACAATGGCAGTAATAACAATGAACACAATGGCAGTAATGGCAGTAATAGCAATGAACACAATGGCAGTAATGGCAAAATGGCAATTAACACAATGGCAGTAATGGCAAAATGGCAATTAACAATGGCAGTAATGGCAAAATGGAAAAGAACACAATGGCAGTAATGGCAAAATGGCAATGAACACAATGGCAGTAATGGCAATGAACACAATGGCAGTAATGGCATTAACAATGGCAGTAATAGCAATGAACACAATGGCAGTAATGGCAGTAATAGCAATGAACACAATGGCAGTAATGGCAGTAATAGCAATGAACACAATGGCAGTAATGGCAAAATGGCAATTAACAATGGCAGTAATGGCAAAATGGCAATTAACAATGGCAGTAATAGCAATGAACACAATGGCAGTAATGGTAAAATGGCAATTAACAATGGCAGTAATGGCAATGAACACAATGGCAGTAATGGCAAAATGGCAATTAACAATGGCAGTAATGGCAATGAACACAATGGCAGTAATGGCAATTAACAATGGCAGTAATAACAATGAACACAATGGCAGTAATGGCAGTAATAGCAATGAACACAATGGCAGTAATAGCAATGAACACAATGGCAGTAATGGCAGTAATAGCAATGAACACAATGGCAGTAATGGCAGTAATAGCAATGAACACAATGGCAGTAATGGCAAAATGGCAATTAACAATGGCAGTAATGGCAAAATGGCAATTAACAATGGCAGTAATGGCAAAATGGCAATTAACAATGGCAGTAATGGCAATGAACACAATGGCAGTAATGGCAAAATGGCAATTAACACAATGGCAGTAATGCCAAAATGGCAATGAACAATGGCAGTAATGGCAAAAAACACAATGGCAGTAATAGCAATGAACACAATGGCAGTAATGGCAGTAATAGCAATGAACACAATGGCAGTAATGGCAGTAATAGCAATGAACACAATGGCAGTAATGGCAAAATGGCAATTAACAATGGCAGTAATGGCAAAATGGCAATTAACAATGGCAGTAATGGCAATGAACACAGTGGCAGTAATGGCAAAATGGCAATGAACACAATGGCAATAATAGCAATGAACACAATGGCAGTAATAGCAATGAACACAATGGCAGTAATAGCAATGAACACAATGGCAGTAATAGCAATGAACACAATGGCAGTAATGGCAGTAATAGCAATGAACACAATGGCAGTAATGGCAAAATGGCAATTAACAATGGCAGTAATGGCAATGAACACAGTGGCAGTAATGGCAAAATGGCAATGAACACAATGGCAGTAATAGCAATGAACACAATGGCAGTAATAGCAATGAACACAATGGCAGTAATGGCAGTAATAGCAATGAACACAATGGCAGTAATGGCAAAATGGCAATTAACAATGGCAGTAATGGCAATGAACACAGTGGCAGTAATGGCAAAATGGCAATGAACACAATGGCAGTAATAGCAATGAACACAATGGCAGTAATGGCAGTAATAGCAATGAACACAATGGCAGTAATGGCAGTAATAGCAATGAACACAATGGCAGTAATGGCAAAATGGCAATTAACAATGGCAGTAATGGCAAAATGGCAAAATGGCAATTAACAATGGCAGTAATAGCAAAATGGCAATTAACACAATGGCAGTAATAACAATGAACAAAATGGCAGTAATAGCAATGAACACAATGGCAGTAATGGCAAAATGGCAATTAACAATGGCAGTAATGGCAAAATGGCAATTAACAATGGCAGTAATGGCAGAATGGCAATTAACAATGGCAGTAATGGCAAAATGGCAATTAACCATGGCAGTAATGGCAAAATGGCAATTAACAATGGCAGTAATGGCAGTAATAGCAATGAACACAATGGCAGTAATGGCAAAATGGCAATTAACAATGGCAGTAATGGCAAAATGGCAATTAACACAATGGCAGTAATGGCAAAATGGCAATTAACAATGGCAGTAATTGTAGTAATAGCAATGAACACAATGGCAGTAATCGCAATGAACACAATGGCAGTAATGGCAGTAAAGGCAATGAACACAATGGCAGTAATGGCAAAATGGCAATTAACAATGGCAGTAATGGCAAAATGGCAATTAACACAATGGCAGTAATGGCAAAATGGCAATTAACAATGGCAGTAATGGCAAAATGGCAATTAACAATGGCAGTAATAGCAATGAACAATGGCAGTAATGGCAAAATGGCAATTAACAATGGCAGTAATAGCAATGAACACAATGGCAGTAATGGCAGTAATAGCAATGAACACAATGGCAGTAATAGCAATGAACACAATGGCAGTAATGGCAAAATGGCAATTAACACAATGGCAGTAATGGCAAAATGGCAATTAACACAATGGCAGTAATGGCAATGAACACATTTGGCAGTAATGGCAAAATGGCAATTAACAATGGCAGTAATGGCAATGAACACAGTGGCAGTAATGGCAAAATGGCAATGAACACAATGGCAGTAATAGCAATGAACACGATGGCAGTAATAGCAATGAACACAATGGCAGTAATGGCAGTAATAGCAATGAACACAATGGCAGTAATGGCAAAATGGCAATTAACAATGGCAGTAATGGCAAAATGGCAATTAACAATGGCAGTAATGGCAAAATGGCAATTAACAATGGCAGTAATGGCAATGAACACAATGGCAGTAATGGCAATGAACACAATGGCAGTAATGGCAAAATGGCAACGAACACAATGGCAGTAATGGCAAAATGGCAATGACCACAATGGCAGTAATGGCAAAATGGCAATTAACCATGGCAGTAATGGCAAAGTGGCAATTAACCATGGCAGTAATGGCAAAGTGGCAATTAACAATGGCAGTAATAGCAATGAACACAATGGCAGTAATGGCAATTAACAATGGCAGTAATGGCAGTAAAGGCAATGAACACAATGGCAGTAATGGCAAAATGGCAATTAACAATGGCAGTAATGGCAGTAATAGCAATGAACACAATGGCAGTAATGGCAAAATGGCAATTAACAATGGCAGTAATGGCAGTAATAGCAATGAACACAATGGCAGTAATCGCAATGAACACAATGGCAGTAATGGCAGTAAAGGCAATGAACACAATGGCAGTAATAGCAATGAACACAATGGCAGTAATGGCAAAATGGCAATTAACAATGGCAGTAATGGCAAAATGGCAATTAACACAATGGCAGTAATGGCAAAATGGCAATTAACAATGGCAGTAATGGCAAAATGGCAATTAACAATGGCAGTAATAGCAATGAACAATGGCAGTAATGGCAAAATGGCAATTAACAATGGCAGTAATAGCAATGAACACAATGGCAGTAATGGTAAAATGGCAATTAACAATGGCAGTAATGGCAATGAACACAATGGCAGTAATGGCAAAATGGCAATTAACAATGGCAGTAATGGCAATGAACACAATGGCAGTAATGGCAAAATGGCAATTAACAATGGCAGTAATGGCAATGAACACAATGGCAGTAATGGCAATTAACAATGGCAGTAATAGCAATGAACACAATGGCAGTAATGGCAGTAATAGCAATGAACACAATGGCAGTAATGGCAGTAATAGCAATGAACACAATGGCAGTAATAGCAAAATGGCAATTAACAATGGCAGTAATGGCAAAATGGCAATTAACAATGGCAGTAATGGCAAAATGGCAATTAACAATGGCAGTAATGGCAAAATGGCAATTAACAATGGCAGATATGGCAATGAACACAATGGCAGTAATGGCAAAATGGCAATTAACACAATGGCAGTAATGCCAAAATGGCAATGAACAATGGCAGTAATGGCAAAAAACACAATGGCAGTAATAGCAATGAACACAATGGCAGAAATGGCAAAATGGCAATTAACAATGGCAGTAATGGCAAAATGGCAATTAACACAATGGCAGTAATGGCAAAATGGCAATGAACACAATGGCAGTAATAGCAATGAACACAATGGCAGTAATGGCAGTAATAGCAATGAACACAATGGCAGTAATGGCAAAATGGCAATTAACAATGGCAGTAATGGCAAAATGGCAATTAACAATGGCAGTAATGGCAAAATGGCAATTAACAATGGCAGTAATGGCAAAATGGCAATTAACACAATGGCAGTAATGGTAAAATGGCAATTAACAATGGCAGTAATGGCAAAATGGCAATTAACACAATGGCAGTAATGGCAAAATGGCAATTAACAATGGCAGTAATGGCAATGAACACAATGGCAGTAATGGTAAAATGGCAATTAACAATGGCAGTAATAGCAATGAACACAATGGCAGTAATGGTAAAATGGCAATTAACAATGGCAGTAATGGCAATGAACACAATGGCAGTAATGGCAAAATGGCAATTAACAATGGCAGTAATGGCAATGAACACAATGGCAGTAATGGCAAAATGGCAATTAACCATTGCAGAAATGGCAAAATGGCAATTAACAATGGCAGTAATAACAATGAACACAATGGCAGTAATGGCAAAATGGCAATTAACAATGGCAGTAATGGCAAAATGGCAATTAACAATGGCAGTAATGGCAATGAACACAATGGCAGTAATGGCAAAATGGCAATTAACACAATGGCAGTAATGCCAAAATGGCAATGAACAATGGCAGTAATGGCAATGAACACAATGGCAGAAATGGCAAAATGGCAATTAACAATGGCAGTAATGGCAAAATGGCAATTAACACAATGGCAGTAATGGCAAAATGGCAATGAACACAATGGCAGTAATAGCAATGAACACAATGGCAGTAATGGCAGTAATAGCAATGAACACAATGGCAGTAATGGCAAAATGGCAATTAACAATGGCAGTAATGGCAAAATGGCAATTAACAATGGCAGTAATGGCAAAATGGCAATTAACACAATGGCAGTAATGGTAAAATGGCAATTAACAATGGCAGTAATGGCAAAATGGCAATTAACACAATGGCAGTAATGGCAAAATGGCAATTAACAATGGCAGTAATGGCAATGAACACAATGGCAGTAATGGTAAAATGGCAATTAACAATGGCAGTAATGGCAATGAACACAATGGCAGTAATGGCAAAATGGCAATTAACCATGGCAGTAATGGCAAAATGGCAATTAACAATGGCAGTAATAACAATGAACACAATGGCAGTAATGGCAAAATGGCAATTAACACAATGGCAGTAATGGCAAAATGGAAAAGAACACAATGGCAGTAATGGCAAAATGGCAATGAACACAATGGCAGTAATGGCAATGAACACAATGGCAGTAATGGCATTAACAATGGCAGTAATAGCAATGAACACAATGGCAGTAATGGCAAAATGGCAATTAACAATGGCAGTAATAGCAATGAACAATGGCAGTAATGGCAAAATGGCAATTAACAATGGCAGTAATGGCAATGAACACAATGGCAGTAATAGCAATTAACACAATGGCAGTAATAGCAATGAACACAATGGCAGTAATGGCAGTAATAGCAATGAACACAATGGCAGTAATGGCAAAATGGCAATTAACAATGGCAGTAATGGCAAAATGGCAATTAACAATGGCAGTAATGGCAATGAACACAGTGGCAGTAATGGCAAAATGGCAATGAACACAATGGCAGTAATAGCAATGAACACAATGGCAGTAATGGCAGTAATAGCAATGAACACAATGGCAGTAATGGCAGTAATAGCAATGAACACAATGGCAGTAATGGCAAAATGGCAATTAACAATGGCAGTAATGGCAAAATGGCAAAATGGCAATTAACAATGGCAGTAATGGCAAAATGGCAATTAACACAATGGCAGTAATAACAATGAACACAATGGCAGTAATAGCAATGAACACAATGGCAGTAATGGCAAAATGGCAATTAACAATGGCAGTAATGGCAAAATGGCAATTAACAATGGCAGTAATGGCAAAATGGCAATTAACCATGGCAGTAATGGCAAAATGGCAATTAACAATGGCAGTAATGGCAGTAATAGCAATGAACACAATGGCAGTAATCGCAATGAACACAATGGCAGTAATGGCAATAAAGGCAATGAACACAATGGCAGTAATGGCAAAATGGCAATTAACAATGGCAGTAATGGCAAAATGGCAATTAACACAATGGCAGTAATGGCAAAATGGCAATTAACAATGGCAGTAATGGCAGTAAAGGCAATGAACACAATGGCAGTAATGGCAAAATGGCAATTAACAATGGCAGTAATGGCAAAATGGCAATTAACACAATGGCAGTAATGGCAAAATGGCAATTAACAATGGCAGTAATGGCAAAATGGCAATTAACAATGGCAGTAATAGCAATGAACAATGGCAGTAATGGCAAAATGGCAATTAACAATGGCAGTAATGGCAATGAACACAATGGCAGTAATGGCAAAATGGCAATTAACAATGGCAGTAATGGCAATGAACACAATGGCAGTAATGGCAATTAACAATGGCAGTAATAACAATGAACACAATGGCAGTAATGGCAGTAATAGCAATGAACACAATGGCAGTAATAGCAATGAACACAATGGCAGTAATGGCAAAATGGCAATTAACACAATGGCAGTAATGGCAAAATGGCAATTAACACAATGGCAGTAATGGCAATGAACACATTTGGCAGTAATGGCAAAATGGCAATTAACAATGGCAGTAATGGCAATGAACACAGTGGCAGTAATGGCAAAATGGCAATGAACACAATGGCAGTAATAGCAATGAACACGATGGCAGTAATAGCAATGAACACAATGGCAGTAATGGCAGTAATAGCAATGAACACAATGGCAGTAATGGCAAAATGGCAATTAACAATGGCAGTAATGGCAAAATGGCAATTAACAATGGCAGTAATGGCAAAATGGCAATTAACAATGGCAGTAATGGCAATGAACACAATGGCAGTAATGGCAATGAACACAATGGCAGTAATGGCAAAATGGCAATTAACAATGGCAGTAATGGCAAAATGGCAATTAACACAATGGCAGTAATGGCAAAATGGCAATTAACAATGGCAGTAATGGCAAAATGGCAATTAACAATGGCAGTAATAGCAATGAACAATGGCAGTAATGGCAAAATGGCAATTAACAATGGCAGTAATAGCAATGAACACAATGGCAGTAATGGTAAAATGGCAATTAACAATGGCAGTAATGGCAATGAACACAATGGCAGTAATGGCAAAATGGCAATTAACAATGGCAGTAATGGCAATGAACACAATGGCAGTAATGGCAAAATGGCAATTAACAATGGCAGTAATGGCAATGAACACAATGGCAGTAATGGCAATTAACAATGGCAGTAATAGCAATGAACACAATGGCAGTAATGGCAGTAATAGCAATGAACACAATGGCAGTAATGGCAGTAATAGCAATGAACACAATGGCAGTAATAGCAAAATGGCAATTAACAATGGCAGTAATGGCAAAATGGCAATTAACAATGGCAGTAATGGCAAAATGGCAATTAACAATGGCAGTAATGGCAAAATGGCAATTAACAATGGCAGATATGGCAATGAACACAATGGCAGTAATGGCAAAATGGCAATTAACACAATGGCAGTAATGCCAAAATGGCAATGAACAATGGCAGTAATGGCAAAAAACACAATGGCAGTAATAGCAATGAACACAATGGCAGAAATGGCAAAATGGCAATTAACAATGGCAGTAATGGCAAAATGGCAATTAACACAATGGCAGTAATGGCAAAATGGCAATGAACACAATGGCAGTAATAGCAATGAACACAATGGCAGTAATGGCAGTAATAGCAATGAACACAATGGCAGTAATGGCAAAATGGCAATTAACAATGGCAGTAATGGCAAAATGGCAATTAACAATGGCAGTAATGGCAAAATGGCAATTAACAATGGCAGTAATGGCAAAATGGCAATTAACACAATGGCAGTAATGGTAAAATGGCAATTAACAATGGCAGTAATGGCAAAATGGCAATTAACACAATGGCAGTAATGGCAAAATGGCAATTAACAATGGCAGTAATGGCAATGAACACAATGGCAGTAATGGTAAAATGGCAATTAACAATGGCAGTAATAGCAATGAACACAATGGCAGTAATGGTAAAATGGCAATTAACAATGGCAGTAATGGCAATGAACACAATGGCAGTAATGGCAAAATGGCAATTAACAATGGCAGTAATGGCAATGAACACAATGGCAGTAATGGCAAAATGGCAATTAACCATTGCAGAAATGGCAAAATGGCAATTAACAATGGCAGTAATAACAATGAACACAATGGCAGTAATGGCAAAATGGCAATTAACAATGGCAGTAATGGCAAAATGGCAATTAACAATGGCAGTAATGGCAATGAACACAATGGCAGTAATGGCAAAATGGCAATTAACACAATGGCAGTAATGCCAAAATGGCAATGAACAATGGCAGTAATGGCAATGAACACAATGGCAGAAATGGCAAAATGGCAATTAACAATGGCAGTAATGGCAAAATGGCAATTAACACAATGGCAGTAATGGCAAAATGGCAATGAACACAATGGCAGTAATAGCAATGAACACAATGGCAGTAATGGCAGTAATAGCAATGAACACAATGGCAGTAATGGCAAAATGGCAATTAACAATGGCAGTAATGGCAAAATGGCAATTAACAATGGCAGTAATGGCAAAATGGCAATTAACACAATGGCAGTAATGGTAAAATGGCAATTAACAATGGCAGTAATGGCAAAATGGCAATTAACACAATGGCAGTAATGGCAAAATGGCAATTAACAATGGCAGTAATGGCAATGAACACAATGGCAGTAATGGTAAAATGGCAATTAACAATGGCAGTAATGGCAATGAACACAATGGCAGTAATGGCAAAATGGCAATTAACCATGGCAGTAATGGCAAAATGGCAATTAACAATGGCAGTAATAACAATGAACACAATGGCAGTAATGGCAAAATGGCAATTAACACAATGGCAGTAATGGCAAAATGGAAAAGAACACAATGGCAGTAATGGCAAAATGGCAATGAACACAATGGCAGTAATGGCAATGAACACAATGGCAGTAATGGCATTAACAATGGCAGTAATAGCAATGAACACAATGGCAGTAATGGCAAAATGGCAATTAACAATGGCAGTAATAGCAATGAACAATGGCAGTAATGGCAAAATGGCAATTAACAATGGCAGTAATGGCAATGAACACAATGGCAGTAATAGCAATTAACACAATGGCAGTAATAGCAATGAACACAATGGCAGTAATGGCAGTAATAGCAATGAACACAATGGCAGTAATGGCAAAATGGCAATTAACAATGGCAGTAATGGCAAAATGGCAATTAACAATGGCAGTAATGGCAATGAACACAGTGGCAGTAATGGCAAAATGGCAATGAACACAATGGCAGTAATAGCAATGAACACAATGGCAGTAATGGCAGTAATAGCAATGAACACAATGGCAGTAATGGCAGTAATAGCAATGAACACAATGGCAGTAATGGCAAAATGGCAATTAACAATGGCAGTAATGGCAAAATGGCAAAATGGCAATTAACAATGGCAGTAATGGCAAAATGGCAATTAACACAATGGCAGTAATAACAATGAACACAATGGCAGTAATAGCAATGAACACAATGGCAGTAATGGCAAAATGGCAATTAACAATGGCAGTAATGGCAAAATGGCAATTAACAATGGCAGTAATGGCAAAATGGCAATTAACCATGGCAGTAATGGCAAAATGGCAATTAACAATGGCAGTAATGGCAGTAATAGCAATGAACACAATGGCAGTAATCGCAATGAACACAATGGCAGTAATGGCAATAAAGGCAATGAACACAATGGCAGTAATGGCAAAATGGCAATTAACAATGGCAGTAATGGCAAAATGGCAATTAACACAATGGCAGTAATGGCAAAATGGCAATTAACAATGGCAGTAATGGCAGTAAAGGCAATGAACACAATGGCAGTAATGGCAAAATGGCAATTAACAATGGCAGTAATGGCAAAATGGCAATTAACACAATGGCAGTAATGGCAAAATGGCAATTAACAATGGCAGTAATGGCAAAATGGCAATTAACAATGGCAGTAATAGCAATGAACAATGGCAGTAATGGCAAAATGGCAATTAACAATGGCAGTAATGGCAATGAACACAATGGCAGTAATGGCAAAATGGCAATTAACAATGGCAGTAATGGCAATGAACACAATGGCAGTAATGGCAATTAACAATGGCAGTAATAACAATGAACACAATGGCAGTAATGGCAGTAATAGCAATGAACACAATGGCAGTAATAGCAATGAACACAATGGCAGTAATGGCAAAATGGCAATTAACACAATGGCAGTAATGGCAAAATGGCAATTAACACAATGGCAGTAATGGCAATGAACACATTTGGCAGTAATGGCAAAATGGCAATTAACAATGGCAGTAATGGCAATGAACACAGTGGCAGTAATGGCAAAATGGCAATGAACACAATGGCAGTAATAGCAATGAACACGATGGCAGTAATAGCAATGAACACAATGGCAGTAATGGCAGTAATAGCAATGAACACAATGGCAGTAATGGCAAAATGGCAATTAACAATGGCAGTAATGGCAAAATGGCAATTAACAATGGCAGTAATGGCAAAATGGCAATTAACAATGGCAGTAATGGCAATGAACACAATGGCAGTAATGGCAATGAACACAATGGCAGTAATGGCAAAATGGCAACGAACACAATGGCAGTAATGGCAAAATGGCAATGACCACAATGGCAGTAATGGCAAAATGGCAATTAACCATGGCAGTAATGGCAAAGTGGCAATTAACAATGGCAGTAATAGCAATGAACACAATGGCAGTAATGGCAATTAACAATGGCAGTAATGGCAGTAAAGGCAATGAACACAATGGCAGTAATGGCAAAATGGCAATTAACAATGGCAGTAATGGCAGTAATAGCAATGAACACAATGGCAGTAATGGCAAAATGGCAATTAACAATGGCAGTAATGGCAGTAATAGCAATGAACACAATGGCAGTAATCGCAATGAACACAATGGCAGTAATGGCAGTAAAGGCAATGAACACAATGGCAGTAATAGCAATGAACACAATGGCAGTAATGGCAAAATGGCAATTAACAATGGCAGTAATGGCAAAATGGCAATTAACACAATGGCAGTAATGGCAAAATGGCAATTAACAATGGCAGTAATGGCAAAATGGCAATTAACAATCGCAGTAATAGCAATGAACAATGGCAGTAATGGCAAAATGGCAATTAACAATGGCAGTAATAGCAATGAACACAATGGCAGTAATGGTAAAATGGCAATTAACAATGGCAGTAATGGCAATGAACACAATGGCAGTAATGGCAAAATGGCAATTAACAATGGCAGTAATGGCAATGAACACAATGGCAGTAATGGCAAAATGGCAATTAACAATGGCAGTAATGGCAATGAACACAATGGCAGTAATGGCAATTAACAATGGCAGTAATAGCAATGAACACAATGGCAGTAATGGCAGTAATAGCAATGAACACAATGGCAGTAATGGCAGTAATAGCAATGAACACAATGGCAGTAATGGCAAAATGGCAATTAACAATGGCAGTAATGGCAAAATGGCAATTAACAATGGCAGTAATGGCAAAATGGCAATTAACAATGGCAGTAATGGCAAAATGGCAATTAACAATGGCAGATATGGCAATGAACACAATGGCAGTAATGGCAAAATGGCAATTAACACAATGGCAGTAATGCCAAAATGGCAATGAACAATGGCAGTAATGGCAAAAAACACAATGGCAGTAATAGCAATGAACACAATGGCAGAAATGGCAAAATGGCAATTAACAATGGGAGTAATGGCAAAATGGCAATTAACACAATGGCAGTAATGGCAAAATGGCAATGAACACAATGGCAGTAATAGCAATGAACACAATGGCAGTAATGGCAGTAATAGCAATGAACACAATGGCAGTAATGGCAAAATGGCAATTAACAATGGCAGTAATGGCAAAATGGCAATTAACAATGGCAGTAATGGCAAAATGGCAATTAACAATGGCAGTAATGGCAAAATGGCAATTAACACAATGGCAGTAATGGTAAAATGGCAATTAACAATGGCAGTAATGGCAAAATGGCAATTAACACAATGGCAGTAATGGCAAAATGGCAATTAACAATGGCAGTAATGGCAATGAACACAATGGCAGTAATGGTAAAATGGCAATTAACAATGGCAGTAATAGCAATGAACACAATGGCAGTAATGGTAAAATGGCAATTAACAATGGCAGTAATGGCAATGAACACAATGGCAGTAATGGCAAAATGGCAATTAACAATGGCAGTAATGGCAATGAACACAATGGCAGTAATGGCAAAATGGCAATTAACCATTGCAGAAATGGCAAAATGGCAATTAACAATGGCAGTAATAACAATGAACACAATGGCAGTAATGGCAGTAATAGCAATGAACACAATGGCAGTAATGGCAAAATGGCAATTAACACAATGGCAGTAATGGCAAAATGGCAATTAACAATGGCAGTAATGGCAAAATGGAAAAGAACACAATGGCAGTAATGGCAAAATGGCAATGAACACAATGGCAGTAATGGCAATGAACACAATGGCAGTAATGGCATTAACAATGGCAGTAATAGCAATGAACACAATGGCAGTAATGGCAGTAATAGCAATGAACACAATGGCAGTAATGGCAGTAATAGCAATGAACACAATGGCAGTAATGGCAAAATGGCAATTAACAATGGCAGTAATGGCAAAATGGCAATTAACAATGGCAGTAATAGCAATGAACACAATGGCAGTAATGGTAAAATGGCAATTAACAATGGCAGTAATGGCAATGAACACAATGGCAGTAATGGCAAAATGGCAATTAACAATGGCAGTAATGGCAATGAACACAATGGCAGTAATGGCAATTAACAATGGCAGTAATAACAATGAACACAATGGCAGTAATGGCAGTAATAGCAATGAACACAATGGCAGTAATAGCAATGAACACAATGGCAGTAATGGCAGTAATAGCAATGAACACAATGGCAGTAATGGCAGTAATAGCAATGAACACAATGGCAGTAATGGCAAAATGGCAATTAACAATGGCAGTAATGGCAAAATGGCAATTAACAATGGCAGTAATGGCAAAATGGCAATTAACAATGGCAGTAATGGCAATGAACACAATGGCAGTAATGGCAAAATGGCAATTAACACAATGGCAGTAATGCCAAAATGGCAATGAACAATGGCAGTAATGGCAAAAAACACAATGGCAGTAATAGCAATGAACACAATGGCAGTAATGGCAGTAATAGCAATGAACACAATGGCAGTAATGGCAGTAATAGCAATGAACACAATGGCAGTAATGGCAAAATGGCAATTAACAATGGCAGTAATGGCAAAATGGCAATTAACAATGGCAGTAATGGCAATGAACACAGTGGCAGTAATGGCAAAATGGCAATGAACACAATGGCAATAATAGCAATGAACACAATGGCAGTAATAGCAATGAACACAATGGCAGTAATAGCAATGAACACAATGGCAGTAATAGCAATGAACACAATGGCAGTAATGGCAGTAATAGCAATGAACACAATGGCAGTAATGGCAAAATGGCAATTAACAATGGCAGTAATGGCAATGAACACAGTGGCAGTAATGGCAAAATGGCAATGAACACAATGGCAGTAATAGCAATGAACACAATGGCAGTAATAGCAATGAACACAATGGCAGTAATGGCAGTAATAGCAATGAACACAATGGCAGTAATGGCAAAATGGCAATTAACAATGGCAGTAATGGCAATGAACACAGTGGCAGTAATGGCAAAATGGCAATGAACACAATGGCAGTAATAGCAATGAACACAATGGCAGTAATGGCAGTAATAGCAATGAACACAATGGCAGTAATGGCAGTAATAGCAATGAACACAATGGCAGTAATGGCAAAATGGCAATTAACAATGGCAGTAATGGCAAAATGGCAAAATGGCAATTAACAATGGCAGTAATGGCAAAATGGCAATTAACACAATGGCAGTAATAACAATGAACAAAATGGCAGTAATAGCAATTAACACAATGGCAGTAATGGCAAAATGGCAATTAACAATGGCAGTAATGGCAAAATGGCAATTAACAATGGCAGTAATGGCAGAATGGCAATTAACAATGGCAGTAATGGCAAAATGGCAATTAACCATGGCAGTAATGGCAAAATGGCAATTAACAATGGCAGTAATGGCAGTAATAGCAATGAACACAATGGCAGTAATGGCAAAATGGCAATTAACAATGGCAGTAATGGCAAAATGGCAATTAACACAATGGCAGTAATGGCAAAATGGCAATTAACAATGGCAGTAATTGTAGTAATAGCAATGAACACAATGGCAGTAATCGCAATGAACACAATGGCAGTAATGGCAGTAAAGGCAATGAACACAATGGCAGTAATGGCAAAATGGCAATTAACAATGGCAGTAATGGCAAAATGGCAATTAACACAATGGCAGTAATGGCAAAATGGCAATTAACAATGGCAGTAATGGCAAAATGGCAATTAACAATGGCAGTAATAGCAATGAACAATGGCAGTAATGGCAAAATGGCAATTAACAATGGCAGTAATAGCAATGAACACAATGGCAGTAATGGCAGTAATAGCAATGAACACAATGGCAGTAATAGCAATGAACACAATGGCAGTAATGGCAAAATGGCAATTAACACAATGGCAGTAATGGCAAAATGGCAATTAACACAATGGCAGTAATGGCAATGAACACATTTGGCAGTAATGGCAAAATGGCAATTAACAATGGCAGTAATGGCAATGAACACAGTGGCAGTAATGGCAAAATGGCAATGAACACAATGGCAGTAATAGCAATGAACACGATGGCAGTAATAGCAATGAACACAATGGCAGTAATGGCAGTAATAGCAATGAACACAATGGCAGTAATGGCAAAATGGCAATTAACAATGGCAGTAATGGCAAAATGGCAATTAACAATGGCAGTAATGGCAAAATGGCAATTAACAATGGCAGTAATGGCAATGAACACAATGGCAGTAATGGCAATGAACACAATGGCAGTAATGGCAAAATGGCAACGAACACAATGGCAGTAATGGCAAAATGGCAATGACCACAATGGCAGTAATGGCAAAATGGCAATTAACCATGGCAGTAATGGCAAAGTGGCAATTAACAATGGCAGTAATAGCAATGAACACAATGGCAGTAATGGCAATTAACAATGGCAGTAATGGCAGTAAAGGCAATGAACACAATGGCAGTAATGGCAAAATGGCAATTAACAATGGCAGTAATGGCAGTAATAGCAATGAACACAATGGCAGTAATGGCAAAATGGCAATTAACAATGGCAGTAATGGCAGTAATAGCAATGAACACAATGGCAGTAATCGCAATGAACACAATGGCAGTAATGGCAGTAAAGGCAATGAACACAATGGCAGTAATAGCAATGAACACAATGGCAGTAATGGCAAAATGGCAATTAACAATGGCAGTAATGGCAAAATGGCAATTAACACAATGGCAGTAATGGCAAAATGGCAATTAACAATGGCAGTAATGGCAAAATGGCAATTAACAATGGCAGTAATAGCAATGAACAATGGCAGTAATGGCAAAATGGCAATTAACAATGGCAGTAATAGCAATGAACACAATGGCAGTAATGGTAAAATGGCAATTAACAATGGCAGTAATGGCAATGAACACAATGGCAGTAATGGCAAAATGGCAATTAACAATGGCAGTAATGGCAATGAACACAATGGCAGTAATGGCAAAATGGCAATTAACAATGGCAGTAATGGCAATGAACACAATGGCAGTAATGGCAATTAACAATGGCAGTAATAGCAATGAACACAATGGCAGTAATGGCAGTAATAGCAATGAACACAATGGCAGTAATGGCAGTAATAGCAATGAACACAATGGCAGTAATAGCAAAATGGCAATTAACAATGGCAGTAATGGCAAAATGGCAATTAACAATGGCAGTAATGGCAAAATGGCAATTAACAATGGCAGTAATGGCAAAATGGCAATTAACAATGGCAGATATGGCAATGAACACAATGGCAGTAATGGCAAAATGGCAATTAACACAATGGCAGTAATGCCAAAATGGCAATGAACAATGGCAGTAATGGCAAAAAACACAATGGCAGTAATAGCAATGAACACAATGGCAGAAATGGCAAAATGGCAATTAACAATGGCAGTAATGGCAAAATGGCAATTAACACAATGGCAGTAATGGCAAAATGGCAATGAACACAATGGCAGTAATAGCAATGAACACAATGGCAGTAATGGCAGTAATAGCAATGAACACAATGGCAGTAATAGCAAAATGGCAATTAACAATGGCAGTAATGGCAAAATGGCAATTAACAATGGCAGTAATGGCAAAATGGCAATTAACACAATGGCAGTAATGGTAAAATGGCAATTAACAATGGCAGTAATGGCAAAATGGCAATTAACACAATGGCAGTAATGGCAAAATGGCAATTAACAATGGCAGTAATGGCAATGAACACAATGGCAGTAATGGTAAAATGGCAATTAACAATGGCAGTAATAGCAATGAACACAATGGCAGTAATGGTAAAATGGCAATTAACAATGGCAGTAATGGCAATGAACACAATGGCAGTAATGGCAAAATGGCAATTAACAATGGCAGTAATGGCAATGAACACAATGGCAGTAATGGCAAAATGGCAATTAACCATTGCAGAAATGGCAAAATGGCAATTAACAATGGCAGTAATAACAATGAACACAATGGCAGTAATGGCAGTAATAGCAATGAACACAATGGCAGTAATGGCAAAATGGCAATTAACACAATGGCAGTAATGGCAAAATGGCAATTAACAATGGCAGTAATGGCAAAATGGAAAAGAACACAATGGCAGTAATGGCAAAATGGCAATGAACACAATGGCAGTAATGGCAATGAACACAATGGCAGTAATGGCAATGAACACAATGGCAGTAATGGCATTAACAATGGCAGTAATAGCAATGAACACAATGGCAGTAATGGCAGTAATAGCAATGAACACAATGGCAGTAATGGCAGTAATAGCAATGAACACAATGGCAGTAATGGCAAAATGGCAATTAACAATGGCAGTAATGGCAAAATGGCAATTAACAATGGCAGTAATAGCAATGAACACAATGGCAGTAATGGTAAAATGGCAATTAACAATGGCAGTAATGGCAATGAACACAATGGCAGTAATGGCAAAATGGCAATTAACAATGGCAGTAATGGCAATGAACACAATGGCAGTAATGGCAATTAACAATGGCAGTAATAACAATGAACACAATGGCAGTAATGGCAGTAATAGCAATGAACACAATGGCAGTAATAGCAATGAACACAATGGCAGTAATGGCAGTAATAGCAATGAACACAATGGCAGTAATGGCAGTAATAGCAATGAACACAATGGCAGTAATGGCAAAATGGCAATTAACAATGGCAGTAATGGCAAAATGGCAATTAACAATGGCAGTAATGGCAAAATGGCAATTAACAATGGCAGTAATGGCAATGAACACAATGGCAGTAATGGCAAAATGGCAATTAACACAATGGCAGTAATGCCAAAATGGCAATGAACAATGGCAGTAATGGCAAAAAACACAATGGCAGTAATAGCAATGAACACAATGGCAGTAATGGCAGTAATAGCAATGAACACAATGGCAGTAATGGCAGTAATAGCAATGAACACAATGGCAGTAATGGCAAAATGGCAATTAACAATGGCAGTAATGGCAAAATGGCAATTAACAATGGCAGTAATGGCAATGAACACAGTGGCAGTAATGGCAAAATGGCAATGAACACAATGGCAATAATAGCAATGAACACAATGGCAGTAATAGCAATGAACACAATGGCAGTAATAGCAATGAACACAATGGCAGTAATAGCAATGAACACAATGGCAGTAATGGCAGTAATAGCAATGAACACAATGGCAGTAATGGCAAAATGGCAATTAACAATGGCAGTAATGGCAATGAACACAGTGGCAGTAATGGCAAAATGGCAATGAACACAATGGCAGTAATAGCAATGAACACAATGGCAGTAATAGCAATGAACACAATGGCAGTAATGGCAGTAATAGCAATGAACACAATGGCAGTAATGGCAAAATGGCAATTAACAATGGCAGTAATGGCAATGAACACAGTGGCAGTAATGGCAAAATGGCAATGAACACAATGGCAGTAATAGCAATGAACACAATGGCAGTAATGGCAGTAATAGCAATGAACACAATGGCAGTAATGGCAGTAATAGCAATGAACACAATGGCAGTAATGGCAAAATGGCAATTAACAATGGCAGTAATGGCAAAATGGCAAAATGGCAATTAACAATGGCAGTAATGGCAAAATGGCAATTAACACAATGGCAGTAATAACAATGAACAAAATGGCAGTAATAGCAATGAACACAATGGCAGTAATGGCAAAATGGCAATTAACAATGGCAGTAATGGCAAAATGGCAATTAACAATGGCAGTAATGGCAGAATGGCAATTAACAATGGCAGTAATGGCAAAATGGCAATTAACCATGGCAGTAATGGCAAAATGGCAATTAACAATGGCAGTAATGGCAGTAATAGCAATGAACACAATGGCAGTAATGGCAAAATGGCAATTAACAATGGCAGTAATGGCAAAATGGCAATTAACACAATGGCAGTAATGGCAAAATGGCAATTAACAATGGCAGTAATTGTAGTAATAGCAATGAACACAATGGCAGTAATCGCAATGAACACAATGGCAGTAATGGCAGTAAAGGCAATGAACACAATGGCAGTAATGGCAATGAACACAATGGCAGTAATGGTAAAATGGCAATTAACAATGGCAGTAATGGCAATGAACACAATGGCAGTAATGGCAAAATGGCAATTAACAATGGCAGTAATGGCAATGAACACAATGGCAGTAATGGCAAAATGGCAATTAACAATGGCAGTAATGGCAATGAACACAATGGCAGTAATGGCAATTAACAATGGCAGTAATAACAATGAACACAATGGCAGTAATGGCAGTAATAGCAATGAACACAATGGCAGTAATGGCAGTAATAGCAATGAACACAATGGTAGTAATGGCAAAATGGCAATTAACAATGGCAGTAATGGCAAAATGGCAATTAACAATGGCAGTAATGGCAATGAACACAATGGCAGTAATGGCAAAATGGCAATTAACACAATGGCAGTAATGCCAAAATGGCAATGAACAATGGCAGTAATGGCAAAAAACACAATGGCAGTAATAGCAATGAACACAATGGCAGAAATGGCAAAATGGCAATTAACAATGGCAGTAATGGCAAAATGGCAATTAACACAATGGCAGTAATGGCAAAATGGCAATGAACACAATGGCAGTAATAGCAATGAACACAATGGCAGTAATGGCAGTAATAGCAATGAACACAATGGCAGTAATGGCAAAATGGCAATTAACAATGGCAGTAATGGCAAAATGGCAATTAACAATGGCAGTAATGGCAAAATGGCAATTAACAATGGCAGTAATGGCAAAATGGCAATTAACAATGGCAGTAATGGCAAAATGGCAATTAACACAATGGCAGTAATGGCAAAATGGCAATTAACAATGGCAGTAATGGCAATGAACACAATGGCAGTAATGGTAAAATGGCAATTAACAATGGCAGTAATGGCAATGAACACAATGGCAGTAATGGCAAAATGGCAATTAACCATGGCAGTAATGGCAAAATGGCAATTAACAATGGCAGTAATCACAATGAACACAATGGCAGTAATGGCAGTAATAGCAATGAACACAATGGCAGTAATGGCAAAATGGCAATTAACACAATGGCAGTAATGGCAAAATGGAAAAGAACACAATGGCAGTAATGGCAAAATGGCAATGAACACAATGGCAGTAATGGCAATGAACACAATGGCAGTAATGGCATGAACAATGGCAGTAATAGCAATGAACACAATGGCAGTAATGGCAGTAATAGCAAAGAACACAATGGCAGTAATGGCAGTAATAGCAATGAACACAATGGCAGTAATGGCAGTAATAGCAATGAACACAATGGCAGTAATGGCAAAATGGCAATTAACAATGGCAGTAATGGCAAAATGGCAATTAACAATGGCAGTAATGGCAAAATGGCAATTAACACAATGGCAGTAATGGTAAAATGGCAATTAACAATGGCAGTAATGGCAAAATGGCAATTAACACAATGGCAGTAATGGCAAAATGGCAATTAACAATGGCAGTAATGGCAATGAACACAATGGCAGTAATGGTAAAATGGCAATTAACAATGGCAGTAATGGCAATGAACACAATGGCAGTAATGGCAAAATGGCAATTAACCATGGCAGTAATGGCAAAATGGCAATTAACAATGGCAGTAATAACAATGAACACAATGGCAGTAATGGCAAAATGGCAATTAACACAATGGCAGTAATGGCAAAATGGAAAAGAACACAATGGCAGTAATGGCAAAATGGCAATGAACACAATGGTAGTAATGGCAATGAACACAATGGCAGTAATGGCATGAACAATGGCAGTAATAGCAATGAACACAATGGCAGTAATGGCAGTAATAGCAATGAACACAATGGCAGTAATGGCAGTAATAGCAATGAACACAATGGCAGTAATGGCAATTAACAATGGCAGTAATGGCAAAATGGCAATTAACAATGGCAGTAATAGCAATGAACAATGGCAGTAATGGCAAAATGGCAATTAACAATGGCAGTAATAGCAATGAACACAATGGCAGTAATGGTAAAATGGCAATTAACAATGGCAGTAATGGCAATGAACACAATGGCAGTAATGGCAAAATGGCAATTAACAATGGCAGTAATGGCAATGAACACAATGGCAGTAATGGCCAAATTGCAATTAACAATGGCAGTAATGGCAATGAACACAATGGCAGTAATGGCAATTAACAATGGCAGTAATAACAATGAACACAATGGCAGTAATGGCAGGAATAGCAATGAACACAATGGCAGTAATAGCAATGAACACAATGGCAGTAATGGCAGTAATAGCAATGAACACAATGGCAGTAATGGCAGTAATAGCAATGAACACAATGGCAGTAATGGCAAAATGGCAATTAATAATGGCAGTAATGGCAAAATGGCAATTAACAATGGCAGTAATGGCAAAATGGCAATTAACAATGGCAGTAATGGCAAAATGGCAATTAACAATGGCAGTAATGGCAATGAACACAATGGCAGTAATGGCAAAATGGCAATTAACACAATGGCAGTAATGCCAAAATGGCAATGAACAATGGCAGTAATGGCAAAAAACACAATGGCAGTAATAGCAATGAACACAATGGCAGTAATGGCAGTAATAGCAATGAACACAATGGCAGTAATGGCAGTAATAGCAATGAACACAATGGCAGTAATGGCAAAATGGCAATTAACAATGGCAGTAATGGCAAAATGGCAATTAACAATGGCAGTAATGGCAATGAACACAGTGACAGTAATGGCAAAATGGCAATGAACACAATGGCAATAATAGCAATGAACACAATGGCAGTAATAGCAATGAACACAATGGCAGTAATAGCAATGAACACAATGGCAGTAATGGCAGTAATAGCAATGAACACAATGGCAGTAATGGCAAAATGGCAATTAACAATGGCAGTAATGGCAATGAACACAGTGGCAGTAATGGCAAAATGGCAATGAACACAATGGCAGTAATAGCAATTAACACAATGGCAGTAATAGCAATGAACACAATGGCAGTAATGGCAGTAATAGCAATGAACACAATGGCAGTAATGGCAAAATGGCAATTAACAATGGCAGTAATGACAAAATGGCAATTAACAATGGCAGTAATGGCAATGAACACAGTGGCAGTAATGGCAAAATGGCAATGAACACAATGGCAGTAATAGCAATGAACACAATGGCAGTAATGGCAGTAAAGGCAATGAACACAATGGCAGTAATGGCAAAATGGCAATTAACAATGGCAGTAATGGCAAAATGGCAATTAACACAATGGCAGTAATGGCAAAATGGCAATTAACAATGGCAGTAATGGCAGTAAAGGCAATGAACACAATGGCAGTAATGGCAAAATGGCAATTAACAATGGCAGTAATGGCAAAATGGCAATTAACACAATGGCAGTAATGGCAAAATGGCAATTAACAATGGCAGTAATGGCAAAATGGCAATTAACAATGGCAGTAATAGCAATGAACAATGGCAGTAATGGCAAAATGGCAATTAACAATGGCAGTAATAGCAATGAACACAATGGCAGTAATGGCAAAATGGCAATTAACAATGGCAGTAATGGCAATGAACACAATGGCAGTAATGGCAATTAACAATGGCAGTAATAGCAATGAACACAATGGCAGTAATAGCAATGAACACAATGGCAGTAATGGCAAAATGGCAATTAACACAATGGCAGTAATGGCAATGAACCCATTTGGCAGTAATGGCAAAATGGCAATTAACAATGGCAGTAATGGCAATGAACACAGTGGCAGTAATGGCAAAATGGCAATGAACACAATGGCAGTAATAGCAATGAACACAATGGCAGTAATAGCAATGAACACAATGGCAGTAATGGCAGTAATAGCAATGAACACAATGGCAGTAATGGCAAAATGGCAATTAACAATGGCAGTAATGGCAAAATGGCAATTAACAATGGCAGTAATGGCAAAATGGCAATTAACAATGGCAGTAATGGCAATGAACACAATGGCAGTAATGGCAATGAACACAATGGCAGTAATGGCAAAATGGCAACGAACACAATGGCAGTAATGGCAAAATGGCAATGACCACAATGGCAGTAATGGCAAAATGGCAATTAACCATGGCAGTAATGGCAAAATGGCAATTAACAATGGCAGTAATAGCAATGAACACAATGGCAGTAATGGCAATTAACAATGGCAGTAATGGCAGTAAAGGCAATGAACACAATGGCAGTAATGGCAAAATGGCAATTAACAATGGCAGTAATGGCAAAATGGCAATGAACACAATGGCAGTAATGGCAAAATGGCAATTAACCATGGCAGTAATGGCAAAATGGCAATTAACAATGGCAGTAATGGCAAAATGGAAATTAACAATGGCAGTAATGGCAGTAATAGCAATGAACACAATGGCAGTAATGGCAGTAAAGGCAATGAACACAATGGCAGTAATGACAAAATGGCAATTAACACAATGGCAGTAATCGCAATGAACACAATGGCAGTAATGGCAATTAACAATGGCAGTAATGGCAGTAAAGGCAATTAACAATGGCAGTAATGGCAAAATGGCAAAGAACACAATGGCAGTAATGGCAAAATGGCAATTAACACAATGGCAGTAATGGCAAAATGGCAATTAACACAATGGCAGTAATGGCAATGAACACAATGGCAGTAATGGCAAAATGGCAATGAACACAATGGCAGTAATGGCAAAATGGCAATTAACAAAGGCAGTAATGGCAGTAAAGGCAATGAACACAATGGCAGTAATGGCAAAGAACACAATGGCAGTAATGGCAAAATGGAAATGAACACAATGGCAGTAATGGCAAAATGGCAATTAACAATGGCAGTAATGGCAAAATGGCAATTAACCATGGCAGTAATGGCAAAATGGCAATTAACAATGGCAGTAATAGCAATGAACACAATGGCAGTAATCGCAATTAACAATGGCAGTAAAGGCAATGAACACAATGGCAGTAATGGCAGTAAAGGCAATGAACACAATGGCAGTAATGGCAGTAAAGGCAATGAACACAATGGCAGTAATGGCAAAATGGCAATTAACAATGGCAGTAATGGCAATGAACACAATGGCAGTAATGGCAAAATGGCAATTAACACAATGGCAGTAATGGAAATGGCAATTCACTATGGCAGTAATGGCAAAATGGCTGTAACACAATGGCAGTAATGGCAATGAACACAATGGCAGTAATGGCAAAATGGCAATGAACACAATGGCAGTAATGGCAAAATGGCAATTAACAATGGCAGTAATGGCAGTAAAGGCAAAATGTTAATTAACAATGGCAGTAATGGAAGTAAAGGCAAAATGTTAATTAACAATGGCAGTAATGGCAATGAACACAATGGCAGTAATGGCAGTAATAGCAATGAACACAATGGCAGTAATGGCAATTAACAATGGCAGTAATGGCAAAATGGCAATTAACAATGGCAGTAATGGCAATGAACACAATGGCAGTAATGGCAAAATGGCAATTAACAATGGCAGTAATGGCAATGAACACAATGGCAGTAATGGCAATGAACACAATGGCAGTAATGGCAAAATGGCAATTAACAATGGCAGTAATGGCAATGAACACAATGGCAGTAATGGCAGTAATGGCAATGAACACAATGGCAGTAATGGCAGTAATAGCAATGAACACAATGGCAGTAATAGCAATGAACACAATGGCAGTAATGGCAGTAATAGCAATGAACACAATGGCAGTAATGGCAAAATGGCAATTAACAATGGCAGTAATGGCAAAAAACACAATGGCAGTAATAGCAATGAACACAATGGCAGTAATGGCAGTAATAGCAATGAACACAATGGCAGTAATGGCAGTAATAGCAATGAACACAATGGCAGTAATGGCAAAATGGCAATTAACAATGGCAGTAATGGCAAAATGGCAATTAACAATGGCAGTAATGGCAATGAACACAATGGCAGTAATGGCAAAATGGCAATTAACACAATGGCAGTAATGCCAAAATGGCAATGAACAATGGCAGTAATGGCAAAAAACACAATGGCAGTTATAGCAATGAACACAATGGCAGTAATGGCAGTAATAGCAATGAACACAATGGCAGTAATGGCAGTAATAGCAATGAACACAATGGCAGTAATGGCAAAATGGCAATTAACAATGGCAGTAATGGCAAAATGGCAATTAACAATGGCAGTAATGGCAATGAACACAATGGCAGTAATGGCAAAATGGCAATTAACACAATGGCAGTAATGCCAAAATGGCAATGAACAATGGCAGTAATGGCAAAAAACACAATGGCAGTAATAGCAATGAACACAATGGCAGTAATGGCAAAATGGCAATTAACAATGGCAGTAATGGCAAAATGGCAATTAACAATGGCAGTAATGGCAATGAACACAATGGCAGTAATGGCAAAATGGCAATTAACACAATGGCAGTAATGCCAAAATGGCAATGAACAATGGCAGTAATGGCAAAAAACACAATGGCAGTAATAGCAATGAACACAATGGCAGAAATGGCAAAATGGCAATTAACAATGGCAGTAATGGCAAAATGGCAATTAACACAATGGCAGTAATGGCAAAATGGCAATGAACACAATGGCAGTAATAGCAATGAACACAATGGCAGTAATGGCAGTAATAGCAATGAACACAATGGCAGTAATGGCAGTAATAGCAATGAACACAATGGCAGTAATGGCAAAATGGCAATTAACAATGGCAGTAATGGCAAAATGGCAATTAACAATGGCAGTAATGGCAAAATGGCAATTAACACAATGGCAGTAATGGTAAAATGGCAATTAACAATGGCAGTAATGGCAAAATGGCAATTAACACAATGGCAGTAATGGCAAAATGGCATTTAACAATGGCAGTAATGGCAATGAACACAATGGCAGTAATGGTAAAATGGCAATTAACAATGGCAGTAATGGCAATGAACACAATGGCAGTAATGGCAAAATGGCAATTAACCATGGCAGTAATGGCAAAATGGCAATTAACAATGGCAGTAATAACAATGAACACAATGGCAGTAATAGCAATGAACACAATGGCAGTAATGGCAAAATGGCAATTAACACAATGGCAGTAATGGCAAAATGGAAAAGAACACAATGGCAGTAATGGCAAAATGGCAATGAACACAATGGCAGTAATGGCAATGAACACAATGGCAGTAATGGCAGTAATAGCAATGAACACAATGGCAGTAATGGCAGTAATAGCAATGAACACAATGGCAGTAATGGCAAAATGGCAATTAACAATGGCAGTAATGGCAAAATGGCAATTAACAATGGCAGTAATAGCAATGAACAATGGCAGTAATGGCAAAATGGCAATTAACAATGGCAGTAATAGCAATGAACACAATGGCAGTAATGGTAAAATGGCAATTAACAATGGCAGTAATGGCAATGAACACAATGGCAGTAATGGCAAAATGGCAATTAACAATGGCAGTAATGGCAATGAACACAATGGCAGTAATGGCAAAATGGCAATTAACAATGGCAGTAATGGCAATGAACACAATGGCAGTAATGGCAATTAAAATTGGCAGTAATAACAATGAACACAATGGCAGTAATGGCAGTAATAGCAATGAACACAATGGCAGTAATAGCAATGAACACAATGGCAGTAATGGCAGTAATAGCAATGAACACAATGGCAGTAATGGCAAAATGGCAATTAATAATGGCAGTAATGGCAAAATGGCAATTAACAATGGCAGTAATGGCAAAATGGCAATTAACAATGGCAGTAATGGCAAAATGGCAATTAACAATGGCAGTAATGGCAATGAACACAATGGCAGTAATGGCAAAATGGCAATTAACACAATGGCAGTAATGCCAAAATGGCAATGAACAATGGAAGTAATGGCAAAAAACACAATGGCAGTAATAGCAATGAACAAAATGGCAGTAATGGCAGTAATAGCAATGAACACAATGGCAGTAATGGCAAAATGGCAATTAACAATGGCAGTAATGGCAAAATGGCAATTAACAATGGCAGTAATGGCAATGAACACAGTGGCAGTAATGGCAAAATGGCAATGAACACAATGGCAGTAATAGCAATTAACACAATTGCAGTAATAGCAATGAACACAATGGCAGTAATGGCAAAATGGCAATTAACAATGGCAGTAATGGCAAAATGGCAATTAACAATGGCAGTAATGGCAATGAACACAGTGGCAGTAATGGCAAAATGGCAATGAACACAATGGCAGTAATGGCAGTAATAGCAATGAACACAATGGCAGTAATGGCAGTAATAGCAATGAACACAATGGCAGTAATGGCAAAATGGCAATTAACAATGGCAGTAATGGCAAAATGGCAAAATGGCAATTAACAATGGCAGTAATGGCAAAATGGCAATTAACACAATGGCAGTAATAACAATGAACACAATGGCAGTAATAGCAATGAACACAATGGCAGTAATGGCAAAATGGCAATTAACAATGGCAGTAATGGCAAAATGGCAATTAACAATGGCAGTAATGGCAAAATGGCAATTAACCATGGCAGTAATGGCAAAATGGCAATTAACAATGGCAGTAATGGCAGTAATGGCAGTAATAGCAATGAACACAATGGCAGTAATCGCAATGAACACAATGGCAGTAATGGCAGTAAAGGCAATGAACACAATGGCAGTAATGGCAAAATGGCAATTAACAATGGCAGTAATGGCAAAATGGCAATTAACACAATGGCAGTAATGGCAAAATGGCAATTAACAATGGCAGTAATGGCAGTAAAGGCAATGAACACAATGGCAGTAATGGCAAAATGGCAATTAACAATGGCAGTAATGGCAAAATGGCAATTAACACAATGGCAGTAATGGCAAAATGGCAATTAACAATGGCAGTAATGGCAAAATGGCAATTAACAATGGCAGTAATAGCAATGAACAATGGCAGTAATGGCAAAATGGCAATTAACAATGGCAGTAATAGCAATGAACACAATGGCAGTAATGGCAAAATGGCAATTAACAATGGCAGTAATGGCAATGAACACAATGGCAGTAATGGCAATTAACAATGGCAGTAATAGCAATGAACACAATGGCAGTAATAGCAATGAACACAATGGCAGTAATGGCAAAATGGCAATTAACAATGGCAGTAATGGCAATGAACACAATGGAAGTAATGGCAAAATGGCAATTAACACAATGGCAGTAATGCCAAAATGGCAATGAACAATGGCAGTAATGGCAAAAAACACAATGGCAGTAATAGCAATGAACACAATGGCAGAAATGGCAAAATGGCAATTAACAATGGCAGTAATGGCAAAATGGCAATTAACACAATGGCAGTAATGGCAAAATGGCAATGAACACAATGGCAGTAATAGCAATGAACACAATGGCAGTAATGGCAGTAATAGCAATGAACACAATGGCAGTAATGGCAAAATGGCAATTAACAATGGCAGTAATGGCAAAATGGCAATTAACAATGGCAGTAATGGCAAAATGGCAATTAATAATGGCAGTAATGGCAAAATGGCAATTAACAATGGCAGTAATGGCAAAATGGCAATTAACAATGGAAGTAATGGCAAAATGGCAATTAACAATGGCAGTAATGGCAATGAACACAATGGCAGTAATGGCAAAATGGCAATTAACACAATGGCAGTAATGCCAAAATGGCAATGAACAATGGCAGTAATGGCAAAAAACACAATGGCAGTTATAGCAATGAACACAATGGCAGTAATGGCAGTAATAGCAATGAACACAATGGCAGTAATGGCAGTAATAGCAATGAACACAATGGCAGTAATGGCAAAATGGCAATTAACAATGGCAGTAATGGCAAAATGGCAATTAACAATGGCAGTAATGGCAAAATGGCAATTAACACAATGGCAGTAATGGTAAAATGGCAATTAACAATGGCAGTAATGTCAAAATGGCAATTAACACAATGGCAGTAATGGCAAAATGGCAATTAACAATGGCAGTAATGGCAATGAACACAATGGCAGTAATGGTAAAATGGCAATTAACAATGGCAGTAATGGCAATGAACACAATGGCAGTAATGGCAAAATGGCAATTAACCATGGCAGTAATGGCAAAATGGCAATTAACAATGGCAGTAATAACAATGAACACAATGGCAGTAATAGCAATGAACACAATGGCAGTAATGGCAAAATGGCAATTAACACAATGGCAGTAATGGCAAAATGGAAAAGAACACAATGGCAGTAATGGCAAAATGGCAATGAACACAATGGCAGTAATGGCAATGAACACAATGGCAGTAATGGCAGTAATAGCAATGAACACAATGGCAGTAATGGCAGTAATAGCAATGAACACAATGGCAGTAATGGCAAAATGGCAATTAACAATGGCAGTAATGGCAAAATGGCAATTAACAATGGCAGTAATAGCAATGAACAATGGCAGTAATGGCAAAATGGCAATTAACAATGGCAGTAATAGCAATGAACACAATGGCAGTAATGGTAAAATGGCAATTAACAATGGCAGTAATGGCAATGAACACAATGGCAGTAATGGCAAAATGGCAATTAACAATGGCAGTAATGGCAATGAACACAATGGCAGTAATGGCAAAATGGCAATTAACAATGGCAGTAATGGCAATGAACACAATGGCAGTAATGGCAATTAAAATTGGCAGTAATAACAATGAACACAATGGCAGTAATGGCAGTAATAGCAATGAACACAATGGCAGTAATAGCAATGAACACAATGGCAGTAATGGCAGTAATAGCAATGAACACAATGGCAGTAATGGCAAAATGGCAATTAATAATGGCAGTAATGGCAAAATGGCAATTAACAATGGCAGTAATGGCAAAATGGCAATTAACAATGGCAGTAATGGCAAAATGGCAATTAACAATGGCAGTAATGGCAATGAACACAATGGCAGTAATGGCAAAATGGCAATTAACACAATGGCAGTAATGCCAAAATGGCAATGAACAATGGCAGTAATGGCAAAAAACACAATGGCAGTAATAGCAATGAACACAATGGCAGTAATGGCAGTAATAGCAATGAACACAATGGCAGTAATGGCAAAATGGCAATTAACAATGGCAGTAATGGCAAAATGGCAATTAACAATGGCAGTAATGGCAATGAACACAGTGGCAGTAATGGCAAAATGGCAATGAACACAATGGCAGTAATAGCAATTAACACAATTGCAGTAATAGCAATGAACACAATGGCAGTAATGGCAAAATGGCAATTAACAATGGCAGTAATGGCAAAATGGCAATTAACAATGGCAGTAATGGCAATGAACACAATGGCAGTAATGGCAGTAATAGCAATGAACACAATGGCAGTAATGGCAGTAATAGCAATGAACACAATGGCAGTAATGGCAAAATGGCAATTAACAATGGCAGTAATGGCAAAATGGCAAAATGGCAATTAACAATGGCAGTAATGGCAAAATGGCAATTAACACAATGGCAGTAATAACAATGAACACAATGGCAGTAATAGCAATGAACACAATGGCAGTAATGGCAAAATGGCAATTAACAATGGCAGTAATGGCAAAATGGCAATTAACAATGGCAGTAATGGCAAAATGGCAATTAACCATGGCAGTAATGGCAAAATGGCAATTAACAATGGCAGTAATGGCAGTAATGGCAGTAATAGCAATGAACACAATGGCAGTAATCGCAATGAACACAATGGCAGTAATGGCAGTAAAGGCAATGAACACAATGGCAGTAATGGCAAAATGGCAATTAACAATGGCAGTAATGGCAAAATGGCAATTAACACAATGGCAGTAATGGCAAAATGGCAATTAACAATGGCAGTAATGGCAGTAAAGGCAATGAACACAATGGCAGTAATGGCAAAATGGCAATTAACAATGGCAGTAATGGCAAAATGGCAATTAACACAATGGCAGTAATGGCAAAATGGCAATTAACAATGGCAGTAATGGCAAAATGGCAATTAACAATGGCAGTAATAGCAATGAACAATGGCAGTAATGGCAAAATGGCAATTAACAATGGCAGTAATAGCAATGAACACAATGGCAGTAATGGCAAAATGGCAATTAACAATGGCAGTAATGGCAATGAACACAATGGCAGTAATGGCAATTAACAATGGCAGTAATAGCAATGAACACAATGGCAGTAATAGCAATGAACACAATGGCAGTAATGGCAAAATGGCAATTAACACAATGGCAGTAATGGCAATGAACCCATTTGGCAGTAATGGCAAAATGGCAATTAACAATGGCAGTAATGGCAATGAACACAGTGGCAGTAATGGCAAAATGGCAATGAACACAATGGCAGTAATAGCAATGAACACAATGGCAGTAATAGCAATGAACACAATGGCAGTAATGGCAAAATGGCAATTAACAATGGCAGTAATGGCAAAATGGCAATTAACAATGGCAGTAATGGCAAAATGGCAATTAACACAATGGCAGTAATGGTAAAATGGCAATTAACAATGGCAGTAATGGCAAAATGGCAATTAACACAATGGCAGTAATGGCAAAATGGCAATTAACAATGGCAGTAATGGCAATGAACACAATGGCAGTAATGGTAAAATGGCAATTAACAATGGCAGTAATGGCAATGAACACAATGGCAGTAATGGCAAAATGGCAATTAACCATGGCAGTAATGGCAAAATGGCAATTAACAATGGCAGTAATAACAATGAACACAATGGCAGTAATAGCAATGAACACAATGGCAGTAATGGCAAAATGGCAATTAACACAGTGGCAGTAATGGCAAAATGGAAAAGAACACAATGGCAGTAATGGCAAAATGGCAATGAACACAATGGCAGTAATGGCAATGAACAAAATGGCAGTAATGGCAGTAATAGCAATGAACACAATGGCAGTAATGGCAGTAATAGCAATGAACACAATGGCAGTAATGGCAAAATGGCAATTAACAATGGCAGTAATGGCAAAATGGCAATTAACAATGGCAGTAATAGCAATGAACAATGGCAGTAATGGCAAAATGGCAATTAACAATGGCAGTAATAGCAATGAACACAATGGCAGTAATGGTAAAATGGCAATTAACAATGGCAGTAATGGCAATGAACACAATGGCAGTAATGGCAAAATGGCAATTAACAATGGCAGTAATGGCAATGAACACAATGGCAGTAATGGCAAAATGGCAATTAACAATGGCAGTAATGGCAATGAACACAATGGCAGTAATGGCAATTAAAATTGGCAGTAATAACAATGAACACAATGGCAGTAATGGCAGTAATAGCAATGAACACAATGGCAGTAATAGCAATGAACACAATGGCAGTAATGGCAGTAATAGCAATGAACACAATGGCAGTAATGGCAAAATGGCAATTAATAATGGCAGTAATGGCAAAATGGCAATTAACAATGGCAGTAATGGCAAAATGGCAATTAACAATGGCAGTAATGGCAAAATGGCAATTAACAATGGCAGTAATGGCAATGAACACAATGGCAGTAATGGCAAAATGGCAATTAACACAATGGCAGTAATGCCAAAATGGCAATGAACAATGGCAGTAATGGCAAAAAACACAATGGCAGTAATAGCAATGAACACAATGGCAGTAATGGCAGTAATAGCAATGAACACAATGGCAGTAATGGCAAAATGGCAATTAACAATGGCAGTAATGGCAAAATGGCAATTAACAATGGCAGTAATGGCAATGAACACAGTGGCAGTAATGGCAAAATGGCAATGAACACAATGGCAGTAATAGCAATTAACACAATTGCAGTAATAGCAATGAACACAATGGCAGTAATGGCAAAATGGCAATTAACAATGGCAGTAATGGCAAAATGGCAATTAACAATGGCAGTAATGGCAATGAACACAGTGGCAGTAATGGCAAAATGGCAATGAACACAATGGCAGTAATGGCAGTAATAGCAATGAACACAATGGCAGTAATGGCAGTAATAGCAATGAACACAATGGCAGTAATGGCAAAATGGCAATTAACAATGGCAGTAATGGCAAAATGGCAAAATGGCAATTAACAATGGCAGTAATGGCAAAATGGCAATTAACACAATGGCAGTAATAACAATGAACACAATGGCAGTAATAGCAATGAACACAATGGCAGTAATGGCAAAATGGCAATTAACAATGGCAGTAATGGCAAAATGGCAATTAACAATGGCAGTAATGGCAAAATGGCAATTAACCATGGCAGTAATGGCAAAATGGCAATTAACAATGGCAGTAATGGCAGTAATGGCAGTAATAGCAATGAACACAATGGCAGTAATCGCAATGAACACAATGGCAGTAATGGCAGTAAAGGCAATGAACACAATGGCAGTAATGGCAAAATGGCAATTAACAATGGCAGTAATGGCAAAATGGCAATTAACACAATGGCAGTAATGGCAAAATGGCAATTAACAATGGCAGTAATGGCAGTAAAGGCAATGAACACAATGGCAGTAATGGCAAAATGGCAATTAACAATGGCAGTAATGGCAAAATGGCAATTAACAATGGCAGTAATGGCAAAATGGCAATTAACAATGGCAGTAATGGCAATGAACACAATGGCAGTAATGGCAAAATGGCAATTAACACAATGGCAGTAATGCCAAAATGGCAATGAACAATGGCAGTAATGGCAAAAAACACAATGGCAGTTATAGCAATGAACACAATGGCAGTAATGGCAGTAATAGCAATGAACACAATGGCAGTAATGGCAGTAATAGCAATGAACACAATGGCAGTAATGGCAAAATGGCAATTAACAATGGCAGTAATGGCAAAATGGCAATTAACAATGGCAGTAATGGCAATGAACACAATGGCAGTAATGGCAAAATGGCAATTAACACAATGGCAGTAATGCCAAAATGGCAATGAACAATGGCAGTAATGGCAAAAAACACAATGGCAGTAATAGCAATGAACACAATGGCAGAAATGGCAAAATGGCAATTAACAATGGCAGTAATGGCAAAATGGCAATTAACACAATGGCAGTAATGGCAAAATGGCAATGAACACAATGGCAGTAATAGCAATGAACACAATGGCAGTAATGGCAGTAATAGCAATGAACACAATGGCAGTAATGGCAAAATGGCAATTAACAATGGCAGTAATGGCAAAATGGCAATTAACAATGGCAGTAATGGCAAAATGGCAATTAACACAATGGCAGTAATGGTAAAATGGCAATTAACAATGGCAGTAATGGCAAAATGGCAATTAACACAATGGCAGTAATGGCAAAATGGCAATTAACAATGGCAGTAATGGCAATGAACACAATGGCAGTAATGGTAAAATGGCAATTAACAATGGCAGTAATGGCAATGAACACAATGGCAGTAATGGCAAAATGGCAATTAACCATGGCAGTAATGGCAAAATGGCAATTAACAATGGCAGTAATAACAATGAACACAATGGCAGTAATAGCAATGAACACAATGGCAGTAATGGCAAAATGGCAATTAACACAATGGCAGTAATGGCAAAATGGAAAAGAACACAATGGCAGTAATGGCAAAATGGCAATGAACACAATGGCAGTAATGGCAATGAACACAATGGCAGTAATGGCAGTAATAGCAATGAACACAATGGCAGTAATGGCAGTAATAGCAATGAACACAATGGCAGTAATGGCAAAATGGCAATTAACAATGGCAGTAATGGCAAAATGGCAATTAACAATGGCAGTAATAGCAATGAACAATGGCAGTAATGGCAAAATGGCAATTAACAATGGCAGTAATAGCAATGAACACAATGGCAGTAATGGTAAAATGGCAATTAACAATGGCAGTAATGGCAATGAACACAATGGCAGTAATGGCAAAATGGCAATTAACAATGGCAGTAATGGCAATGAACACAATGGCAGTAATGGCAAAATGGCAATTAACAATGGCAGTAATGGCAATGAACACAATGGCAGTAATGGCAATTAAAATTGGCAGTAATAACAATGAACACAATGGCAGTAATGGCAGTAATAGCAATGAACACAATGGCAGTAATAGCAATGAACACAATGGCAGTAATGGCAGTAATAGCAATGAACAAAATGGCAGTAATGGCAAAATGGCAATTAATAATGGCAGTAATGGCAAAATGGCAATTAACAATGGCAGTAATGGCAAAATGGCAATTAACAATGGCAGTAATGGCAAAATGGCAATTAACAATGGCAGTAATGGCAATGAACACAATGGCAGTAATGGCAAAATGGCAATTAACACAATGGCAGTAATGCCAAAATGGCAATGAACAATGGCAGTAATGGCAAAAAACACAATGGCAGTAATAGCAATGAACAAAATGGCAGTAATGGCAGTAATAGCAATGAACACAATGGCAGTAATGGCAAAATGGCAATTAACAATGGCAGTAATGGCAAAATGGCAATTAACAATGGCAGTAATGGCAATGAACACAGTGGCAGTAATGGCAAAATGGCAATGAACACAATGGCAGTAATAGCAATTAACACAATTGCAGTAATAGCAATGAACACAATGGCAGTAATGGCAAAATGGCAATTAACAATGGCAGTAATGGCAAAATGGCAATTAACAATGGCAGTAATGGCAATGAACACAGTGGCAGTAATGGCAAAATGGCAATGAACACAATGGCAGTAATGGCAGTAATAGCAATGAACACAATGGCAGTAATGGCAGTAATAGCAATGAACACAATGGCAGTAATGGCAAAATGGCAATTAACAATGGCAGTAATGGCAAAATGGCAAAATGGCAATTAACAATGGCAGTAATGGCAAAATGGCAATTAACACAATGGCAGTAATAACAATGAACACAATGGCAGTAATAGCAATGAACACAATGGCAGTAATGGCAAAATGGCAATTAACAATGGCAGTAATGGCAAAATGGCAATTAACAATGGCAGTAATGGCAAAATGGCAATTAACCATGGCAGTAATGGCAAAATGGCAATTAACAATGGCAGTAATGGCAGTAATGGCATAATAGCAATGAACACAATGGCAGTAATCGCAATGAACACAATGGCAGTAATGGCAGTAAAGGCAATGAACACAATGGCAGTAATGGCAAAATGGCAATTAACAATGGCAGTAATGGCAAAATGGCAATTAACACAATGGCAGTAATGGCAAAATGGCAATTAACAATGGCAGTAATGGCAGTAAAGGCAATGAACACAATGGCAGTAATGGCAAAATGGCAATTAACAATGGCAGTAATGGCAAAATGGCAATTAACACAATGGCAGTAATGGCAAAATGGCAATTAACAATGGCAGTAATAGCAATGAAAAATGGCAGTAATGGCAAAATGGCAATTAACAATGGCAGTAATAGCAATGAACACAATGGCAGTAATGGCAAAATGGCAATTAACAATGGCAGTAATGGCAATGAACACAATGGCAGTAATGGCAATTAACAATGGCAGTAATAGCAATGAACACAATGGCAGTAATAGCAATGAACACAATGGCAGTAATGGCAAAATGGCAATTAACAATGGCAGTAATGGCAATGAACACAATGGAAGTAATGGCAAAATGGCAATTAACACAATGGCAGTAATGCCAAAATGGCAATGAACAATGGCAGTAATGGCAAAAAACACAATGGCAGTAATAGCAATGAACACAATGGCAGAAATGGCAAAATGGCAATTAACAATGGCAGTAATGGCAAAATGGCAATTAACACAATGGCAGTAATGGCAAAATGGCAATGAACACAATGGCAGTAATAGCAATGAACACAATGGCAGTAATGGCAGTAATAGCAATGAACACAATGGCAGTAATGGCAAAATGGCAATTAACAATGGCAGTAATGGCAAAATGGCAATTAACAATGGCAGTAATGGCAAAATGGCAATTAATAATGGCAGTAATGGCAAAATGGCAATTAACAATGGCAGTAATGGCAAAATGGCAATTAACAATGGCAGTAATGGCAAAATGGCAATTAACAATGGCAGTAATGGCAATGAACACAATGGCAGTAATGGCAAAATGGCAATTAACACAATGGCAGTAATGCCAAAATGGCAATGAACAATGGCAGTAATGGCAAAAAACACAATGGCAGTTATAGCAATGAACACAATGGCAGTAATGGCAGTAATAGCAATGAACACAATGGCAGTAATGGCAGTAATAGCAATGAACACAATGGCAGTAATGGCAAAATGGCAATTAACAATGGCAGTAATGGCAAAATGGCAATTAACAATGGCAGTAATGGCAATGAACACAATGGCAGTAATGGCAAAATGGCAATTAACACAATGGCAGTAATGCCAAAATGGCAATGAACAATGGCAGTAATGGCAAAAAACACAATGGCAGTAATAGCAATGAACACAATGGCAGAAATGGCAAAATGGCAATTAACAATGGCAGTAATGGCAAAATGGCAATTAACACAATGGCAGTAATGGCAAAATGGCAATGAACACAATGGCAGTAATAGCAATGAACACAATGGCAGTAATGGCAGTAATAGCAATGAACATAATGGCAGTAATGGCAAAATGGCAATTAACAATGGCAGTAATGGCAAAATGGCAATTAACAATGGCAGTAATGGCAAAATGGCAATTAACACAATGGCAGTAATGGTAAAATGGCAATTAACAATGGCAGTAATGGCAAAATGGCAATTAACACAATGGCAGTAATGGCAAAATGGCAATTAACAATGGCAGTAATGGCAATGAACACAATGGCAGTAATGGTAAAATGGCAATTAACAATGGCAGTAATGGCAATGAACACAATGGCAGTAATGGCAAAATGGCAATTAACCATGGCAGTAATGGCAAAATGGCAATTAACAATGGCAGTAATAACAATGAACACAATGGCAGTAATAGCAATGAACACAATGGCAGTAATGGCAAAATGGCAATTAACACAATGGCAGTAATGGCAAAATGGAAAAGAACACAATGGCAGTAATGGCAAAATGGCAATGAACACAATGGCAGTAATGGCAATGAACACAATGGCAGTAATGGCAGTAATAGCAATGAACACAATGGCAGTAATGGCAGTAATAGCAATGAACACAATGGCAGTAATGGCAAAATGGCAATTAACAATGGCAGTAATGGCAAAATGGCAATTAACAATGGCAGTAATAGCAATGAACAATGGCAGTAATGGCAAAATGGCAATTAACAATGGCAGTAATAGCAATGAACACAATGGCAGTAATGGTAAAATGGCAATTAACAATGGCAGTAATGGCAATGAACACAATGGCAGTAATGGCAAAATGGCAATTAACAATGGCAGTAATGGCAATGAACACAATGGCAGTAATGGCAAAATGGCAATTAACAATGGCAGTAATGGCAATGAACACAATGGCAGTAATGGCAATTAAAATTGGCAGTAATAACAATGAACACAATGGCAGTAATGGCAGTAATAGCAATGAACACAATGGCAGTAATAGCAATGAACACAATGGCAGTAATGGCAGTAATAGCAATGAACACAATGGCAGTAATGGCAAAATGGCAATTAATAATGGCAGTAATGGCAAAATGGCAATTAACAATGGCAGTAATGGCAAAATGGCAATTAACAATGGCAGTAATGGCAAAATGGCAATTAACAATGGCAGTAATGGCAATGAACACAATGGCAGTAATGGCAAAATGGCAATTAACACAATGGCAGTAATGCCAAAATGGCAATGAACAATGGCAGTAATGGCAAAAAACACAATGGCAGTAATAGCAATGAACACAATGGCAGTAATGGCAGTAATAGCAATGAACACAATGGCAGTAATGGCAAAATGGCAATTAACAATGGCAGTAATGGCAAAATGGCAATTAACAATGGCAGTAATGGCAATGAACACAGTGGCAGTAATGGCAAAATGGCAATGAACACAATGGCAGTAATAGCAATTAACACAATTGCAGTAATAGCAATGAACACAATGGCAGTAATGGCAAAATGGCAATTAACAATGGCAGTAATGGCAAAATGGCAATTAACAATGGCAGTAATGGCAATGAACACAGTGGCAGTAATGGCAAAATGGCAATGAACACAATGGCAGTAATGGCAGTAATAGCAATGAACACAATGGCAGTAATGGCAGTAATAGCAATGAACACAATGGCAGTAATGGCAAAATGGCAATTAACAATGGCAGTAATGGCAAAATGGCAAAATGGCAATTAACAATGGCAGTAATGGCAAAATGGCAATTAACACAATGGCAGTAATAACAATGAACACAATGGCAGTAATAGCAATGAACACAATGGCAGTAATGGCAAAATGGCAATTAACAATGGCAGTAATGGCAAAATGGCAATTAACAATGGCAGTAATGGCAAAATGGCAATTAACCATGGCAGTAATGGCAAAATGGCAATTAACAATGGCAGTAATGGCAGTAATGGCAGTAATAGCAATGAACACAATGGCAGTAATCGCAATGAACACAATGGCAGTAATGGCAGTAAAGGCAATGAACACAATGGCAGTAATGGCAAAATGGCAATTAACAATGGCAGTAATGGCAAAATGGCAATTAACACAATGGCAGTAATGGCAAAATGGCAATTAACAATGGCAGTAATGGCAGTAAAGGCAATGAACACAATGGCAGTAATGGCAAAATGGCAATTAACAATGGCAGTAATGGCAAAATGGCAATTAACAATGGCAGTAATGGCAAAATGGCAATTAACAATGGCAGTAATGGCAATGAACACAATGGCAGTAATGGCAAAATGGCAATTAACACAATGGCAGTAATGCCAAAATGGCAATGAACAATGGCAGTAATGGCAAAAAACACAATGGCAGTTATAGCAATGAACACAATGGCAGTAATGGCAGTAATAGCAATGAACACAATGGCAGTAATGGCAGTAATAGCAATGAACACAATGGCAGTAATGGCAAAATGGCAATTAACAATGGCAGTAATGGTAAAATGGCAATTAACAATGGCAGTAATGGCAATGAACACAATGGCAGTAATGGCAAAATGGCAATTAACACAATGGCAGTAATGCCAAAATGGCAATGAACAATGGCAGTAATGGCAAAAAACACAATAGCAGTAATAGCAATGAACACAATGGCAGAAATGGCAAAATGGCAATTAACAATGGCAGTAATGGCAAAATGGCAATTAACACAATGGCAGTAATGGCAAAATGGCAATGAACACAATGGCAGTAATAGCAATGAACACAATGGCAGTAATGGCAGTAATAGCAATGAACACAATGGCAGTAATGGCAAAATGGCAATTAACAATGGCAGTAATGGCAAAATGGCAATTAACAATGGCAGTAATGGCAAAATGGCAATTAACACAATGGCAGTAATGGTAAAATGGCAATTAACAATGGCAGTAATGGCAAAATGGCAATTAACACAATGGCAGTAATGGCAAAATGGCAATTAACAATGGCAGTAATGGCAATGAACACAATGGCAGTAATGGTAAAATGGCAATTAACAATGGCAGTAATGGCAATGAACACAATGGCAGTAATGGCAAAATGGCAATTAACCATGGCAGTAATGGCAAAATGGCAATTAAAAAATGGCAGTAATAACAATGAACACAATGGCAGTAATAGCAATGAACACAATGGCAGTAATGGCAAAATGGCAATTAACACAATGGCAGTAATGGCAAAATTGAAAAGAACACAATGGCAGTAATGGTAAAATGGCAATGAACACAATGGCAGTAATGGCAATGAACACAATGGCAGTAATGGCAGTAATAGCAATGAACACAATGGCAGTAATGGCAGTAATAGCAATGAACACAATGGCAGTAATGGCAAAATGGCAATTAACAATGGCAGTAATGGCAAAATGGCAATTAACAATGGCAGTAATAGCAATGAACAATGGCAGTAATGGCAAAATGGCAATTAACAATGGCAGTAATAGCAATGAACACAATGGCAGTAATGGCAAAATGGCAATTAACAATGGCAGTAATGGCAGTAAAGGCAATGAACACAATGGCAGTAATGGCAAAATGGCAATTAACAATGGCAGTAATGGCAAAATGGCAATTAACACAATGGCAGTAATGGCAAAATGGCAATTAACAATGGCAGTAATGGCAAAATGGCAATTAACAATGGCAGTAATAGCAATGAACAATGGCAGTAATGGCAAAATGGCAATTAACAATGGCAGTAATAGCAATGAACACAATGGCAGTAATGGCAAAATGGCAATTAACAATGGCAGTAATGGCAATGAACACAATGGCAGTAATGGCAATTAACAATGGCAGTAATAGCAATGAACACAATGGCAGTAATAGCAATGAACACAATGGCAGTAATGGCAAAATGGCAATTAACACAATGGCAGTAATGGCAATGAACCCATTTGGCAGTAATGGCAAAATGGCAATTAACAATGGCAGTAATGGCAATGAACACAGTGGCAGTAATGGCAAAATGGCAATGAACACAATGGCAGTAATAGCAATGAACACAATGGCAGTAATAGCAATGAACACAATGGCAGTAATGGCAGTAATAGCAATGAACACAATGGCAGTAATGGCAAAATGGCAATTAACAATGGCAGTAATGGCAAAATGGCAATTAACAATGGCAGTAATGGCAAAATGGCAATTAACAATGGCAGTAATGGCAATGAACACAATGGCAGTAATGGCAATGAACACAATGGCAGTAATGGCAAAATGGCAACGAACACAATGGCAGTAATGGCAAAATGGCAATGACCACAATGGCAGTAATGGCAAAATGGCAATTAACCATGGCAGTAATGGCAAAATGGCAATTAACAATGGCAGTAATAGCAATGAACACAATGGCAGTAATGGCAATTAACAATGGCAGTAATGGCAGTAAAGGCAATGAACACAATGGCAGTAATGGCAAAATGGCAATTAACAATGGCAGTAATGGCAAAATGGCAATGAACACAATGGCAGTAATGGCAAAATGGCAATTAACCATGGCAGTAATGGCAAAATGGCAATTAACAATGGCAGTAATGGCAAAATGGAAATTAACAATGGCAGTAATGGCAGTAATAGCAATGAACACAATGGCAGTAATGGCAGTAAAGGCAATGAACACAATGGCAGTAATGACAAAATGGCAATTAACACAATGGCAGTAATCGCAATGAACACAATGGCAGTAATGGCAATTAACAATGGCAGTAATGGCAGTAAAGGCAATTAACAATGGCAGTAATGGCAAAATGGCAAAGAACACAATGGCAGTAATGGCAAAATGTCAATTAACACAATGGCAGTAATGGCAAAATGGCAATTAACACAATGGCAGTAATGGCAATGAACACAATGGCAGTAATGGCAAAATGGCAATGAACACAATGGCAGTAATGGCAAAATGGCAATTAACAATGGCAGTAATGGCAGTAAAGGCAAAATGTTAATTAACAATGGCAGTAATGGCAGTAAAGGCAATGAACACAATGGCAGTAATGGCAAAGAACACAATGGCAGTAATGGCAAAATGGAAATGAACACAATGGCAGTAATGGCAAAATGGCAATTAACAATGGCAGTAATGGCAAAATGGCAATTAACCATGGCAGTAATGGCAAAATGGCAATTAACAATGGCAGTAATAGCAATGAACACAATGGCAGTAATCGCAATTAACAATGGCAGTAAAGGCAATGAACACAATGGCAGTAATGGCAGTAAAGGCAATGAACACAATGGCAGTAATGGCAGTAAAGGCAATGAACACAATGGCAGTAATGGCAAAATGGCAATTAACAATGGCAGTAATGGCAATGAACACAATGGCAGTAATGGCAAAATGGCAATTAACACAATGGCAGTAATGGAAATGGCAATTCACTATGGCAGTAATGGCAAAATGGCTGTAACACAATGGCAGTAATGGCAATGAACACAATGGCAGTAATGGCAAAATGGCAATGAACACAATGGCAGTAATGGCAAAATGGCAATTAACAATGGCAGTAATGGCAGTAAAGGCAAAATGTTAATTAACAATGGCAGTAATGGAAGTAAAGGCAAAATGTTAATTAACAATGGCAGTAATGGCAATGAACACAATGGCAGTAATGGCAGTAATAGCAATGAACACAATGGCAGTAATGGCAATTAACAATGGCAGTAATGGCAAAATGGCAATTAACAATGGCAGTAATGGCAATGAACACAATGGCAGTAATGGCAAAATGGCAATTAACAATGGCAGTAATGGCAATGAACACAATGGCAGTAATGGCAAAATGGCAATTAACAATGGCAGTAATGGCAATGAACACAATGGCAGTAATGGCAGTAATGGCAATGAACACAATGGCAGTAATGGCAGTAATAGCAATGAACACAATGGCAGTAATAGCAATGAACACAATGGCAGTAATGGCAGTAATAGCAATGAACACAATGGCAGTAATGGCAAAATGGCAATTAACAATGGCAGTAATGGCAAAAAACACAATGGCAGTAATAGCAATGAACACAATGGCAGTAATGGCAAAATGGCAATTAACAATGGCAGTAATGGCAAAAAACACAATGGCAGTAATAGCAATGAACACAATGGCAGTAATGGCAGTAATAGCAATGAACACAATGGCAGTAATGGCAGTAATAGCAATGAACACAATGGCAGTAATGGCAAAATGGCAATTAACAATGGCAGTAATGGCAAAATGGCAATTAACAATGGCAGTAATGGCAATGAACACAGTGGCAGTAATGGCAAAATGGCAATGAACACAATGGCAATAATAGCAATGAACACAATGGCAGTAATAGCAATGAACACAATGGCAGTAATAGCAATGAACACAATGGCAGTAATGGCAGTAATAGCAATGAACACAATGGCAGTAATGGCAAAATGGCAATTAACAATGGCAGTAATGGCAATGAACACAGTGGCAGTAATGGCAAAATGGCAATGAACACAATGGCAGTAATAGCAATGAACACAATGGCAGTAATAGCAATGAACACAATGGCAATAATGGCAGTAATAGCAATGAACACAATGGCAGTAATGGCAAAATGGCAATTAACAATGGCAGTAATGGCAATGAACACAGTGGCAGTAATGGCAAAATGGCAATGAACACAATGGCAGTAATAGCAATGAACACAATGGCAGTAATGGCAGTAATAGCAATGAACACAATGGCAGTAATGGCAAAATGGCAATTAACAATGGCAGTAATGGCAAAATGGCAATTAACAATGGCAGTAATGGCAAAATGGCAATTAACACAATGGCAGTAATAACAATGAACACAATGGCAGTAATAGCAATGAACACAATGGCAGTAATGGCAAAATGGCAATTAACAATGGCAGTAATGGCAAAATGGCAATTAACAATGGCAGTAATGGCAAAATGGCAATTAACAATGGCAATAATGGCAAAATGGCAATTAACCATGGCAGTAATGGCAAAATGGCAATTAAAAATGGCAGTAATGGCAGTAATAGCAATGAACACAATGGCAGTAATGGCAAAATGGCAATTAACAATGGCAGTAATGGCAAAATGGCAATTAACAATGGCAGTAATGGCAGTAATAGCAATGAACACAATGGCAGTAATCGCAATGAACACAATGGCAGTAATGGCAGTAAAGGCAATGAACACAATGGCAGTAATGGCAAAATGGCAATTAACAATGGCAGTAATGGCAAAATGGCAATTAACACAATGGCAGTAATGGCAAAATGGCAATTAACAATGGCAGTAATGGCAAAATGGCAATTAACAATGGCAGTAATAGCAATGAACACAATGGCAGTAATGGTAAAATGGCAATTAACAATGGCAGTAATGGCAATGAACACAATGGCAGTAATGGCAAAATGGCAATTAACAATGGCAGTAATGGCAATGAACACAATGGCAGTAATGGCAAAATGGCAATTAACAATGGCAGTAATGGCAATGAACACAATGGCAGTAATGGCAATTAACAATGGCAGTAATAACAATGAACACAATGGCAGTAATGGCAGTAATAGCAATGAACACAATGGCAGTAATAGCAATGAACACAATGGCAGTAATGGCAGTAATAGCAATGAACACAATGGCAGTAATGGCAGTAATAGCAATGAACACAATGGCAGTAATGGCAAAATGGCAATTAACAATGGCAGTAATGGCAAAATGGCAATTAACAATGGCAGTAATGGCAATGAACACAATGGCAGTAATGGCAAAATGGCAATTAACACAATGGCAGTAATGCCAAAATGGCAATGAACAATGGCAGTAATGGCAAAAAACACAATGGCAGTAATAGCAATGAACACAATGGCAGAAATGGCAAAATGGCAATTAACAATGGCAGTAATGGCAAAATGGCAATTAACACAATGGCAGTAATGGCAAAATGGCAATGAACACAATGGCAGTAATGGCAGTAATAGCAATGAACACAATGGCAGTAATGGCAAAATGGCAATTAACAATGGCAGTAATGGCAAAATGGCAATTAACAATGGCAGTAATGGCAAAATGGCAATTAACACAATGGCAGTAATGGCAAAATGGCAATTAACAATGGCAGTAATGGCAATGAACACAGTGGCAGTAATGGCAAAATGGCAATGAACACAATGGCAGTAATGGCAGTAATAGCAATGAACACAATGGCAGTAATGGCAGTAATAGCAATGAACACAATGGCAGTAATGGCAAAATGGCAATTAACAATGGCAGTAATGGCAAAATGGCAAAATGGCAATTAACAATGGCAGTAATGGCAAAATGGCAATTAACACAATGGCAGTAATAACAATGAACACAATGGCAGTAATAGCAATGAACACAATGGCAGTAATGGCAAAATGTCAATTAACAATGGCAGTAATGGCAAAATGTCAATTAACAATGGCAGTAATGGCAAAATGGCAATTAACCATGGCAGTAATGGCAAAATGGCAATTAACAATGGCAGTAATGGCAGTAATGGCAGTAATAGCAATGAACACAATGGCAGTAATCGCAATGAACACAATGGCAGTAATGGCAGTAAAGGCAATGAACACAATGGCAGTAATGGCAAAATGGCAATTAACAATGGCAGTAATGGCAAAATGGCAATTAACACAATGGCAGTAATGGCAAAATGGCAATTAACAATGGCAGTAATGGCAGTAAAGGCAATGAACACAATGGCAGTAATGGCAAAATGGCAATTAACAATGGCAGTAATGGCAAAATGGCAATTAACACAATGGCAGTAATGGCAAAATGGCAATTAACAATGGCAGTAATGGCAAAATGGCAATTAACAATGGCAGTAATAGCAATGAACAATGGCAGTAATGGCAAAATGGCAATTAACAATGGCAGTAATAGCAATGAACACAATGGCAGTAATGGCAAAATGGCAATTAACAATGGCAGTAATGGCAATGAACACAATGGCAGTAATGGCAATTAACAATGGCAGTAATAGCAATGAACACAATGGCAGTAATAGCAATGAACACAATGGCAGTAATGGCAAAATGGCAATTAACACAATGGCAGTAATGGCAATGAACCCATTTGGCAGTAATGGCAAAATGGCAATTAACAATGGCAGTAATGGCAATGAACACAGTGGCAGTAATGGCAAAATGGCAATGAACACAATGGCAGTAATAGCAATGAACACAATGGCAGTAATAGCAATGAACACAATGGCAGTAATGGCAAAATGGCAATTAACAATGGCAGTAATGGCAAAATGGCAATTAACAATGGCAGTAATGGCAAAATGGCAATTAACACAATGGCAGTAATGGTAAAATGGCAATTAACAATGGCAGTAATGGCAAAATGGCAATTAACACAATGGCAGTAATGGCAAAATGGCAATTAACAATGGCAGTAATGGCAATGAACACAATGGCAGTAATGGTAAAATGGCAATTAACAATGGCAGTAATGGCAATGAACACAATGGCAGTAATGGCAAAATGGCAATTAACCATGGCAGTAATGGCAAAATGGCAATTAACAATGGCAGTAATAACAATGAACACAATGGCAGTAATAGCAATGAACACAATGGCAGTAATGGCAAAATGGCAATTAACACAATGGCAGTAATGGCAAAATGGAAAAGAACACAATGGCAGTAATGGCAAAATGGCAATGAACACAATGGCAGTAATGGCAATGAACAAAATGGCAGTAATGGCAGTAATAGCAATGAACACAATGGCAGTAATGGCAGTAATAGCAATGAACACAATGGCAGTAATGGCAAAATGGCAATTAACAATGGCAGTAATGGCAAAATGGCAATTAACAATGGCAGTAATAGCAATGAACAATGGCAGTAATGGCAAAATGGCAATTAACAATGGCAGTAATAGCAATGAACACAATGGCAGTAATGGTAAAATGGCAATTAACAATGGCAGTAATGGCAATGAACACAATGGCAGTAATGGCAAAATGGCAATTAACAATGGCAGTAATGGCAATGAACACAATGGCAGTAATGGCAAAATGGCAATTAACAATGGCAGTAATGGCAATGAACACAATGGCAGTAATGGCAATTAAAATTGGCAGTAATAACAATGAACACAATGGCAGTAATGGCAGTAATAGCAATGAACACAATGGCAGTAATAGCAATGAACACAATGGCAGTAATGGCAGTAATAGCAATGAACACAATGGCAGTAATGGCAAAATGGCAATTAATAATGGCAGTAATGGCAAAATGGCAATTAACAATGGCAGTAATGGCAAAATGGCAATTAACAATGGCAGTAATGGCAAAATGGCAATTAACAATGGCAGTAATGGCAATGAACACAATGGCAGTAATGGCAAAATGGCAATTAACACAATGGCAGTAATGCCAAAATGGCAATGAACAATGGCAGTAATGGCAAAAAACACAATGGCAGTAATAGCAATGAACACAATGGCAGTAATGGCAGTAATAGCAATGAACACAATGGCAGTAATGGCAAAATGGCAATTAACAATGGCAGTAATGGCAAAATGGCAATTAACAATGGCAGTAATGGCAATGAACACAGTGGCAGTAATGGCAAAATGGCAATGAACACAATGGCAGTAATAGCAATTAACACAATTGCAGTAATAGCAATGAACACAATGGCAGTAATGGCAAAATGGCAATTAACAATGGCAGTAATGGCAAAATGGCAATTAACAATGGCAGTAATGGCAATGAACACAGTGGCAGTAATGGCAAAATGGCAATGAACACAATGGCAGTAATGGCAGTAATAGCAATGAACACAATGGCAGTAATGGCAGTAATAGCAATGAACACAATGGCAGTAATGGCAAAATGGCAATTAACAATGGCAGTAATGGCAAAATGGCAAAATGGCAATTAACAATGGCAGTAATGGCAAAATGGCAATTAACACAATGGCAGTAATAACAATGAACACAATGGCAGTAATAGCAATGAACACAATGGCAGTAATGGCAAAATGGCAATTAACAATGGCAGTAATGGCAAAATGGCAATTAACAATGGCAGTAATGGCAAAATGGCAATTAACCATGGCAGTAATGGCAAAATGGCAATTAACAATGGCAGTAATGGCAGTAATGGCAGTAATAGCAATGAACACAATGGCAGTAATCGCAATGAACACAATGGCAGTAATGGCAGTAAAGGCAATGAACACAATGGCAGTAATGGCAAAATGGCAATTAACAATGGCAGTAATGGCAAAATGGCAATTAACACAATGGCAGTAATGGCAAAATGGCAATTAACAATGGCAGTAATGGCAGTAAAGGCAATGAACACAATGGCAGTAATGGCAAAATGGCAATTAACAATGGCAGTAATGGCAAAATGGCAATTAACAATGGCAGTAATGGCAAAATGGCAATTAACAATGGCAGTAATGGCAATGAACACAATGGCAGTAATGGCAAAATGGCAATTAACACAATGGCAGTAATGCCAAAATGGCAATGAACAATGGCAGTAATGGCAAAAAACACAATGGCAGTTATAGCAATGAACACAATGGCAGTAATGGCAGTAATAGCAAAAAACACAATGGCAGTAATAGCAATGAACAAAATGGCAGTAATGGCAGTAATAGCAATGAACACAATGGCAGTAATGGCAAAATGGCAATTAACAATGGCAGTAATGGCAAAATGGCAATTAACAATGGCAGTAATGGCAATGAACACAGTGGCAGTAATGGCAAAATGGCAATGAACACAATGGCAGTAATAGCAATTAACACAATTGCAGTAATAGCAATGAACACAATGGCAGTAATGGCAAAATGGCAATTAACAATGGCAGTAATGGCAAAATGGCAATTAACAATGGCAGTAATGGCAATGAACACAGTGGCAGTAATGGCAAAATGGCAATGAACACAATGGCAGTAATGGCAGTAATAGCAATGAACACAATGGCAGTAATGGCAGTAATAGCAATGAACACAATGGCAGTAATGGCAAAATGGCAATTAACAATGGCAGTAATGGCAAAATGGCAAAATGGCAATTAACAATGGCAGTAATGGCAAAATGGCAATTAACACAATGGCAGTAATAACAATGAACACAATGGCAGTAATGGCAAAATGGCAATTAACAATGGCAGTAATGGCAAAATGGCAAAATGGCAATTAACAATGGCAGTAATGGCAAAATGGCAATTAACACAATGGCAGTAATAACAATGAACACAATGGCAGTAATAGCAATGAACACAATGGCAGTAATGGCAAAATGGCAATTAACAATGGCAGTAATGGCAAAATGGCAATTAACAATGGCAGTAATGGCAAAATGGCAATTAACCATGGCAGTAATGGCAAAATGGCAATTAACAATGGCAGTAATGGCAGTAATGGCAGTAATAGCAATGAACACAATGGCAGTAATCGCAATGAACACAATGGCAGTAATGGCAGTAAAGGCAATGAACACAATGGCAGTAATGGCAAAATGGCAATTAACAATGGCAGTAATGGCAAAATGGCAATTAACACAATGGCAGTAATGGCAAAATGGCAATTAACAATGGCAGTAATGGCAGTAAAGGCAATGAACACAATGGCAGTAATGGCAAAATGGCAATTAACAATGGCAGTAATGGCAAAATGGCAATTAACAATGGCAGTAATGGCAAAATGGCAATTAACAATGGCAGTAATGGCAATGAACACAATGGCAGTAATGGCAAAATGGCAATTAACACAATGGCAGTAATGCCAAAATGGCAATGAACAATGGCAGTAATGGCAAAAAACACAATGGCAGTTATAGCAATGAACACAATGGCAGTAATGGCAGTAATAGCAATGAACACAATGGCAGTAATGGCAGTAATAGCAATGAACACAATGGCAGTAATGGCAAAATGGCAATTAACAATGGCAGTAATGGCAAAATGGCAATTAACAATGGCAGTAATGGCAATGAACACAATGGCAGAAATGGCAAAATGGCAATTAACAATGGCAGTAATGGCAAAATGGCAATTAACACAATGGCAGTAATGGCAAAATGGCAATGAACACAATGGCAGTAATAGCAATGAACACAATGGCAGTAATGGCAGTAATAGCAATGAACACAATGGCAGTAATGGCAAAATGGCAATTAACAATGGCAGTAATGGCAAAATGGCAATTAACAATGGCAGTAATGGCAAAATGGCAATTAACACAATGGCAGTAATGGTAAAATGGCAATTAACAATGGCAGTAATGGCAAAATGGCAATTAACACAATGGCAGTAATGGCAAAATGGCAATTAACAATGGCAGTAATGGCAATGAACACAATGGCAGTAATGGTAAAATGGCAATTAACAATGGCAGTAATGGCAATGAACACAATGGCAGTAATGGCAAAATGGCAATTAACCATGGCAGTAATGGCAAAATGGCAATTAACAATGGCAGTAATAACAATGAACACAATGGCAGTAATAGCAATGAACACAATGGCAGTAATGGCAAAATGGCAATTAACACAATGGCAGTAATGGCAAAATGGAAAAGAACACAATGGCAGTAATGGCAAAATGGCAATGAACACAATGGCAGTAATGGCAATGAACACAATGGCAGTAATGGCAGTAATAGCAATGAACACAATGGCAGTAATGGCAGTAATAGCAATGAACACAATGGCAGTAATGGCAAAATGGCAATTAACAATGGCAGTAATGGCAAAATGGCAATTAACAATGGCAGTAATAGCAATGAACAATGGCAGTAATGGCAAAATGGCAATTAACAATGGCAGTAATAGCAATGAACACAATGGCAGTAATGGTAAAATGGCAATTAACAATGGCAGTAATGGCAATGAACACAATGGCAGTAATGGCAAAATGGCAATTAACAATGGCAGTAATGGCAATGAACACAATGGCAGTAATGGCAAAATGGCAATTAACAATGGCAGTAATGGCAATGAACACAATGGCAGTAATGGCAATTAAAATTGGCAGTAATAACAATGAACACAATGGCAGTAATGGCAGTAATAGCAATGAACACAATGGCAGTAATAGCAATGAACACAATGGCAGTAATGGCAGTAATAGCAATGAACAAAATGGCAGTAATGGCAAAATGGCAATTAATAATGGCAGTAATGGCAAAATGGCAATTAACAATGGCAGTAATGGCAAAATGGCAATTAACAATGGCAGTAATGGCAAAATGGCAATTAACAATGGCAGTAATGGCAATGAACACAATGGCAGTAATGGCAAAATGGCAATTAACACAATGGCAGTAATGCCAAAATGGCAATGAACAATGGCAGTAATGGCAAAAAACACAATGGCAGTAATAGCAATGAACAAAATGGCAGTAATGGCAGTAATAGCAATGAACACAATGGCAGTAATGGCAAAATGGCAATTAACAATGGCAGTAATGGCAAAATGGCAATTAACAATGGCAGTAATGGCAATGAACACAGTGGCAGTAATGGCAAAATGGCAATGAACACAATGGCAGTAATAGCAATTAACACAATTGCAGTAATAGCAATGAACACAATGGCAGTAATGGCAAAATGGCAATTAACAATGGCAGTAATGGCAAAATGGCAATTAACAATGGCAGTAATGGCAATGAACACAGTGGCAGTAATGGCAAAATGGCAATGAACACAATGGCAGTAATGGCAGTAATAGCAATGAACACAATGGCAGTAATGGCAGTAATAGCAATGAACACAATGGCAGTAATGGCAAAATGGCAATTAACAATGGCAGTAATGGCAAAATGGCAAAATGGCAATTAACAATGGCAGTAATGGCAAAATGGCAATTAACACAATGGCAGTAATAACAATGAACACAATGGCAGTAATAGCAATGAACACAATGGCAGTAATGGCAAAATGGCAATTAACAATGGCAGTAATGGCAAAATGGCAATTAACAATGGCAGTAATGGCAAAATGGCAATTAACCATGGCAGTAATGGCAAAATGGCAATTAACAATGGCAGTAATGGCAGTAATAGCAATGAACACAATGGCAGTAATCGCAATGAACACAATGGCAGTAATGGCAGTAAAGGCAATGAACACAATGGCAGTAATGGCAAAATGGCAATTAACAATGGCAGTAATGGCAAAATGGCAATTAACACAATGGCAGTAATGGCAAAATGGCAATTAACAATGGCAGTAATGGCAGTAAAGGCAATGAACACAATGGCAGTAATGGCAAAATGGCAATTAACAATGGCAGTAATGGCAAAATGGCAATTAACACAATGGCAGTAATGGCAAAATGGCAATTAACAATGGCAGTAATGGCAAAATGGCAATTAACAATGGCAGTAATAGCAATGAACAATGGCAGTAATGGCAAAATGGCAATTAACAATGGCAGTAATAGCAATGAACACAATGGCAGTAATGGCAAAATGGCAATTAACAATGGCAGTAATGGCAATGAACACAATGGCAGTAATGGCAATTAACAATGGCAGTAATAGCAATGAACACAATGGCAGTAATAGCAATGAACACAATGGCAGTAATGGCAAAATGGCAATTAACAATGGCAGTAATGGCAATGAACACAATGGAAGTAATGGCAAAATGGCAATTAACACAATGGCAGTAATGCCAAAATGGCAATGAACAATGGCAGTAATGGCAAAAAACACAATGGCAGTAATAGCAATGAACACAATGGCAGAAATGGCAAAATGGCAATTAACAATGGCAGTAATGGCAAAATGGCAATTAACACAATGGCAGTAATGGCAAAATGGCAATGAACACAATGGCAGTAATAGCAATGAACACAATGGCAGTAATGGCAGTAATAGCAATGAACACAATGGCAGTAATGGCAAAATGGCAATTAACAATGGCAGTAATGGCAAAATGGCAATTAACAATGGCAGTAATGGCAAAATGGCAATAAATAATGGCAGTAATGGCAAAATGGCAATTAACAATGGCAGTAATGGCAAAATGGCAATTAACAATGGAAGTAATGGCAAAATGGCAATTAACAATGGCAGTAATGGCAATGAACACAATGGCAGTAATGGCAAAATGGCAATTAACACAATGGCAGTAATGCCAAAATGGCAATGAACAATGGCAGTAATGGCAAAAAACACAATGGCAGTTATAGCAATGAACACAATGGCAGTAATGGCAGTAATAGCAATGAACACAATGGCAGTAATGGCAGTAATAGCAATGAACACAATGGCAGTAATGGCAAAATGGCAATTAACAATGGCAGTAATGGCAAAATGGCAATTAACAATGGCAGTAATGGCAAAATGGCAATTAACACAATGGCAGTAATGGTAAAATGGCAATTAACAATGGCAGTAATGGCAAAATGGCAATTAACACAATGGCAGTAATGGCAAAATGGCAATTAACAATGGCAGTAATGGCAATGAACACAATGGCAGTAATGGTAAAATGGCAATTAACAATGGCAGTAATGGCAATGAACACAATGGCAGTAATGGCAAAATGGCAATTAACCATGGCAGTAATGGCAAAATGGCAATTAACAATGGCAGTAATAACAATGAACACAATGGCAGTAATAGCAATGAACACAATGGCAGTAATGGCAAAATGGCAATTAACACAATGGCAGTAATGGCAAAATGGAAAAGAACACAATGGCAGTAATGGCAAAATGGCAATGAACACAATGGCAGTAATGGCAATGAACACAATGGCAGTAATGGCAGTAATAGCAATGAACACAATGGCAGTAATGGCAGTAATAGCAATGAACACAATGGCAGTAATGGCAAAATGGCAATTAACAATGGCAGTAATGGCAAAATGGCAATTAACAATGGCAGTAATAGCAATGAACAATGGCAGTAATGGCAAAATGGCAATTAACAATGGCAGTAATAGCAATGAACACAATGGCAGTAATGGTAAAATGGCAATTAACAATGGCAGTAATGGCAATGAACACAATGGCAGTAATGGCAAAATGGCAATTAACAATGGCAGTAATGGCAATGAACACAATGGCAGTAATGGCAAAATGGCAATTAACAATGGCAGTAATGGCAATGAACACAATGGCAGTAATGGCAATTAAAATTGGCAGTAATAACAATGAACACAATGGCAGTAATGGCAGTAATAGCAATGAACACAATGGCAGTAATAGCAATGAACACAATGGCAGTAATGGCAGTAATAGCAATGAACACAATGGCAGTAATGGCAAAATGGCAATTAATAATGGCAGTAATGGCAAAATGGCAATTAACAATGGCAGTAATGGCAAAATGGCAATTAACAATGGCAGTAATGGCAAAATGGCAATTAACAATGGCAGTAATGGCAATGAACACAATGGCAGTAATGGCAAAATGGCAATTAACACAATGGCAGTAATGCCAAAATGGCAATGAACAATGGCAGTAATGGCAAAAAACACAATGGCAGTAATAGCAATGAACACAATGGCAGTAATGGCAGTAATAGCAATGAACACAATGGCAGTAATGGCAAAATGGCAATTAACAATGGCAGTAATGGCAAAATGGCAATTAACAATGGCAGTAATGGCAATGAACACAGTGGCAGTAATGGCAAAATGGCAATGAACACAATGGCAGTAATAGCAATTAACACAATTGCAGTAATAGCAATGAACACAATGGCAGTAATGGCAAAATGGCAATTAACAATGGCAGTAATGGCAAAATGGCAATTAACAATGGCAGTAATGGCAATGAACACAGTGGCAGTAATGGCAAAATGGCAATGAACACAATGGCAGTAATGGCAGTAATAGCAATGAACACAATGGCAGTAATGGCAGTAATAGCAATGAACACAATGGCAGTAATGGCAAAATGGCAATTAACAATGGCAGTAATGGCAAAATGGCAAAATGGCAATTAACAATGGCAGTAATGGCAAAATGGCAATTAACACAATGGCAGTAATAACAATGAACACAATGGCAGTAATAGCAATGAACACAATGGCAGTAATGGCAAAATGGCAATTAACAATGGCAGTAATGGCAAAATGTCAATTAACAATGGCAGTAATGGCAAAATGGCAATTAACCATGGCAGTAATGGCAAAATGGCAATTAACAATGGCAGTAATGGCAGTAATGGCAGTAATAGCAATGAACACAATGGCAGTAATCGCAATGAACACAATGGCAGTAATGGCAGTAAAGGCAATGAACACAATGGCAGTAATGGCAAAATGGCAATTAACAATGGCAGTAATGGCAAAATGGCAATTAACACAATGGCAGTAATGGCAAAATGGCAATTAACAATGGCAGTAATGGCAGTAAAGGCAATGAACACAATGGCAGTAATGGCAAAATGGCAATTAACAATGGCAGTAATGGCAAAATGGCAATTAACACAATGGCAGTAATGGCAAAATGGCAATTAACAATGGCAGTAATGGCAAAATGGCAATTAACAATGGCAGTAATAGCAATGAACAATGGCAGTAATGGCAAAATGGCAATTAACAATGGCAGTAATAGCAATGAACACAATGGCAGTAATGGCAAAATGGCAATTAACAATGGCAGTAATGGCAATGAACACAATGGCAGTAATGGCAATTAACAATGGCAGTAATAGCAATGAACACAATGGCAGTAATAGCAATGAACACAATGGCAGTAATGGCAAAATGGCAATTAACACAATGGCAGTAATGGCAATGAACCCATTTGGCAGTAATGGCAAAATGGCAATTAACAATGGCAGTAATGGCAATGAACACAGTGGCAGTAATGGCAAAATGGCAATGAACACAATGGCAGTAATAGCAATGAACACAATGGCAGTAATAGCAATGAACACAATGGCAGTAATGGCAGTAATAGCAATGAACACAATGGCAGTAATGGCAAAATGGCAATTAACAATGGCAGTAATGGCAAAATGGCAATTAACAATGGCAGTAATGGCAAAATGGCAATTAACAATGGCAGTAATGGCAATGAACACAATGGCAGTAATGGCAATGAACACAATGGCAGTAATGGCAAAATGGCAACGAACACAATGGCAGTAATGGCAAAATGGCAATGACCACAATGGCAGTAATGGCAAAATGGCAATTAACCATGGCAGTAATGGCAAAATGGCAATTAACAATGGCAGTAATAGCAATGAACACAATGGCAGTAATGGCAATTAACAATGGCAGTAATGGCAGTAAAGGCAATGAACACAATGGCAGTAATGGCAAAATGGCAATTAACAATGGCAGTAATGGCAAAATGGCAATGAACACAATGGCAGTAATGGCAAAATGGCAATTAACCATGGCAGTAATGGCAAAATGGCAATTAACAAGTGCAGTAATGGCAAAATGGAAATTAACAATGGCAGTAATGGCAGTAATAGCAATGAACACAATGGCAGTAATGGCAGTAAAGGCAATGAACACAATGGCAGTAATGACAAAATGGCAATTAACACAATGGCAGTAATCGCAATGAACACAATGGCAGTAATGGCAATTAACAATGGCAGTAATGGCAGTAAAGGCAATTAACAATGGCAGTAATGGCAAAATGGCAAAGAACACAATGGCAGTAATGGCAAAATGTCAATTAACACAATGGCAGTAATGGCAAAATGGCAATTAACACAATGGCAGTAATGGCAATGAACACAATGGCAGTAATGGCAAAATGGCAATGAACACAATGGCAGTAATGGCAAAATGGCAATTAACAATGGCAGTAATGGCAGTAAAGGCAATGAACACAATGGCAGTAATGGCAAAGAACACAATGGCAGTAATGGCAAAATGGAAATGAACACAATGGCAGTAATGGCAAAATGGCAATTAACAATGGCAGTAATGGCAAAATGGCAATTAACCATGGCAGTAATGGCAAAATGGCAATTAACAATGGCAGTAATAGCAATGAACACAATGGCAGTAATCGCAATTAACAATGGCAGTAAAGGCAATGAACACAATGGCAGTAATGGCAGTAAAGGCAATGAACACAATGGCAGTAATGGCAGTAAAGGCAATGAACACAATGGCAGTAATGGCAAAATGGCAATTAACAATGGCAGTAATGGCAATGAACACAATGGCAGTAATGGCAAAATGGCAATTAACACAATGGCAGTAATGGAAATGGCAATTCACTATGGCAGTAATGGCAAAATGGCTGTAACACAATGGCAGTAATGGCAATGAACACAATGGCAGTAATGGCAAAATGGCAATGAACACAATGGCAGTAATGGCAATTAACAATGGCAGTAATGGCAGTAAAGGCAAAATGTTAATTAACAATGGCAGTAATGGAAGTAAAGGCAAAATGTTAATTAACAATGGCAGTAATGGCAATGAACACAATGGCAGTAATGGCAGTAATAGCAATGAACACAATGGCAGTAATGGCAATTAACAATGGCAGTAATGGCAAAATGGCAATTAACAATGGCAGTAATGGCAATGAACACAATGGCAGTAATGGCAATGAACACAATGGCAGTAATGGCAAAATGGCAATTAACAATGGCAGTAATGGCAATGAACACAATGGCAGTAATGGCAGTAATGGCAATGAACACAATGGCAGTAATGGCAGTAATAGCAATGAACACAATGGCAGTAATAGCAATGAACACAATGGCAGTAATGGCAGTAATAGCAATGAACACAATGGCAGTAATGGCAAAATGGCAATTAACAATGGCAGTAATGGCAAAAAACACAATGGCAGTAATAGCAATGAACACAATGGCAGTAATGGAAGTAATAGCAATGAACACAATGGCAGTAATGGCAGTAATAGCAATGAACACAATGGCAGTAATGGCAAAATGGCAATTAACAATGGCAGTAATGGCAAAATGGCAATTAACAATGGCAGTAATGGCAATGAACACAATGGCAGTAATGGCAAAATGGCAATTAACACAATGGCAGTAATGCCAAAATGGCAATGAACAATGGCAGTAATGGCAAAAAACACAATGGCAGTTATAGCAATGAACACAATGGCAGTAATGGCAGTAATAGCAATGAACACAATGGCAGTAATGGCAGTAATAGCAATGAACACAATGGCAGTAATGGCAAAATGGCAATTAACAATGGCAGTAATGGCAAAATGGCAATTAACAATGGCAGTAATGGCAATGAACACAATGGCAGTAATGGCAAAATGGCAATTAACACAATGGCAGTAATGCCAAAATGGCAATGAACAATGGCAGTAATGGCAAAAAACACAATGGCAGTAATAGCAATGAACACAATGGCAGTAATGGCAAAATGGCAATTAACAATGGCAGTAATGGCAAAATGGCAATTAACAATGGCAGTAATGGCAATGAACACAATGGCAGTAATGGCAAAATGGCAATTAACACAATGGCAGTAATGCCAAAATGGCAATGAACAATGGCAGTAATGGCAAAAAACACAATGGCAGTAATAGCAATGAACACAATGGCAGAAATGGCAAAATGGCAATTAACAATGGCAGTAATGGCAAAATGGCAATTAACACAATGGCAGTAATGGCAAAATGGCAATGAACACAATGGCAGTAATAGCAATGAACACAATGGCAGTAATGGCAGTAATAGCAATGAACACAATGGCAGTAATGGCAGTAATAGCAATGAACACAATGGCAGTAATGGCAAAATGGCAATTAACAATGGCAGTAATGGCAAAATGGCAATTAACAATGGCAGTAATGGCAAAATGGCAATTAACACAATGGCAGTAATGGTAAAATGGCAATTAACAATGGCAGTAATGGCAAAATGGCAATTAACACAATGGCAGTAATGGCAAAATGGCAATTAACAATGGCAGTAATGGCAATGAACACAATGGCAGTAATGGTAAAATGGCAATTAACAATGGCAGTAATGGCAATGAACACAATGGCAGTAATGGCAAAATGGCAATTAACCATGGCAGTAATGGCAAAATGGCAATTAACAATGGCAGTAATAACAATGAACACAATGGCAGTAATAGCAATGAACACAATGGCAGTAATGGCAAAATGGCAATTAACACAATGGCAGTAATGGCAAAATGGAAAAGAACACAATGGCAGTAATGGCAAAATGGCAATGAACACAATGGCAGTAATGGCAATGAACACAATGGCAGTAATGGCAGTAATAGCAATGAACACAATGGCAGTAATGGCAGTAATAGCAATGAACACAATGGCAGTAATGGCAAAATGGCAATTAACAATGGCAGTAATGGCAAAATGGCAATTAACAATGGCAGTAATAGCAATGAACAATGGCAGTAATGGCAAAATGGCAATTAACAATGGCAGTAATAGCAATGAACACAATGGCAGTAATGGTAAAATGGCAATTAACAATGGCAGTAATGGCAATGAACACAATGGCAGTAATGGCAAAATGGCAATTAACAATGGCAGTAATGGCAATGAACACAATGGCAGTAATGGCAAAATGGCAATTAACAATGGCAGTAATGGCAATGAACACAATGGCAGTAATGGCAATTAAAATTGGCAGTAATAACAATGAACACAATGGCAGTAATGGCAGTAATAGCAATGAACACAATGGCAGTAATAGCAATGAACACAATGGCAGTAATGGCAGTAATAGCAATGAACACAATGGCAGTAATGGCAAAATGGCAATTAATAATGGCAGTAATGGCAAAATGGCAATTAACAATGGCAGTAATGGCAAAATGGCAATTAACAATGGCAGTAATGGCAAAATGGCAATTAACAATGGCAGTAATGGCAATGAACACAATGGCAGTAATGGCAAAATGGCAATTAACACAATGGCAGTAATGCCAAAATGGCAATGAACAATGGCAGTAATGGCAAAAAACACAATGGCAGTAATAGCAATGAACAAAATGGCAGTAATGGCAGTAATAGCAATGAACACAATGGCAGTAATGGCAAAATGGCAATTAACAATGGCAGTAATGGCAAAATGGCAATTAACAATGGCAGTAATGGCAATGAACACAGTGGCAGTAATGGCAAAATGGCAATGAACACAATGGCAGTAATAGCAATTAACACAATTGCAGTAATAGCAATGAACACAATGGCAGTAATGGCAAAATGGCAATTAACAATGGCAGTAATGGCAAAATGGCAATTAACAATGGCAGTAATGGCAATGAACACAGTGGCAGTAATGGCAAAATGGCAATGAACACAATGGCAGTAATGGCAGTAATAGCAATGAACACAATGGCAGTAATGGCAGTAATAGCAATGAACACAATGGCAGTAATGGCAAAATGGCAATTAACAATGGCAGTAATGGCAAAATGGCAAAATGGCAATTAACAATGGCAGTAATGGCAAAATGGCAATTAACACAATGGCAGTAATAACAATGAACACAATGGCAGTAATAGCAATGAACACAATGGCAGTAATGGCAAAATGGCAATTAACAATGGCAGTAATGGCAAAATGGCAATTAACAATGGCAGTAATGGCAAAATGGCAATTAACCATGGCAGTAATGGCAAAATGGCAATTAACAATGGCAGTAATGGCAGTAATGGCATAATAGCAATGAACACAATGGCAGTAATCGCAATGAACACAATGGCAGTAATGGCAGTAAAGGCAATGAACACAATGGCAGTAATGGCAAAATGGCAATTAACAATGGCAGTAATGGCAAAATGGCAATTAACACAATGGCAGTAATGGCAAAATGGCAATTAACAATGGCAGTAATGGCAGTAAAGGCAATGAACACAATGGCAGTAATGGCAAAATGGCAATTAACAATGGCAGTAATGGCAAAATGGCAATTAACACAATGGCAGTAATGGCAAAATGGCAATTAACAATGGCAGTAATGGCAAAATGGCAATTAACAATGGCAGTAATAGCAATGAACAATGGCAGTAATGGCAAAATGGCAATTAACAATGGCAGTAATAGCAATGAACACAATGGCAGTAATGGCAAAATGGCAATTAACAATGGCAGTAATGGCAATGAACACAATGGCAGTAATGGCAATTAACAATGGCAGTAATAGCAATGAACACAATGGCAGTAATAGCAATGAACACAATGGCAGTAATGGCAAAATGGCAATTAACAATGGCAGTAATGGCAATGAACACAATGGAAGTAATGGCAAAATGGCAATTAACACAATGGCAGTAATGCCAAAATGGCAATGAACAATGGCAGTAATGGCAAAAAACACAATGGCAGTAATAGCAATGAACACAATGGCAGAAATGGCAAAATGGCAATTAACAATGGCAGTAATGGCAAAATAGCAATTAACACAATGGCAGTAATGGCAAAATGGCAATGAACACAATGGCAGTAATAGCAATGAACACAATGGCAGTAATGGCAGTAATAGCAATGAACACAATGGCAGTAATGGCAAAATGGCAATTAACAATGGCAGTAATGGCAAAATGGCAATTAACAATGGCAGTAATGGCAAAATGGCAATTAACACAATGGCAGTAATGGCAAAATGGCAATGAACACAATGGCAGTAATAGCAATGAACACAATGGCAGTAATGGCAGTAATAGCAATGAACACAATGGCAGTAATGGCAAAATGGCAATTAACAATGGCAGTAATGGCAAAATGGCAATTAACAATGGCAGTAATGGCAAAATGGCAATTAACACAATGGCAGTAATGGTAAAATGGCAATTAACAATGGCAGTAATGGCAAAATGGCAATTAACACAATGGCAGTAATGGCAAAATGGCAATTAACAATGGCAGTAATGGCAATGAACACAATGGCAGTAATGGTAAAATGGCAATTAACAATGGCAGTAATGGCAATGAACACAATGGCAGTAATGGCAAAATGGCAATTAACCATGGCAGTAATGGCAAAATGGCAATTAACAATGGCAGTAATAACAATGAACACAATGGCAGTAATAGCAATGAACACAATGGCAGTAATGGCAAAATGGCAATTAACACAATGGCAGTAATGGCAAAATGGAAAAGAACACAATGGCAGTAATGGCAAAATGGCAATGAACACAATGGCAGTAATGGCAATGAACACAATGGCAGTAATGGCAGTAATAGCAATGAACACAATGGCAGTAATGGCAGTAATAGCAATGAACACAATGGCAGTAATGGCAAAATGGCAATTAACATGGGCAGTAATGGCAAAATGGCAATTAACAATGGCAGTAATAGCAATGAACAATGGCAGTAATGGCAAAATGGCAATTAACAATGGCAGTAATAGCAATGAACACAATGGCAGTAATGGTAAAATGGCAATTAACAATGGCAGTAATGGCAATGAACACAATGGCAGTAATGGCAAAATGGCAATTAACAATGGCAGTAATGGCAATGAACACAATGGCAGTAATGGCAAAATGGCAATTAACAATGGCAGTAATGGCAATGAACACAATGGCAGTAATGGCAATTAAAATTGGCAGTAATAACAATGAACACAATGGCAGTAATGGCAGTAATAGCAATGAACACAATGGCAGTAATAGCAATGAACACAATGGCAGTAATGGCAGTAATAGCAATGAACACAATGGCAGTAATGGCAAAATGGCAATTAATAATGGCAGTAATGGCAAAATGGCAATTAACAATGGCAGTAATGGCAAAATGGCAATTAACAATGGCAGTAATGGCAAAATGGCAATTAACAATGGCAGTAATGGCAATGAACACAATGGCAGTAATGGCAAAATGGCAATTAACACAATGGCAGTAATGCCAAAATGGCAATGAACAATGGCAGTAATGGCAAAAAACACAATGGCAGTAATAGCAATGAACACAATGGCAGTAATGGCAGTAATAGCAATGAACACAATGGCAGTAATGGCAAAATGGCAATTAACAATGGCAGTAATGGCAAAATGGCAATTAACAATGGCAGTAATGGCAATGAACACAGTGGCAGTAATGGCAAAATGGCAATGAACACAATGGCAGTAATAGCAATTAACACAATTGCAGTAATAGCAATGAACACAATGGCAGTAATGGCAAAATGGCAATTAACAATGGCAGTAATGGCAAAATGGCAATTAACAATGGCAGTAATGGCAATGAACACAGTGGCAGTAATGGCAAAATGGCAATGAACACAATGGCAGTAATGGCAGTAATAGCAATGAACACAATGGCAGTAATGGCAGTAATAGCAATGAACACAATGGCAGTAATGGCAAAATGGCAATTAACAATGGCAGTAATGGCAAAATGGCAAAATGGCAATTAACAATGGCAGTAATGGCAAAATGGCAATTAACACAATGGCAGTAATAACAATGAACACAATGGCAGTAATAGCAATGAACACAATGGCAGTAATGGCAAAATGGCAATTAACAATGGCAGTAATGGCAAAATGGCAATTAACAATGGCAGTAATGGCAAAATGGCAATTAACCATGGCAGTAATGGCAAAATGGCAATTAACAATGGCAGTAATGGCAGTAATGGCAGTAATAGCAATGAACACAATGGCAGTAATCGCAATGAACACAATGGCAGTAATGGCAGTAAAGGCAATGAACACAATGGCAGTAATGGCAAAATGGCAATTAACAATGGCAGTAATGGCAAAATGGCAATTAACACAATGGCAGTAATGGCAAAATGGCAATTAACAATGGCAGTAATGGCAGTAAAGGCAATGAACACAATGGCAGTAATGGCAAAATGGCAATTAACAATGGCAGTAATGGCAAAATGGCAATTAACAATGGCAGTAATGGCAAAATGGCAATTAACAATGGCAGTAATGGCAATGAACACAATGGCAGTAATGGCAAAATGGCAATTAACACAATGGCAGTAATGCCAAAATGGCAATGAACAATGGCAGTAATGGCAAAAAACACAATGGCAGTTATAGCAATGAACACAATGGCAGTAATGCCAAAATGGCAATTAACAATGGCAGTAATGGCAGTAAAGGCAATGAACACAATGGCAGTAATGGCAAAATGGCAATTAACAATGGCAGTAATGGCAAAATGGCAATTAACAATGGCAGTAATGGTAAAATGGCAATTAACAATGGCAGTAATGGCAATGAACACAATGGCAGTAATGGCAAAATGGCAATTAACCATGGCAGTAATGGCAAAATGGCAATTAACAATGGCAGTAATAACAATGAACACAATGGCAGTAATGGCAGTAATAGCAATGAACACAATGGCAGTAATGGCAAAATGGCAATTAACACAATGGCAGTAATGGCAAAATGGAAAAGAACACAATGGCAGTAATGGCAAAATGGCAATGAACACAATGGCAGTAATGGCAATGAACACAATGGCAGTAATGGCAATTAACAATGGCAGTAATAACAATGAACACAATGGCAGTAATGGCAGTAATAGCAATGAACACAATGGCAGTAATAGCAATGAACACAATGGCAGTAATGGCAGTAATAGCAATGAACACAATGGCAGTAATGGCAGTAATAGCAATGAACACAATGGCAGTAATGGCAAAATGGCAATTAACAATGGCAGTAATGGCAAAATGGCAATTAACACAATGGGAGTAATGCCAAAATGGCAATGAACAATGGCAGTAATGGCAAAAAACACAATGGCAGTAATAGCAATGAACACAATGGCAGAAATGGCAAAATGGCAATTACCAATGGCAGTAATGGCAAAATGGCAATTAACACAATGGCAGTAATGGCAAAATGGCAATGAACACAATGGCAGTAATAGCAATGAACACAATGGCAGTAATGGCAGTAATAGCAATGAACACAATGGCAGTAATGGCAAAATGGCAATTAACAATGGCAGTAATGGCAAAATGGCAATTAACAATGGCAGTAATGGCAAAATGGCAATTAACACAATGGCAGTAATGGTAAAATGGCAATTAACAATGGCAGTAATGGCAAAATGGCAATTAACACAATGGCAGTAATGGTAAAATGGCAATTAACAATGGCAGTAATGGCAATGAACACAATGGCAGTAATGGCAAAATGGCAATTAACCATGGCAGTAATGGCAAAATGGCAATTAACAATGGCAGTAATAACAATGAACACAATGGCAGTAATGGCAGTAATAGCAATGAACACAATGGCAGTAATGGCAAAATGGCAATTAACACAATGGCAGTAATGGCAAAATGGAAAAGAACACAATGGCAGTAATGGCAATGAACACAATGGCAGTAATGGCATGAACAATGGCAGTAATAGCAATGAACACAATGGCAGTAATGGCAGTAATAGCAATGAACACAATGGCAGTAATGGCAGTAATAGCAATGAACACAATGGCAGTAATGGCAAAATGGCAAATAACAATGGCAGTAATGGCAAAATGGCAATTAACAATGGCAGTAATGGCAAAATGGCAATTAACAATGGCAGTAATGGCAAAATGGCAATTAACACAATGGCAGTAATGGTAAAATGGCAATTAACAATGGCAGTAATGGCAAAATGGCAATTAACACAATGGCAGTAATGGCAAAATGGCAATTAACAATGGCAGTAATGGCAATGAACACAATGGCAGTAATGGTAAAATGGCAATTAACAATGGCAGTAATGGCAATGAACACAATGGCAGTAATGGCAAAATGGCAATTAACCATGGCAGTAATGGCAAAATGGCAATTAACAATGGCAGTAATAACAATGAACACAATGGCAGTAATGGCAGTAATAGCAATGAACACAATGGCAGTAATGGCAAAATGGCAATTAACACAATGGCAGTAATGGCAAAATGGAAAAGAACACAATGGCAGTAATGGCAAAATGGAAAAGAACACAATGGCAGTAATGGCAAAATGGCAATGAACACAATGGCAGTAATGGCAATGAACACAATGGCAGTAATGGCATGAACAATGGCAGTAATAGCAATGAACACAATGGCAGTAATGGCAGTAATAGCAATGAACACAATGGCAGTAATGGCAATTAACAATGGCAGTAATGGCAAAATGGCAATTAACAATGGCAGTAATAGCAATGAACACAATGGCAGTAATGGTAAAATGGCAATTAACAATGGCAGTAATGGCAATGAACACAATGGCAGTAATGGCAAAATGGCAATTAACAATGGCAGTAATGGCAATGAACACAATGGCAGTAATGGCAAAATGGCAATTAACAAAGGCAGTAATGGCAATGAACACAATGGCAGTAATGGCAATTAACAATGGCAGTAATAACAATGAACACAATGGCAGTAATGGCAGTAATAGCAATGAACACAATGGCAGTAATGGCAAAATGGCAATTAATAATGGCAGTAATGGCAAAATGGCAATTAACAATGGCAGTAATGGCAAAATGGCAATTAACAATGGCAGTAATGGCAAAATGGCAATTAACAATGGCAGTAATGGCAATGAACACAATGGCAGTAATGGTAAAATGGCAATTAACACAATGGCAGTAATGCCAAAATGGCAATGAACAATGGCAGTAATGGCAAAAAACACAATGGCAGTAATAGCAATGAACACAATGGCAGTAATGGCAGTAATAGCAATGAACACAATGGCAGTAATGGCAAAATGGCAAAATGGCAATTAACAATGGCAGTAATGGCAAAATGGCAATTAACACAATGGCAGTAATAACAATGAACACAATGGCAGTAATAGCAATGAACACAATGGCAGTAATGGCAAAATGGCAATTAACAATGGCAGTAATGGCAAAATGGCAATTAACAATGGCAGTAATGGCAACATGGCAATTAACCATGGCAGTAATGGCAAAATGGCAATTAACAATGGCAGTAATGGCAGTAATAGCAATGAACACAATGGCAGTAATGGCAAAATGGCAATTAACAATGGCAGTAATGGCAGTAATAGCAATGAACACAATGGCAGTAAAGGCAATGAACACAATGGCAGTAATGGCAAAATGGCAATTAACAATGGCAGTAATGGCAAAATGGCAATTAACCATGGCAGTAATGGCAAAATGGCAATTAACAATGGCAGTAATGGCAGTAATAGCAATGAACACAATGGCAGTAATGGCAAAATGGCAATTAACAATGGCAGTAATCGCAATGAACACAATGGCAGTAATGGCAGTAAAGGCAATGAACACAATGGCAGTAATGGCAAAATGGCAATTAACAATGGCAGTAATGGCAAAATGGCAATTAACACAATGGCAGTAATGGCAATGAACACAATGGCAGTAATCGCAATGAACACAATGGCAGTAATGGCAGTAAAGGCAATGAACACAATGGCAGTAATGGCAAAATGGCAATTAACAATGGCAGTAATGGCAAAATGGCAATTAACACAATGGCAGTAATGGCAAAATGGCAATTAACAATGGCAGTAATGGCAATTAACAATGGCAGTAATGGCAAAATGGCAATTAACAATGGCAGTAATAGCAATGAACACAATGGCAGTAATGGTAAAATGGCAATTAACAATGGCAGTAATGGCAATGAACACAATGGCAGTAATGGCAAAATGGCAATTAACAATGTCAGTAATGGCAATGAACACAATGGCAGTAATGGCAATTAACAATGGCAGTAATAACAATGAACACAATGGCAGTAATGGCAGTAATAGCAATGAACACAATGGCAGTAATAGCAATGAACACAATGGCAGTAATGGCAAAATGGCAATTAACACAATGGCAGTAATGGCAAAATGGCAATTAACACAATGGCAGTAATGGCAATGAACACATTTGGCAGTAATGGCAAAATGGCAATTAACAATGGCAGTAATGGCAATGAACACAGTGGCAGTAATGGCAAAATGGCAATGAACACAATGGCAGTAATAGCAATGAACACAATGGCAGTAATAGCAATGAACACAATGGCAGTAATGGCAGTAATAGCAATGAACACAATGGCAGTAATGGCAAAATGGCAATTAATAATGGCAGTAATGGCAAAATGGCAATTAACAATGGCAGTAATGGCAAAATGGCAATTAACAATGGCAGTAATGGCAAAATGGCAATTAACACAATGGCAGTAATGGCAAAATGGCAATTAACACAATGGCAGTAATGGTAAAATGGCAATTAACAATGGCAGTAATGGCAAAATGGCAATTAACACAATGGCAGTAATGGCAAAATGGCAATTAACAATGGCAGTAATGGCAATGAACACAATGGCAGTAATGGTAAAATGGCAATTAACAATGGCAGTAATGGCAGTAATAGCAATGAACACAATGGCAGTAATGGCAAAATGGCAATTAACACAATGGCAGTAATGGCAAAATGGAAAAGAACACAATGGCAGTAATGGCAAAATGGCAATGAACACAATGGCAGTAATGGCAATGAACACAATGGCAGTAATGGCATTAACAATGGCAGTAATAGCAATGAACACAATGGCAGTAATGGCAGTAATAGCAATGAACACAATGGCAGTAATGGCAGTAATAGCAATGAACACAATGGCAGTAATGGCAAAATGGCAATTAACAATGGCAGTAATGGCAAAATGGCAATTAACAATGGCAGTAATGGCAATGAACAATGGCAGTAATGGCAAAATGGCAATTAACAATGGCAGTAATAGCAATGAACACAATGGCAGTAATGGTAAAATGGCAATTAACAATGGCAGTAATGGCAATGAACACAATGGCAGTAATGGCAAAATGGCAATTAACAATGGCAGTAATGGCAATGAACACAATGGCAGTAATGGCAAAATGGCAATTAACAATGGCAGTAATGGCAATGAACACAATGGCAGTAATGGCAAAATGGCAATTAACAATGGCAGAAATGGCAATGAACACAATGGCAGTAATGGCAATTAACAATGGCAGTAATAACAATGAACACAATGGCAGTAATGGCAGTAATAGCAATGAACACAATGGCAGTAATGGCAGTAATAGCAATGAACACAATGGCAGTAATGGCAAAATGGCAATTAATAATGGCAGTAATGGCAAAATGGCAATTAACAATGGCAGTAATGGCAAAATGGCAATTAACAATGGCAGTAATGGCAAAATGGCAATTAACAATGGCAGTAATGGCAATGAACACAATGGCAGTAATGGCAAAATGGCAATTAACACAATGGCAGTAATGCCAAAATGGCAATGAACAATGGCAGTAATGGCAAAAAACACAATGGCAGTAATAGCAATGAACACAATGGCAGTAATGGCAGTAATAGCAATGAACACAATGGCAGTAATGGCAGTAATAGCAATGAACACAATGGCAGTAATGGCAAAATGGCAATTAATAATGGCAGTAATGGCAAAATGGCAATTAACAATGGCAGTAATGGCAAAATGGCAATTAACAATGGCAGTAATGGCAAAATGGCAATTAACACAATGGCAGTAATGGCAAAATGGCAATTAACACAATGGCAGTAATGGTAAAATGGCAATTAACAATGGCAGTAATGGCAAAATGGCAATTAACACAATGGCAGTAATGGCAAAATGGCAATTAACAATGGCAGTAATGGCAATGAACACAATGGCAGTAATGGTAAAATGGCAATTAACAATGGCAGTAATGGCAGTAATAGCAATGAACACAATGGCAGTAATGGCAAAATGGCAATTAACACAATGGCAGTAATGGCAAAATGGAAAAGAACACAATGGCAGTAATGGCAAAATGGCAATGAACACAATGGCAGTAATGGCAATGAACACAATGGCAGTAATGGCATTAACAATGGCAGTAATAGCAATGAACACAATGGCAGTAATGGCAGTAATAGCAATGAACACAATGGCAGTAATGGCAGTAATAGCAATGAACACAATGGCAGTAATGGCAAAATGGCAATTAACAATGGCAGTAATGGCAAAATGGCAATTAACAATGGCAGTAATGGCAATGAACAATGGCAGTAATGGCAAAATGGCAATTAACAATGGCAGTAATAGCAATGAACACAATGGCAGTAATGGTAAAATGGCAATTAACAATGGCAGTAATGGCAATGAACACAATGGCAGTAATGGCAAAATGGCAATTAACAATGGCAGTAATGGCAATGAACACAATGGCAGTAATGGCAAAATGGCAATTAACAATGGCAGTAATGGCAATGAACACAATGGCAGTAATGGCAAAATGGCAATTAACAATGGCAGAAATGGCAATGAACACAATGGCAGTAATGGCAATTAACAATGGCAGTAATAACAATGAACACAATGGCAGTAATGGCAGTAATAGCAATGAACACAATGGCAGTAATGGCAAAATGGCAATTAATAATGGCAGTAATGGCAAAATGGCAATTAACAATGGCAGTAATGGCAAAATGGCAATTAACAATGGCAGTAATGGCAAAATGGCAATTAACAATGGCAGTAATGGCAATGAACACAATGGCAGTAATGGCAAAATGGCAATTAACACAATGGCAGTAATGCCAAAATGGCAATGAACAATGGCAGTAATGGCAAAAAACACAATGGCAGTAATAGCAATGAACACAATGGCAGTAATGGCAGTAATAGCAATGAACACAATGGCAGTAATGGCAGTAATAGCAATGAACACAATGGCAGTAATGGCAAAATGGCAATTAACAATGGCAGTAATGGCAATGAACACAGTGGCAGTAATGGCAAAATGGCAATTAACAATGGCAGTAATGGCAATGAACACAGTGGCAGTAATGGCAAAATGGCAATGAACACAATGGCAGTAATAGCAATTAACACAATGGCAGTAATAGCAATGAACACAATGGCAGTAATAGCAATGAACACAATGGCAGTAGTGGCAAAATGGCAATTAACAATGGCAGTAATGGCAAAATGGCAATTAACAATGGCAGTAATGGCAAAATGGCAATTAACACAATGGCAGTAATGGCAAAATGGCAATTAACAATGGCAGTAATGGCAATGAACACAATGGCAGTAATGGTAAAATGGCAATTAACAATGGCAGTAATAACAATGAACACAATGGCAGTAATAGCAATTAACACAATGGCAGTAATGGCAAAATGGCAATTAACACAATGGCAGTAATGGCAAAATGGAAAAGAACACAATGGCAGTAATGGCAAAATGGCAATGAACACAATGGCAGTAATGGCAATGAACACAATGGCAGTAATGGCATTAACAATGGCAGTAATAGCAATGAACACAATGGCAGTAATGGCAGTAATAGCAATGAACACAATGGCAGTAATGGCAGTAATAGCAATGAACACAATGGCAGTAATGGCAAAATGGCAATTAACAATGGCAGTAATGGCAAAATGGCAATTAACAATGGCAGTAATGGCAATGAACAATGGCAGTAATGGCAAAATGGCAATTAACAATGGCAGTAATAGCAATGAACACAATGGCAGTAATGGTAAAATGGCAATTAACAATGGCAGTAATGGCAATGAACACAATGGCAGTAATGGCAAAATGGCAATTAACAATGGCAGTAATGGCAATGAACACAATGGCAGTAATGGCAAAATGGCAATTAACAATGGCAGTAATGGCAATGAACACAATGGCAGTAATGGCAAAATGGCAATTAACAATGGCAGAAATGGCAATGAACACAATGGCAGTAATGGCAATTAACAATGGCAGTAATAACAATGAACACAATGGCAGTAATGGCAGTAATAGCAATGAACACAATGGCAGTAATGGCAGTAATAGCAATGAACACAATGGCAGTAATGGCAGTAATAGCAATGAACACAATGGCAGTAATGGCAAAATGGCAATTAACAATGGCAGTAATGGCAAAATGGCAATTAACAATGGCAGTAATGGCAAAATGGCAATTAACAATGGTAGTAATGGCAAAATGGCAATTAACAATGGCAGTAATGGCAATGAACACAATGGCAGTAATGGCAAAATGGCAATTAACACAATGGCAGTAATGCCAAAATGGCAATGAACAATGGCAGTAATGGCAAAAAACACAATGGCAGTAATAGCAATGAACACAATGGCAGTAATGGCAGTAATAGCAATGAACACAATGGCAGTAATGGCAGTAATAGCAATGAACACAATGGCAGTAATGGCAAAATGGCAATTAACACAATGGCAGTAATGGCAATGAACACAGTGGCAGTAATGGCAAAATGGCAATTAACACAATGGCAGTAATAGCAATTAACACAATGGCAGTAATAGCAATGAACACAATGGCAGTAATAGCAATGAACACAATGGCAGTAATGGCAAAATGGCAATTAACAATGGCAGTAATGGCAAAATGGCAATTAACAATGGCAGTAATGGCAATGAACACAGTGGCAGTAATGGCAAAATGGCAATGAACACAATGGCAGTAATAGCAATGAACACAATGGCAGTAATGGTAAAATGGCAATTAACAATGGCAGTAATGGCAATGAACACAATGGCAGTAATGGCAAAATGGCAATTAACAATGGCAGTAATGGCAATGAACACAATGGCAGTAATGGCAAAATGGCAATTAACAATGGCAGAAATGGCAATGAACACAATGGAGGTAATGGCAATTAACAATGGCAGTAATAGCAATGAACACAATGGCAGTAATGGCAGTAATAGCAATGAACACAATGGCAGTAATGGCAAAATGGCAATTAATAATGGCAGTAATGGCAAAATGGCAATTAACAATGGCAGTAATGGCAAAATGGCAATTAACAATGGCAGTAATGGCAATGAACACAATGGCAGTAATGGCAGTAATAGCAATGAACACAATGGCAGTAATGGCAGTAATAGCAATGAACACAATGGCAGTAATGGCAAAATGGCAATTAACAATGGCAGTAATGGCAAAATGGCAAAATGGCAATTAACAATGGCAGTAATGGCAAAATGGCAATTAACACAATGGCAGTAATAACAATGAACACAATGGCAGTAATAGCAATGAACACAATGGCAGTAATGGCAAAATGGCAATTAACAATGGCAGTAATGGCAAAATGGCAATTAACCATGGCAGTAATGGCAAAATGGCAATTAACCATGGCAGTAATGGCAAAATGGCAATTAACAATGGCAGTAATGGCAGTAATAGCAATGAACACAATGGCAGTAATCGCAATGAACACAATGGCAGTAATGGCAGTAAAGGCAATGAACACAATGGCAGTAATGGCAAAATGGCAATTAACAATGGCAGTAATGGCAAAATGGCAATTAACACAATGGCAGTAATGGCAAAATGGCAATTAACAATGGCAGTAATGGCAAAATGGCAATTAACAATGGCAGTAATAGCAATGAACAATGGCAGTAATGGCAAAATGGCAATTAACAATGGCGGTAATAGCAATGAACACAATGGCAGTAATGGTAAAATGGCAATTAACAATGGCAGTAATGGCAATGAACACAATGGCAGTAATGGCAAAATGGCAATTAACAATGGCAGTAATGGCAATGAACACAATGGTGGTAATGGCAATTAACAATGGCAGTAATAGCAATGAACACAATGGCAGTAATAGCAATGAACACAATGGCAGTAATGGCAAAATGGCAATTAACACAATGGCAGTTATGGCAAAATGGCAATTAACACAATGGCAGTAATGGCAATGAACACATTTGGCAGTAATGGCAAAATGGCAATTAACAATGGCAGTAATGGCAATGAACAGAGTGGCAGTAATGGCAAAATGGCAATGAACACAATGGCAGTAATAGCAATGAACACAATGGCAGTAATAGCAATGAACACAATGGCAGTAATGGCAGTAATGGCAAAATGGCAATTAACAATGGCAGTAATGGCAAAATGGCAATTAACAATGGCAGTAATGGCAAAATGGCAATTAACAATGGCAGTAATGGCAATGAACACAATGGCAGTAATGGCAAAATGGCAATTAACACAATGGCAGTAATGCCAAAATGGCAATGAACAATGGCAGTAATGGCAAAAAACACAATGGCAGTAATAGCAATGAACACAATGGCAGTAATGGCAGTAATAGCAATGAACACAATGGCAGTAATGGCAGTAATAGCAATGAACACAATGGCAGTAATGGCAAAATGGCAATTAACACAATGGCAGTAATGGCAATGAACACAGTGGCAGTAATGGCAAAATGGCAATTAACACAATGGCAGTAATAGCAATTAACACAATGGCAGTAATAGCAATTAACACAATGGCAGTAATAGCAATGAACACAATGGCAGTAATGGCAAAATGGCAATTAACAATGGCAGTAATGGCAAAATGGCAATTAACACAATGGCAGTAATGGCAATGAACACAGTGGCAGTAATGGCAAAATGGCAATGAACACAATGGCAGTAATAGCAATGAACACAATGCAATTAAAATGGCAATTAACATTGGCAGTAATGGCAATGAACACAATGGCAGTAATGGCAAAATGGCAATTAACAATGGCAGTAATGGCAATGAACACAATGGCAGTAATGGCAAAATGGCAATTAACAATGGCAGAAATGGCAATGAACACAACGGCAGTAATGGCAATTAACAATGGCAGTAATAGCAATGAACACAATGGCAGTAATGGCAGTAATAGCAATGAACACAATGGCAGTAATGGCAAAATGGCAATTAACACAATGGCAGTAATGGCAAAATGGCAATTAACAATGGCAGTAATGGCAATGAACACAATGGCAGTAATGGTAAAATGGCAATTAACAATGGCAGTAATAACAATGAACACAATGGCAGTAATAGCAATTAACACAATGGCAGTAATGGCAAAATGGCAATTAACACAATGGCAGTAATGGCAAAATGGAAAAGAACACAATGGCAGTAATGGCAAAATGGCAATGAACACAATGGCAGTAATGGCAATGAACACAATGGCAGTAATGGCATTAACAATGGCAGTAATAGCAATGAACACAATGGCAGTAATGGCAGTAATAGCAATGAACACAATGGCAGTAATGGCAGTAATAGCAATGAACACAATGGCAGTAATGGCAAAATGGCAATTAACAATGGCAGTAATGGCAAAATGGCAATTAACAATGGCAGTAATGGCAATGAACAATGGCAGTAATGGCAAAATGGCAATTAACAATGGCAGTAATAGCAATGAACACAATGGCAGTAATGGTAAAATGGCAATTAACAATGGCAGTAATGGCAATGAACACAATGGCAGTAATGGCAAAATGGCAATTAACAATGGCAGTAATGGCAATGAACACAATGGCAGTAATGGCAAAATGGCAATTAACAATGGCAGTAATGGCAATGAACACAATGGCAGTAATGGCAAAATGGCAATTAACAATGGCAGAAATGGCAATGAACACAATGGCAGTAATGGCAATTAACAATGGCAGTAATAACAATGAACACAATGGCAGTAATGGCAGTAATAGCAATGAACACAATGGCAGTAATGGCAGTAATAGCAATGAACACAATGGCAGTAATGGCAGTAATAGCAATGAACACAATGGCAGTAATGGCAAAATGGCAATTAACAATGGCAGTAATGGCAAAATGGCAATTAACAATGGCAGTAATGGCAAAATGGCAATTAACAATGGTAGTAATGGCAAAATGGCAATTAACAATGGCAGTAATGGCAATGAACACAATGGCAGTAATGGCAAAATGGCAATTAACACAATGGCAGTAATGCCAAAATGGCAATGAACAATGGCAGTAATGGCAAAAAACACAATGGCAGTAATAGCAATGAACACAATGGCAGTAATGGCAGTAATAGCAATGAACACAATGGCAGTAATGGCAGTAATAGCAATGAACACAATGGCAGTAATGGCAAAATGGCAATTAACACAATGGCAGTAATGGCAATGAACACAGTGGCAGTAATGGCAAAATGGCAATTAACACAATGGCAGTAATAGCAATTAACACAATGGCAGTAATAGCAATGAACACAATGGCAGTAATAGCAATGAACACAATGGCAGTAATGGCAAAATGGCAATTAACAATGGCAGTAATGGCAAAATGGCAATTAACAATGGCAGTAATGGCAATGAACACAGTGGCAGTAATGGCAAAATGGCAATGAACACAATGGCAGTAATAGCAATGAACACAATGGCAGTAATGGTAAAATGGCAATTAACAATGGCAGTAATGGCAATGAACACAATGGCAGTAATGGCAAAATGGCAATTAACAATGGCAGTAATGGCAATGAACACAATGGCAGTAATGGCAAAATGGCAATTAACAATGGCAGAAATGGCAATGAACACAATGGAGGTAATGGCAATTAACAATGGCAGTAATAGCAATGAACACAATGGCAGTAATGGCAGTAATAGCAATGAACACAATGGCAGTAATGGCAAAATGGCAATTAATAATGGCAGTAATGGCAAAATGGCAATTAACAATGGCAGTAATGGCAAAATGGCAATTAACAATGGCAGTAATGGCAATGAACACAATGGCAGTAATGGCAGTAATAGCAATGAACACAATGGCAGTAATGGCAGTAATAGCAATGAACACAATGGCAGTAATGGCAAAATGGCAATTAACAATGGCAGTAATGGCAAAATGGCAAAATGGCAATTAACAATGGCAGTAATGGCAAAATGGCAATTAACACAATGGCAGTAATAACAATGAACACAATGGCAGTAATAGCAATGAACACAATGGCAGTAATGGCAAAATGGCAATTAACAATGGCAGTAATGGCAAAATGGCAATTAACCATGGCAGTAATGGCAAAATGGCAATTAACCATGGCAGTAATGGCAAAATGGCAATTAACAATGGCAGTAATGGCAGTAATAGCAATGAACACAATGGCAGTAATCGCAATGAACACAATGGCAGTAATGGCAGTAAAGGCAATGAACACAATGGCAGTAATGGCAAAATGGCAATTAACAATGGCAGTAATGGCAAAATGGCAATTAACACAATGGCAGTAATGGCAAAATGGCAATTAACAATGGCAGTAATGGCAAAATGGCAATTAACAATGGCAGTAATAGCAATGAACAATGGCAGTAATGGCAAAATGGCAATTAACAATGGCGGTAATAGCAATGAACACAATGGCAGTAATGGTAAAATGGCAATTAACAATGGCAGTAATGGCAATGAACACAATGGCAGTAATGGCAAAATGGCAATTAACAATGGCAGTAATGGCAATGAACACAATGGTGGTAATGGCAATTAACAATGGCAGTAATAGCAATGAACACAATGGCAGTAATAGCAATGAACACAATGGCAGTAATGGCAAAATGGCAATTAACACAATGGCAGTTATGGCAAAATGGCAATTAACACAATGGCAGTAATGGCAATGAACACATTTGGCAGTAATGGCAAAATGGCAATTAACAATGGCAGTAATGGCAATGAACAGAGTGGCAGTAATGGCAAAATGGCAATGAACACAATGGCAGTAATAGCAATGAACACAATGGCAGTAATAGCAATGAACACAATGGCAGTAATGGCAGTAATGGCAAAATGGCAATTAACAATGGCAGTAATGGCAAAATGGCAATTAACAATGGCAGTAATGGCAAAATGGCAATTAACAATGGCAGTAATGGCAATGAACACAATGGCAGTAATGGCAAAATGGCAATTAACACAATGGCAGTAATGCCAAAATGGCAATGAACAATGGCAGTAATGGCAAAAAACACAATGGCAGTAATAGCAATGAACACAATGGCAGTAATGGCAGTAATAGCAATGAACACAATGGCAGTAATGGCAGTAATAGCAATGAACACAATGGCAGTAATGGCAAAATGGCAATTAACACAATGGCAGTAATGGCAATGAACACAGTGGCAGTAATGGCAAAATGGCAATTAACACAATGGCAGTAATAGCAATTAACACAATGGCAGTAATAGCAATTAACACAATGGCAGTAATAGCAATGAACACAATGGCAGTAATGGCAAAATGGCAATTAACAATGGCAGTAATGGCAAAATGGCAATTAACACAATGGCAGTAATGGCAATGAACACAGTGGCAGTAATGGCAAAATGGCAATGAACACAATGGCAGTAATAGCAATGAACACAATGCAATTAAAATGGCAATTAACATTGGCAGTAATGGCAATGAACACAATGGCAGTAATGGCAAAATGGCAATTAACAATGGCAGTAATGGCAATGAACACAATGGCAGTAATGGCAAAATGGCAATTAACAATGGCAGAAATGGCAATGAACACAACGGCAGTAATGGCAATTAACAATGGCAGTAATAGCAATGAACACAATGGCAGTAATGGCAGTAATAGCAATGAACACAATGGCAGTAATGGCAAAATGGCAATTAATAATGGCAGTAATGGCAAAATGGCAATTAACAATGGCAGTAATGGCAAAATGGCAATTAACAATGGCAGTAATGGCAATGAACACAATGGCAGTAATGGCAGTAATAGCAATGAACACAATGGCAGTAATGGCAGTAATAGCAATGAACACAATGGCAGTAATGGCAAAATGGCAATTAACAATGGCAGTAATGGCAAAATGGCAAAATGGCAATTAACAATGGCAGTAATGGCAAAATGGCAATTAACACAATGGCAGTAATAACAATGAACACAATGGCAGTAATAGCAATGAACACAATGGCAGTAATGGCAAAATGGCAATTAACACAATGGCAGTAATGGCAAAATGTTAATTAACACAATGGCAGTAATGGCAATGAACACATTTGGCAGTAATGGCAAAATGGCAATTAACAATGGCAGTAATGGCAATGAACACAGTGGCAGTAATGGCAAAATGGCAATGAACACAATGGCAGTAATAGCAATGAACACAATGGCAGTAATAGCAATGAACACAATGGCAGTAATGGCAGTAATGGCAAAATGGCAATTAACAATGGCAGTAATGGCAAAATGGCAATTAACAATGGCAATAATGGCAAAATGGCAATTAACAATGGCAGTAATGGCAATGAACACAGTGGCAGTAATGGCAAAAATGGCAATGAACACAATGGCAGTAATAGCAATGAACACAATGGCAGTAATGGCAAAATGGCAATTAACAATGGCAGTAATGGCAGTAAAGGCAAAATGTTAATTAACAATGGCAGTAATAGCAATTAACACAATGGCAGTAATAGCAATGAACACAATGGCAGTAATAGCAATGAACACAATGGCAGTAATGGCAAAATGGCAATTAACAATGGCAGTAATGGCAAAATGGCAATTAACAATGGCAGTAATGGCAATGAACACAGTGGCAGTAATGGCAAAATGGCAATGAACACAATGGCAGTAATAGCAATGAACACAATGGCAGTAATGGTAAAATGGCAATTAACAATGGCAGTAATGGCAATGAACACAATGGCAGTAATGGCAAAATGGCAATTAACAATGGCAGTAATGGCAATGAACACAATGGCAGTAATGGCAAAATGGCAATTAACAATGGCAGAAATGGCAATGAACACAATGGAGGTAATGGCAATTAACAATGGCAGTAATAGCAATGAACACAATGGCAGTAATGGCAGTAATAGCAATGAACACAATGGCAGTAATGGCAAAATGGCAATTAATAATGGCAGTAATGGCAAAATGGCAATTAACAATGGCAGTAATGGCAAAATGGCAATTAACAATGGCAGTAATGGCAATGAACACAATGGCAGTAATGGCAGTAATAGCAATGAACACAATGGCAGTAATGGCAGTAATAGCAATGAACACAATGGCAGTAATGGCAAAATGGCAATTAACAATGGCAGTAATGGCAAAATGGCAAAATGGCAATTAACAATGGCAGTAATGGCAAAATGGCAATTAACACAATGGCAGTAATAACAATGAACACAATGGCAGTAATAGCAATGAACACAATGGCAGTAATGGCAAAATGGCAATTAACAATGGCAGTAATGGCAAAATGGCAATTAACCATGGCAGTAATGGCAAAATGGCAATTAACCATGGCAGTAATGGCAAAATGGCAATTAACAATGGCAGTAATGGCAGTAATAGCAATGAACACAATGGCAGTAATCGCAATGAACACAATGGCAGTAATGGCAGTAAAGGCAATGAACACAATGGCAGTAATGGCAAAATGGCAATTAACAATGGCAGTAATGGCAAAATGGCAATTAACACAATGGCAGTAATGGCAAAATGGCAATTAACAATGGCAGTAATGGCAAAATGGCAATTAACAATGGCAGTAATAGCAATGAACAATGGCAGTAATGGCAAAATGGCAATTAACAATGGCGGTAATAGCAATGAACACAATGGCAGTAATGGTAAAATGGCAATTAACAATGGCAGTAATGGCAATGAACACAATGGCAGTAATGGCAAAATGGCAATTAACAATGGCAGTAATGGCAATGAACACAATGGTGGTAATGGCAATTAACAATGGCAGTAATAGCAATGAACACAATGGCAGTAATAGCAATGAACACAATGGCAGTAATGGCAAAATGGCAATTAACACAATGGCAGTTATGGCAAAATGGCAATTAACACAATGGCAGTAATGGCAATGAACACATTTGGCAGTAATGGCAAAATGGCAATTAACAATGGCAGTAATGGCAATGAACAGAGTGGCAGTAATGGCAAAATGGCAATGAACACAATGGCAGTAATAGCAATGAACACAATGGCAGTAATAGCAATGAACACAATGGCAGTAATGGCAGTAATGGCAAAATGGCAATTAACAATGGCAGTAATGGCAAAATGGCAATTAACAATGGCAGTAATGGCAAAATGGCAATTAACAATGGCAGTAATGGCAATGAACACAATGGCAGTAATGGCAAAATGGCAATTAACACAATGGCAGTAATGCCAAAATGGCAATGAACAATGGCAGTAATGGCAAAAAACACAATGGCAGTAATAGCAATGAACACAATGGCAGTAATGGCAGTAATAGCAATGAACACAATGGCAGTAATGGCAGTAATAGCAATGAACACAATGGCAGTAATGGCAAAATGGCAATTAACACAATGGCAGTAATGGCAATGAACACAGTGGCAGTAATGGCAAAATGGCAATTAACACAATGGCAGTAATAGCAATTAACACAATGGCAGTAATAGCAATGAACACAATGGCAGTAATAGCAATGAACACAATGGCAGTAATGGCAAAATGGCAATTAACAATGGCAGTAATGGCAAAATGGCAATTAACACAATGGCAGTAATGGCAATGAACACAGTGGCAGTAATGGCAAAATGGCAATGAACACAATGGCAGTAATAGCAATGAACACAATGGCAGTAATGGTAAAATGGCAATTAACAATGGCAGTAATGGCAATGAACACAATGGCAGTAATGGCAAAATGGCAATTAACAATGGCAGTAATGGCAATGAACACAATGGCAGTAATGGCAAAATGGCAATTAACAATGGCAGAAATGGCAATGAACACAACGGCAGTAATGGCAATTAACAATGGCAGTAATAGCAATGAACACAATGGCAGTAATGGCAGTAATAGCAATGAACACAATGGCAGTAATGGCAAAATGGCAATTAATAATGGCAGTAATGGCAAAATGGCAATTAACAATGGCAGTAATGGCAAAATGGCAATTAACAATGGCAGTAATGGCAATGAACACAATGGCAGTAATGGCAGTAATAGCAATGAACACAATGGCAGTAATGGCAGTAATAGCAATGAACACAATGGCAGTAATGGCAAAATGGCAATTAACAATGGCAGTAATGGCAAAATGGCAAAATGGCAATTAACAATGGCAGTAATGGCAAAATGGCAATTAACACAATGGCAGTAATAACAATGAACACAATGGCAGTAATAGCAATGAACACAATGGCAGTAATGGCAAAATGGCAATTAACAATGGCAGTAATGGCAAAATGGCAATTAACAATGGCAGTAATGGCAAAATGGCAATTAACCATGGCAGTAATGGCAAAATGGCAATTAACAATGGCAGTAATGGCAGTAATAGCAATGAACACAATGGCAGTAATCGCAATGAACACAATGGCAGTAATGGCAGTAAAGGCAATGAACACAATGGCAGTAATGGCAAAATGGCAATTAACAATGGCAGTAATGGCAAAATGGCAATTAACACAATGGCAGTAATGGCAAAATGGCAATTAACAATGGCAGTAATGGCAAAATGGCAATTAACAATGGCAGTAATAGCAATGAACAATGGCAGTAATGGCAAAATGGCAATTAACAATGGCGGTAATAGCAATGAACACAATGGCAGTAATGGTAAAATGGCAATTAACAATGGCAGTAATGGCAATGAACACAATGGCAGTAATGGCAATGAACACAATGGCAGTAATGGCAAAATGGCAATTAACAATGGCAGTAATGGCAATGAACACAATGGCAGTAATGGCAATTAACAATGGCAGTAATAGCAATGAACACAATGGCAGTAATAGCAATGAACACAATGGCAGTAATGGCAAAATGGCAATTAACACAATGGCAGTAATGGCAAAATGTTAATTAACACAATGGCAGTAATGGCAATGAACACATTTGGCAGTAATGGCAAAATGGCAATTAACAATGGCAGTAATGGCAATGAACACAGTGGCAGTAATGGCAAAATGGCAATGAACACAATGGCAGTAATAGCAATGAACACAATGGCAGTAATAGCAATGAACACAATGGCAGTAATGGCAGTAATGGCAAAATGGCAATTAACAATGGCAGTAATGGCAAAATGGCAATTAACAATGGCAATAATGGCAAAATGGCAATTAACAATGGCAGTAATGGCAATGAACACAGTGGCAGTAATGGCAAAAATGGCAATGAACACAATGGCAGTAATAGCAATGAACACAATGGCAGTAATAGCAATGAACACAATGGCAGTAATGGCAGTAATGGCAAAATGGCAATTAACAATGGCAGTAATGGCAAAATGGCAACGAACACAATGGCAGTAATGGCAAAATGGCAATTAACCATGGCAGTAATGGCAAAATGGCAATTAACAATGGCAGTAATGGCAAAATGGCAATTAACCATGGCAGTAATGGCAAAATGGCAATTAACAATGGCAGTAATGGCAAAATGGCAATGAACACAATGGCAGTAATGGCAAAATGGCAATTACCCATGGCAGTAATGGCAAAATGGCAATTAACAATGGCAGTAATGGCAAAATGGCAATTAAAAATGGCAGTAATGGCAGTAATAGCAATGAACAATGGCAGTAATCGCAATGAACACAATGGCAGTAATGGCAATTAACAATGGCAGTAATGGCAGTAAAGGCAATGAACACAATGGCAGTAATGACAAAATGGCAATTAACACAATGGCAGTAATCGCAATGAACACAATGGCAGTAATGGCAATTAACAATGGCAGTAATGGCAGTAAAGGCAATTAACAATGGCAGTAATGGCAAAATGGCAAAGAACACAATGGCAGTAATGGAAAAATGGCAATTAACACAATGGCAGTAATGGCAAAATGGCAATTAACACAATGGCAGTAATGGCAATGAACACAATGGCAGTAATGGCAAAATGGCAATGAACACAATGGCAGTAATGGCAAAATGGCAATTAACAATGGCAGTAATAGCAATGAACACAATGGCAGTAAAGGCAAAATGTTAATTAACAATGGCAGTAATGGCAGTAAAGGCAATGAACACAATGGCAGTAATGGCAAAATGGCAATGAACACAATGGCAGTAATGGCAATGAACACAATGGCAGTAATGGCAAAATGGCAATGAACACAATGGCAGTAATGGCAAAATGGCAATTAACCATGGCAGTAATGGCAAAATGGCAATTAACCATGGCAGTAATGGCAAAATGGCAATTAACAATGGCAGTAATGGCAAAATGGCAATTAACCATGGCAGTAATGGCAAAATGGCAATTAACAATGGCAGTAATAACAATGAACACAATGGCAGTAATCGCAATTAACAATGGCAGTAAAGGCAATGAACACAATGGCAGTAATGGCAGTAATAGCAATAAACACAATGGCAGTAATGGCAGTAAAGGCAATGAACACAATGGCAGTAATGGCAGTAAAGGCAATGAACACAATGGCAGTAATGGCAAAATGGCAATTAACAATGGCAGTAATGGCAATGAACACAATGGCAGTAATGGCAAAATGGCAATGAACACAATGGCAGTAATGGCAAAATGGCAATTAACAATGGCAGTAATGGCAAAATGGCAATTAACAATGGCAGTAATGGCAAAATGGCAATTAACAATGGCAGTAATGGCAAATTGGCAATTAACAATGGCAGTAATGGCAATTAACAATGGCAGTAATGGCAAAATGGCAATTAACACAATGGCAGTAATGGCAATTAACAATGGCAGTAATGGCAAAATGGCAATTAACAATGGCAGTAATGGCAAAATGGCAATTAACAATGGCAGTAATGGCAAATTGGCAATTAACAATGGCAGTAATGGCAATTAACAATGGCAGTAATGGCAAAATGGCAATTAACACAATGGCAGTAATGGCAATTAACAATGGCAGTAATGGCAAAATGGCAATGAACAATGGCAGTAATGGCAAAAAAAACAATGGCAGTAATAGCAATAAACACAATGGCAGTAATGGCAGTAATCGCAATGAACACAATGGCAGTAATGGCAAAATGGCAATTAACAATGGCAGTAATAGCAATGAACACAATGGCAGTAATGGTAAAATGGCAATTAACAATGGCAGTAATGGCAATGAACACAATGGCAGTAATGGCAAAATGGCAATTAACAATGGCAGAAATGGCAATGAACACAATGGCAGTAATGGCAATTAACAATGGCAGTAATAACAATGAACACAATGGCAGTAATGGCAATGAACACAATGGCAGTAATGGCAAAATGGCAATTAACAATGGCAGAAATGGCAATGAACACAACGGCAGTAATGGCAATTAACAATGGCAGTAATAGCAATGAACACAATGGCAGTAATGGCAGTAATAGCAATGAACACAATGGCAGTAATGGCAAAATGGCAATTAATAATGGCAGTAATGGCAAAATGGCAATTAACAATGGCAGTAATGGCAAAATGGCAATTAACAATGGCAGTAATGGCAATGAACACAATGGCAGTAATGGCAGTAATAGCAATGAACACAATGGCAGTAATGGCAGTAATAGCAATGAACACAATGGCAGTAATGGCAAAATGGCAATTAACAATGGCAGTAATGGCAAAATGGCAAAATGGCAATTAACAATGGCAGTAATGGCAAAATGGCAATTAACACAATGGCAGTAATAACAATGAACACAATGGCAGTAATAGCAATGAACACAATGGCAGTAATGGCAAAATGGCAATTAACAATGGCAGTAATGGCAAAATGGCAATTAACAATGGCAGTAATGGCAAAATGGCAATTAACCATGGCAGTAATGGCAAAATGGCAATTAACAATGGCAGTAATGGCAGTAATAGCAATGAACACAATGGCAGTAATCGCAATGAACACAATGGCAGTAATGGCAGTAAAGGCAATGAACACAATGGCAGTAATGGCAAAATGGCAATTAACAATGGCAGTAATGGCAAAATGGCAATTAACACAATGGCAGTAATGGCAAAATGCCAATTAACAATGGCAGTAATGGCAAAATGGCAATTAACAATGGCAGTAATAGCAATGAACAATGGCAGTAATGGCAAAATGGCAATTAACAATGGCGGTAATAGCAATGAACACAATGGCAGTAATGGTAAAATGGCAATTAACAATGGCAGTAATGGCAATGAACACAATGGCAGTAATGGCAAAATGGCAATTAACAATGGCAGTAATGGCAATGAACACAATGGCAGTAATGGCAATTAACAATGGCAGTAATAGCAATGAACACAATGGCAGTAATAGCAATGAACACAATGGCAGTAATGGCAAAATGGCAATTAACACAATGGCAGTAATGGCAAAATGTTAATTAACACAATGGCAGTAATGGCAATGAACACATTTGGCAGTAATGGCAAAATGGCAATTAACAATGGCAGTAATGGCAATGAACACAGTGGCAGTAATGGCAAAATGGCAATGAACACAATGGCAGTAATAGCAATGAACACAATGGCAGTAATAGCAATGAACACAATGGCAGTAATGGCAGTAATGGCAAAATGGCAATTAACAATGGCAGTAATGGCAAAATGGCAATTAACAATGGCAATAATGGCAAAATGGCAATTAACAATGGCAGTAATGGCAATGAACACAGTGGCAGTAATGGCAAAAATGGCAATGAACACAATGGCAGTAATAGCAATGAACACAATGGCAGTAATAGCAATGAACACAATGGCAGTAATGGCAGTAATGGCAAAATGGCAATTAACAATGGCAGTAATGGCAAAATGGCAACGAACACAATGGCAGTAATGGCAAAATGGCAATTAACCATGGCAGTAATGGCAAAATGGCAATTAACAATGGCAGTAATGGCAAAATGGCAATTAACCATGGCAGTAATGGCAAAATGGCAATTAACAATGGCAGTAATGGCAAAATGGCAATGAACACAATGGCAGTAATGGCAAAATGGCAATTACCCATGGCAGTAATGGCAAAATGGCAATTAACAATGGCAGTAATGGCAAAATGGCAATTAAAAATGGCAGTAATGGCAGTAATAGCAATGAACAATGGCAGTAATCGCAATGAACACAATGGCAGTAATGGCAATTAACAATGGCAGTAATGGCAGTAAAGGCAATGAACACAATGGCAGTAATGACAAAATGGCAATTAACACAATGGCAGTAATCGCAATGAACACAATGGCAGTAATGGCAATTAACAATGGCAGTAATGGCAGTAAAGGCAATTAACAATGGCAGTAATGGCAAAATGGCAAAGAACACAATGGCAGTAATGGCAAAATGGCAATTAACACAATGGCAGTAATGGCAAAATGGCAATTAACACAATGGCAGTAATGGCAATGAACACAATGGCAGTAATGGCAAAATGGCAATGAACACAATGGCAGTAATGGCAAAATGGCAATTAACAATGGCAGTAATAGCAATGAACACAATGGCAGTAAAGGCAAAATGTTAATTAACAATGGCAGTAATGGCAGTAAAGGCAATGAACACAATGGCAGTAATGGCAAAATGGCAATGAACACAATGGCAGTAATGGCAATGAACACAATGGCAGTAATGGCAAAATGGCAATGAACACAATGGCAGTAATGGCAAAATGGCAATTAACCATGGCAGTAATGGCAAAATGGCAATTAACCATGGCAGTAATGGCAAAATGGCAATTAACAATGGCAGTAATGGCAAAATGGCAATTAACCATGGCAGTAATGGCAAAATGGCAATTAACAATGGCAGTAATAACAATGAACACAATGGCAGTAATCGCAATTAACAATGGCAGTAAAGGCAATGAACACAATGGCAGTAATGGCAGTAATAGCAATAAACACAATGGCAGTAATGGCAGTAAAGGCAATGAACACAATGGCAGTAATGGCAGTAAAGGCAATGAACACAATGGCAGTAATGGCAAAATGGCAATTAACAATGGCAGTAATGGCAATGAACACAATGGCAGTAATGGCAAAATGGCAATGAACACAATGGCAGTAATGGCAAAATGGCAATTAACAATGGCAGTAATGGCAGTAAAGGCAAAATGTTAATTAACAATGGCAGTAATGGCAGTAAAGGCAAAATGTTAATTAACAATGGCAGTAATGGCAATGAACACAATGGCAGTAAAGGCAAAATGGCAATTAACAATGGCAGTAATGGCAGTAAAGGCAAAATGTTAATTAACAATGGCAGTAATGGCAATGAACACAATGGCAGTAATGGCAAAATGGCAATTAACAATGGCAGTAATGGCAATGAACACAATGGCAGTAATGGCAAAATGGCAATTAACAATGGCAGTAATAACAATGAACACAATGGCAGTAATGGCAGTAATAGCAATGAACACAATGGCAGTAATGGCAAAATGGCAATTAAGACAATGGCAGTAATGGCAAAATGGCAATTAACAATAGCAGTAATGGCAAAATGGAAAAGAACACAATGGCAGTAATGGCAAAATGGCAATGAACACAATGGCAGTAATGGCATTAACAATGGCAGTAATAGCAATGAACACAATGGCAGTAATAGCAATGAACACAATGGCAGTAATGGCAGTAATAGCAATGAACACAATGGCAGTAATGGCAGTAATAGCAATGAACAATGGCAGTAATGGCAAAATGGCAGTAATAGCAATGAACACAATGGCAGTAATGGCAAAATGGCAATTAACAATGGCAGTAATGGCAAAATGGCAATTAACAATGGCAGTAATGGCAATGAACACAATGGCAGTAATGGCAAAATGGCAATTAACAATGGCAGTAATGGCAATGAACACAATGGCAGTAATGGCAAAATGGCAATTAACAATGGCAGTAATGGCAAAATGGCAATTAACAATGGCAGTAATGGCAGTAAAGGCAAAATGTTAATTAACAATGGCAGTAATGGCAGTAAAGGCAATGAACACAATGGCAGTAATGGCAAAATGGCAATGAACACAATGGCAGTAATGGCAATGAACACAATGGCAGTAATGGCAGTAATAGCAATGAACACAATGGCAGTAATGGCAGTAATAGCAATGAACACAATGGCAGTAATGGCAAAATGGCAATTAATAATGGCAGTAATGGCAAAATGGCAATTAACAATGGCAGTAATGGCAATTAACAATGGCAGTAATGGCAAAATGGCAATTAACAATGGCAGTAATGGCAATGAACACAATGGCAGTAATGGCAAAATGGCAATTAATAATGGCAGTAATGGCAAAATGGCAATTAACAATGGCAGTAATGGCAATTAACAATGGCAGTAATGGCAAAATGGCAATTAACAATGGCAGTAATGGCAATGAACACAATGGCAGTAATGGCAAAATGGCAATTAACACAATGGCAGTAATGCCAAAATGGCAATGAACAATGGCAGTAATGGCAAAAAACACAATGGCAGTAATAGCAATGAACACAATGGCAGTAATGGCAGTAATAGCAGTGAACACAATGGCAGTAATGGCAGTAATAGCAATGAACACAATGGCAGTAATGGCAAAATGGCAATTAACAATGGCAGTAATGGCAAAATGGCAATTAACAATGGCAGTAATGGCAAAATGGCAATTAACAATGGCAGTAATGGCAAATTGGCAATTAACAATGGCAGTAATGGCAATTAACAATGGCAGTAATGGCAAAATGGCAATTAACACAATGGCAGTAATGGCAATTAACAATGGCAGTAATGGCAAAATGGCAATTAACAATGGCAGTAATGGCAAAATGGCAATTAACAATGGCAGTAATGGCAAATTGGCAATTAACAATGGCAGTAATGGCAATTAACAATGGCAGTAATGGCAAAATGGCAATTAACACAATGGCAGTAATGGCAATTAACAATGGCAGTAATGGCAAAATGGCAATGAACAATGGCAGTAATGGCAAAAAAAACAATGGCAGTAATAGCAATAAACACAATGGCAGTAATGGCAGTAATCGCAATGAACACAATGGCAGTAATGGCAAAATGGCAATTAACAATGGCAGTAATAGCAATGAACACAATGGCAGTAATGGTAAAATGGCAATTAACAATGGCAGTAATGGCAATGAACACAATGGCAGTAATGGCAAAATGGCAATTAACAATGGCAGAAATGGCAATGAACACAATGGCAGTAATGGCAATTAACAATGGCAGTAATAACAATGAACACAATGGCAGTAATGGCAGTAATAGCAATGAACACAATGGCAGTAATGGCAGTAATAGCAATGAACACAATGGCAGTAATGGCAAAATGGCAATTAATAATGGCAGTAATGGCAAAATGGCAATTAACAATGGCAGTAATGGCAATTAACAATGGCAGTAATGGCAAAATGGCAATTAACACAATGGCAGTAATGGCAATGAACACAATGGCAGTAATGGCAAAATGGCAATTAACACAATGGCAGTAATGCCAAAATGGCAATGAACAATGGCAGTAATGGCAAAAAACACAATGGCAGTAATAGCAATGAACACAATGGCAGTAATGGCAGTAATAGCAATGAACACAATGGCAGTAATGGCAGTAATAGCAATGAACACAATGGCAGTAATGGCAAAATGGCAATTAACACAATGGCAGTAATGGCAATGAACACAGTGGCAGTAATGGCAAAATGGCAATTAACACAATGGCAGTAATAGCAATTAACACAATGGCAGTAATAGCAATGAACACAATGGCAGTAATAGCAATGAACACAATGGCAGTAATGGCAAAATGGCAATTAACAATGGCAGTAATGGCAAAATGGCAATTAACAATGGCAGTAATGGCAATGAACACAGTGGCAGTAATGGCAAAATGGCAATTAACAATGGCAGTAATGGCAATGAACACAATGGCAGTAATGGTAAAATGGCAATTAACAATGGCAGTAATGGCAATGAACACAATGGCAGTAATGGCAAAATGGCAATTAACAATGGCAGTAATGGCAATGAACACAATGGCAGTAATGGCAATTAATGGCAGTAATAACAATGAACACAATGGCAGTAATGGCAGTAATAGCAATGAACACAATGGCAGTAATAGCAATGAACACAATGGCAGTAATGGCAGTAATAGCAATGAACACAATGGCAGTAATGGCAAAATGGCAATTAATAATGGCAGTAATGGCAAAATGGCAATTAACAATGGCAGTAATGGCAAAATGGCAATTAACAATGGCAGTAATGGCAAAATGGCAATTAATGGCAGTAATGGCAAAATGGCAATTAACACAATGGCAGTAATAACAATGAACACAATGGCAGTAATAGCAATGAACACAATGGCAGTAATGGCAAAATGGCAATTAACAATGGCAGTAATGGCAAAATGGCAATTAACAATGGCAGTAATGGCAAAATGGCAATTAACCATGGCAGTAATGGCAAAATGGCAATTAACAATGGCAGTAATGGCAGTAATAGCAATGAACACAATGGCAGTAATCGCAATGAACACAATGGCAGTAATGGCAGTAAAGGCAATGAACACAATGGCAGTAATGGCAAAATGGCAATTAACAATGGCAGTAATGGCAAAATGGCAATTAACACAATGGCAGTAATGGCAAAATGGCAATTAACAATGGCAGTAATGGCAGTAAAGGCAATGAACACAATGGCAGTAATGGCAAAATGGCAATTAACAATGGCAGTAATGGCAAAATGGCAATTAACACAATGGCAGTAATGGCAAAATGGCAATTAACAATGGCAGTAATAGCAATGAACAATGGCAGTAATGGCAAAATGGCAATTAACAATGGCGGTAATAGCAATGAACACAATGGCAGTAATGGTAAAATGGCAATTAACAATGGCAGTAATAGCAATGAACAATGGCAGTAATGGCAAAATGGCAATTAACAATGGCGGTAATAGCAATGAACAAAATGGCAGTAATGGTAAAATGGCAATTAACAATGGCAGTAATGGCAATGAACACAATGGCAGTAATGGCAAAATGGCAATTAACAATGGCAGTAATGGCAATGAACACAATGGCAGTAATGGCAATTAACACAATGGCAGTAATGGCAATGAACACAATGGCAGTAATGGCAAAATGGCAATGAACACAATGGCAGTAATGGCAAAATGGCAATTAACAATGGCAGTAATGGCAGTAATGGCAATGAACACAATGGCAGTAATGGCAGTAAAGGCAATGAACACAATGGCAGTAATGGCAAAATGGCAATGAACACAATGGCAGTAATGGCAATGAACACAATGGCAGTAATGGCAAAATGGCAATGAACACAATGGCAGTAATGGCAAAATGGCAATTAACACAATGGCAGTAATGGCAATGAACACATTTGGCAGTAATGGCAAAATGGCAATTAACAATGGCAGTAATGGCAATGAACACAGTGGCAGTAATGGCAAAATGGCAATGAACACAATGGCAGTAATGGCAATGAACACAATGGCAGTAATGGCAGTAATGGCAAAATGGCAATTAACAATGGCAGTAATGGCAATTAACAATGGCAGTAATGGCAATGAACACAATGGCAGTAATGGCAACGAACACAATGGCAGCGAACACAATGGCAGTAATGGCAATTAACAATGGCAGTAATGGCAAAAAACCATGGCAGTAATGGCAAAATGGCAATTAACAATGGCAGTAATGGCAAAATGGCAATTAACAATGGCAGTAATGGCAAAATGGCAATTAAAAATGGCAGTAATGGCAGTAATAGCAATGAACACAATGGCAGTAATGGCAGTAATGGCAAAATGGCAATTAACAATGGCAGTAATGGCAATTAACAATGGCAGTAATGGCAATGAACACAATGGCAGTAATGGCAACGAACACAATGGCAGCGAACACAATGGCAGTAATGGCAATTAACAATGGCAGTAATGGCAAAAAACCATGGCAGTAATGGCAAAATGGCAATTAACAATGGCAGTAATGGCAAAATGGCAATTAACAATGGCAGTAATGGCAAAATGGCAATTAAAAATGGCAGTAATGGCAGTAAAGGCAATGAACACAATGGCAGTAATGACAAAATGGCAATTAACACAATGGCAGTAATCGCAATGAACACAATGGCAGTAATGGCAATTAACAATGGCAGTAATGGCAGTAAAGGCAATTAACAATGGCAGTAATGGCAATGAACACAATGGCAGTAATGGCAATTAACAATGGCAGTAATGGCAGTAAAGGCAATTAACAATGGCAGTAATGGCAAAATGGCAATTAACAATGGCAGTAATGGCAAAATGGCAATTAACAATGGCAGTAATGGCAAAATGGCAATGAACACAATGGCAGTAATGGCAGTAATGGCAAAATGGCAATTAACAATGGCAGTAATGGCAAAATGGCAATTAACAATGGCAGTAATGGCAATGAACACAATGGCAGTAATGGCAAAATGGCAATTAACACAATGGCAGTAATGCCAAAATGGCAATGAACACAATGGCAGTAATAGCAATGAACACAATGGCAGTAATGCCAAAATGGCAAAAAACACAATGGCAGTAATAGCAATGAACACAATGGCAGAAATGGCAATTAACAATGGCAGTAATGGCAAAATGGCAATTAACACAATGGCAGTAATGGCAAAATGGCAATGAACACAATGGCAGTAATAGCAATGAACACAATGGCAGTAATGGCAGTAATAGCAATGAACACAATGGCAGTAATGGCAAAATGGCAATTAACAATGGCAGTAATGGCAAAATGGCAATTAACAATGGCAGTAATGGCAAAATGGCAATGAACACAATGGCAGTAATGGCAAAATGGCAATGAACACAATGGCAGTAATGGCAAAATGGCAATGAACACAATGGCAGTAATGGCAAAATGGCAATTAACACAATGGCAGTAATGGCAAAATGGCAATTAACAATGGCAGTAATGGCAAAATGGCAATTAACAATGGCAGTAATAGCAATGAACAATGGCAGTAATGGCAAAATGGCAATTAACAATGGCAGTAATAGCAATGAACACAATGGCAGTAATGGTAAAATGGCAATTAACAATGGCAGTAATGGCAATGAACACAATGGCAGTAATGGCAAAATGGCAATTAACAATGGCAGTAATGGCAATGAACACAATGGCAGTAATGGCAAAATGGCAATTAACAATGGCAGTAATGGCAATGAACACAATGGCAGTAATGGCAATTAACAATGGCAGTAATAACAATGAACACAATGGCAGTAATGGCAGTAATAGCAATGAACACAATGGCAGTAATAGCAATGAACACAATGGCAGTAATGGCAGTAATAGCAATGAACACAATGGCAGTAATGGCAAAATGGCAATTAACAATGGCAGTAATGGCAAAATGGCAATTAACAATGGCAGTAATGGCAATGAACACAATGGCAGTAATGGCAAAATGGCAATTAACACAATGGCAGTAATGCCAAAATGGCAATGAACAGAATGGCAGTAATAGCAATGAACACAATGGCAGTAATGCCAAAATGGCAAAAAACACAATGGCAGTAATAGCAATGAACACAATGGCAGAAATGGCAAAATGGCAATTAACAATGGCAGTAATGGCAAAATGGCAATTAACACAATGGCAGTAATGGCAAAATGGCAATGAACACAATGGCAGTAATAGCAATGAACACAATGGCAGTAATGGCAGTAATAGCAATGAACACAATGGCAGTAATGGCAAAATGGCAATTAACAATGGCAGTAATGGCAAAATGGCAATTAACAATGGCAGTAATGGCAAAATGGCAATTAACACAATGGCAGTAATGGCAAAATGGCAATTAACACAATGGCAGTAATGGTAAAATGGCAATTAACAATGGCAGTAATGGCAAAATGGCAATTAACACAATGGCAGTAATGGCAAAATGGCAATTAACAATGGCAGTAATGGCAATGAACACAATGGCAGTAATGGTAAAATGGCAATTAACAATGGCAGTAATGGCAGTAATAGCAATGAACACAATGGCAGTAATGGCAAAATGGCAATTAACACAATGGCAGTAATGGCAAAATGGAAAAGAACACAATGGCAGTAATGGCAAAATGGCAATGAACACAATGGCAGTAATGGCAATGAACACAATGGCAGTAATGGCATTAACAATGGCAGTAATAGCAATGAACACAATGGCAGTAATGGCAGTAATAGCAATGAACACAATGGCAGTAATGGCAGTAATAGCAATGAACACAATGGCAGTAATGGCAAAATGGCAATTAACAATGGCAGTAATGGCAAAATGGCAATTAACAATGGCAGTAATGGCAATGAACAATGGCAGTAATGGCAAAATGGCAATTAACAATGGCAGTAATAGCAATGAACACAATGGCAGTAATGGTAAAATGGCAATTAACAATGGCAGTAATGGCAATGAACACAATGGCAGTAATGGCAAAATGGCAATTAACAATGGCAGTAATGGCAATGAACACAATGGCAGTAATGGCAAAATGGCAATTAACAATGGCAGTAATGGCAATGAACACAATGGCAGTAATGGCAAAATGGCAATTAACAATGGCAGAAATGGCAATGAACACAATGGCAGTAATGGCAATTAACAATGGCAGTAATAACAATGAACACAATGGCAGTAATGGCAGTAATAGCAATGAACACAATGGCAGTAATGGCAGTAATAGCAATGAACACAATGGCAGTAATGGCAAAATGGCAATTAATAATGGCAGTAATGGCAAAATGGCAATTAACAATGGCAGTAATGGCAAAATGGCAATTAACAATGGCAGTAATGGCAAAATGGCAATTAACAATGGCAGTAATGGCAATGAACACAATGGCAGTAATGGCAAAATGGCAATTAACACAATGGCAGTAATGCCAAAATGGCAATGAACAATGGCAGTAATGGCAAAAAACACAATGGCAGTAATAGCAATGAACACAATGGCAGTAATGGCAGTAATAGCAATGAACACAATGGCAGTAATGGCAGTAATAGCAATGAACACAATGGCAGTAATGGCAAAATGGCAATTAACAATGGCAGTAATGGCAATGAACACAGTGGCAGTAATGGCAAAATGGCAATTAACAATGGCAGTAATGGCAATGAACACAGTGGCAGTAATGGCAAAATGGCAATGAACACAATGGCAGTAATAGCAATTAACACAATGGCAGTAATAGCAATGAACACAATGGCAGTAATAGCAATGAACACTATGGCAGTAGTGGCAAAATGGCAATTAACAATGGCAGTAATGGCAAAATGGCAATTAACAATGGCAGTAATGGCAAAATGGCAATTAACACAATGGCAGTAATGGCAAAATGGCAATTAACAATGGCAGTAATGGCAATGAACACAATGGCAGTAATGGTAAAATGGCAATTAACAATGGCAGTAATAACAATGAACACAATGGCAGTAATAGCAATTAACACAATGGCAGTAATGGCAAAATGGCAATTAACACAATGGCAGTAATGGCAAAATGGAAAAGAACACAATGGCAGTAATGGCAAAATGGCAATGAACACAATGGCAGTAATGGCAATGAACACAATGGCAGTAATGGCATTAACAATGGCAGTAATAGCAATGAACACAATGGCAGTAATGGCAGTAATAGCAATGAACACAATGGCAGTAATGGCAGTAATAGCAATGAACACAATGGCAGTAATGGCAAAATGGCAATTAACAATGGCAGTAATGGCAAAATAGCAATTAACAATGGCAGTAATGGCAATGAACAATGGCAGTAATGGCAAAATGGCAATTAACAATGGCAGTAATAGCAATGAACACAATGGCAGTAATGGTAAAATGGCAATTAACAATGGCAGTAATGGCAATGAACACAATGGCAGTAATGGCAAAATGGCAATTAACAATGGCAGTAATGGCAATGAACACAATGGCAGTAATGGCAAAATGGCAATTAACAATGGCAGTAATGGCAATGAACACAATGGCAGTAATGGCAAAATGGCAATTAACAATGGCAGAAATGGCAATGAACACAATGGCAGTAATGGCAATTAACAATGGCAGTAATAACAATGAACACAATGGCAGTAATGGCAGTAATAGCAATGAACACAATGGCAGTAATGGCAGTAATAGCAATGAACACAATGGCAGTAATGGCAGTAATAGCAATGAACACAATGGCAGTAATGGCAAAATGGCAATTAACAATGGCAGTAATGGCAAAATGGCAATTAACAATGGCAGTAATGGCAAAATGGCAATTAACAATGGTAGTAATGGCAAAATGGCAATTAACAATGGCAGTAATGGCAATGAACACAATGGCAGTAATGGCAAAATGGCAATTAACACAATGGCAGTAATGCCAAAATGGCAATGAACAATGGCAGTAATGGCAAAAAACACAATGGCAGTAATAGCAATGAACACAATGGCAGTAATGGCAGTAATAGCAATGAACACAATGGCAGTAATGGCAGTAATAGCAATGAACACAATGGCAGTAATGGCAAAATGGCAATTAACACAATGGCAGTAATGGCAATGAACACAGTGGCAGTAATGGCAAAATGGCAATTAACACAATGGCAGTAATAGCAATTAACACAATGGCAGTAATAGCAATGAACACAATGGCAGTAATAGCAATGAACACAATGGCAGTAATGGCAAAATGGCAATTAACAATGGCAGTAATGGCAAAATGGCAATTAACAATGGCAGTAATGGCAATGAACACAGTGGCAGTAATGGCAAAATGGCAATGAACACAATGGCAGTAATAGCAATGAACACAATGGCAGTAATGGTAAAATGGCAATTAACAATGGCAGTAATGGCAATGAACACAATGGCAGTAATGGCAAAATGGCAATTAACAATGGCAGTAATGGCAATGAACACAATGGCAGTAATGGCAAAATGGCAATTAACAATGGCAGAAATGGCAATGAACACAATGGAGGTAATGGCAATTAACAATGGCAGTAATAGCAATGAACACAATGGCAGTAATGGCAGTAATAGCAATGAACACAATGGCAGTAATGGCAAAATGGCAATTAATAATGGCAGTAATGGCAAAATGGCAATTAACAATGGCAGTAATGGCAAAATGGCAATTAACAATGGCAGTAATGGCAATGAACACAATGGCAGTAATGGCAGTAATAGCAATGAACACAATGGCAGTAATGGCAGTAATAGCAATGAACACAATGGCAGTAATGGCAAAATGGCAATTAACAATGGCAGTAATGGCAAAATGGCAAAATGGCAATTAACAATGGCAGTAATGGCAAAATGGCAATTAACACAATGGCAGTAATAACAATGAACACAATGGCAGTAATAGCAATGAACACAATGGCAGTAATGGCAAAATGGCAATTAACAATGGCAGTAATGGCAAAATGGCAATTAACCATGGCAGTAATGGCAAAATGGCAATTAACCATGGCAGTAATGGCAAAATGGCAATTAACAATGGCAGTAATGGCAGTAATAGCAATGAACACAATGGCAGTAATCGCAATGAACACAATGGCAGTAATGGCAGTAAAGGCAATGAACACAATGGCAGTAATGGCAAAATGGCAATTAACAATGGCAGTAATGGCAAAATGGCAATTAACACAATGGCAGTAATGGCAAAATGGCAATTAACAATGGCAGTAATGGCAAAATGGCAATTAACAATGGCAGTAATAGCAATGAACAATGGCAGTAATGGCAAAATGGCAATTAACAATGGCGGTAATAGCAATGAACACAATGGCAGTAATGGTAAAATGGCAATTAACAATGGCAGTAATGGCAATGAACACAATGGCAGTAATGGCAAAATGGCAATTAACAATGGCAGTAATGGCAATGAACACAATGGTGGTAATGGCAATTAACAATGGCAGTAATAGCAATGAACACAATGGCAGTAATAGCAATGAACACAATGGCAGTAATGGCAAAATGGCAATTAACACAATGGCAGTTATGGCAAAATGGCAATTAACACAATGGCAGTAATGGCAATGAACACATTTGGCAGTAATGGCAAAATGGCAATTAACAATGGCAGTAATGGCAATGAACAGAGTGGCAGTAATGGCAAAATGGCAATGAACACAATGGCAGTAATAGCAATGAACACAATGGCAGTAATAGCAATGAACACAATGGCAGTAATGGCAGTAATGGCAAAATGGCAATTAACAATGGCAGTAATGGCAAAATGGCAATTAACAATGGCAGTAATGGCAAAATGGCAATTAACAATGGCAGTAATGGCAATGAACACAATGGCAGTAATGGCAAAATGGCAATTAACACAATGGCAGTAATGCCAAAATGGCAATGAACAATGGCAGTAATGGCAAAAAACACAATGGCAGTAATAGCAATGAACACAATGGCAGTAATGGCAGTAATAGCAATGAACACAATGGCAGTAATGGCAGTAATAGCAATGAACACAATGGCAGTAATGGCAAAATGGCAATTAACACAATGGCAGTAATGGCAATGAACACAGTGGCAGTAATGGCAAAATGGCAATTAACACAATGGCAGTAATAGCAATTAACACAATGGCAGTAATAGCAATGAACACAATGGCAGTAATAGCAATGAACACAATGGCAGTAATGGCAAAATGGCAATTAACAATGGCAGTAATGGCAAAATGGCAATTAACACAATGGCAGTAATGGCAATGAACACAGTGGCAGTAATGGCAAAATGGCAATGAACACAATGGCAGTAATAGCAATGAACACAATGGCAGTAATGGTAAAATGGCAATTAACAATGGCAGTAATGGCAATGAACACAATGGCAGTAATGGCAAAATGGCAATTAACAATGGCAGTAATGGCAATGAACACAATGGCAGTAATGGCAAAATGGCAATTAACAATGGCAGAAATGGCAATGAACACAACGGCAGTAATGGCAATTAACAATGGCAGTAATAGCAATGAACACAATGGCAGTAATGGCAGTAATAGCAATGAACACAATGGCAGTAATGGCAAAATGGCAATTAATAATGGCAGTAATGGCAAAATGGCAATTAACAATGGCAGTAATGGCAAAATGGCAATTAACAATGGCAGTAATGGCAATGAACACAATGGCAGTAATGGCAGTAATAGCAATGAACACAATGGCAGTAATGGCAGTAATAGCAATGAACACAATGGCAGTAATGGCAAAATGGCAATTAACAATGGCAGTAATGGCAAAATGGCAAAATGGCAATTAACAATGGCAGTAATGGCAAAATGGCAATTAACACAATGGCAGTAATAACAATGAACACAATGGCAGTAATAGCAATGAACACAATGGCAGTAATGGCAAAATGGCAATTAACAATGGCAGTAATGGCAAAATGGCAATTAACAATGGCAGTAATGGCAAAATGGCAATTAACCATGGCAGTAATGGCAAAATGGCAATTAACAATGGCAGTAATGGCAGTAATAGCAATGAACACAATGGCAGTAATCGCAATGAACACAATGGCAGTAATGGCAGTAAAGGCAATGAACACAATGGCAGTAATGGCAAAATGGCAATTAACAATGGCAGTAATGGCAAAATGGCAATTAACACAATGGCAGTAATGGCAAAATGGCAATTAACAATGGCAGTAATGGCAAAATGGCAATTAACAATGGCAGTAATAGCAATGAACAATGGCAGTAATGGCAAAATGGCAATTAACAATGGCGGTAATAGCAATGAACACAATGGCAGTAATGGTAAAATGGCAATTAACAATGGCAGTAATGGCAATGAACACAATGGCAGTAATGGCAAAATGGCAATTAACAATGGCAGTAATGGCAATGAACACAATGGCAGTAATGGCAATTAACAATGGCAGTAATAGCAATGAACACAATGGCAGTAATAGCAATGAACACAATGGCAGTAATGGCAAAATGGCAATTAACACAATGGCAGTAATGGCAAAATGTTAATTAACACAATGGCAGTAATGGCAATGAACACATTTGGCAGTAATGGCAAAATGGCAATTAACAATGGCAGTAATGGCAATGAACACAGTGGCAGTAATGGCAAAATGGCAATGAACACAATGGCAGTAATAGCAATGAACACAATGGCAGTAATAGCAATGAACACAATGGCAGTAATGGCAGTAATGGCAAAATGGCAATTAACAATGGCAGTAATGGCAAAATGGCAATTAACAATGGCAATAATGGCAAAATGGCAATTAACAATGGCAGTAATGGCAATGAACACAGTGGCAGTAATGGCAAAAATGGCAATGAACACAATGGCAGTAATAGCAATGAACACAATGGCAGTAATAGCAATGAACACAATGGCAGTAATGGCAGTAATGGCAAAATGGCAATTAACAATGGCAGTAATGGCAAAATGGCAACGAACACAATGGCAGTAATGGCAAAATGGCAATTAACCATGGCAGTAATGGCAAAATGGCAATTAACAATGGCAGTAATGGCAAAATGGCAATTAACCATGGCAGTAATGGCAAAATGGCAATTAACAATGGCAGTAATGGCAAAATGGCAATGAACACAATGGCAGTAATGGCAAAATGGCAATTACCCATGGCAGTAATGGCAAAATGGCAATTAACAATGGCAGTAATGGCAAAATGGCAATTAAAAATGGCAGTAATGGCAGTAATAGCAATGAACAATGGCAGTAATCGCAATGAACACAATGGCAGTAATGGCAATTAACAATGGCAGTAATGGCAGTAAAGGCAATGAACACAATGGCAGTAATGACAAAATGGCAATTAACACAATGGCAGTAATCGCAATGAACACAATGGCAGTAATGGCAATTAACAATGGCAGTAATGGCAGTAAAGGCAATTAACAATGGCAGTAATGGCAAAATGGCAAAGAACACAATGGCAGTAATGGCAAAATGGCAATTAACACAATGGCAGTAATGGCAAAATGGCAATTAACACAATGGCAGTAATGGCAATGAACACAATGGCAGTAATGGCAAAATGGCAATGAACACAATGGCAGTAATGGCAAAATGGCAATTAACAATGGCAGTAATAGCAATGAACACAATGGCAGTAAAGGCAAAATGTTAATTAACAATGGCAGTAATGGCAGTAAAGGCAATGAACACAATGGCAGTAATGGCAAAATGGCAATGAACACAATGGCAGTAATGGCAATGAACACAATGGCAGTAATGGCAAAATGGCAATGAACACAATGGCAGTAATGGCAAAATGGCAATTAACCATGGCAGTAATGGCAAAATGGCAATTAACCATGGCAGTAATGGCAAAATGGCAATTAACAATGGCAGTAATGGCAAAATGGCAATTAACCATGGCAGTAATGGCAAAATGGCAATTAACAATGGCAGTAATAACAATGAACACAATGGCAGTAATCGCAATTAACAATGGCAGTAAAGGCAATGAACACAATGGCAGTAATGGCAGTAATAGCAATAAACACAATGGCAGTAATGGCAGTAAAGGCAATGAACACAATGGCAGTAATGGCAGTAAAGGCAATGAACACAATGGCAGTAATGGCAAAATGGCAATTAACAATGGCAGTAATGGCAATGAACACAATGGCAGTAATGGCAAAATGGCAATGAACACAATGGCAGTAATGGCAAAATGGCAATTAACAATGGCAGTAATGGCAGTAAAGGCAAAATGTTAATTAACAATGGCAGTAATGGCAGTAAAGGCAAAATGTTAATTAACAATGGCAGTAATGGCAATGAACACAATGGCAGTAATGGCAAAATGGCAATTAACAATGGCAGTAATGGCAATGAACACAATGGCAGTAATGGCAAAATGGCAATTAACAATGGCAGTAATAACAATGAACACAATGGCAGTAATGGCAGTAATAGCAATGAACACAATGGCAGTAATGGCAAAATGGCAATTAAGACAATGGCAGTAATGGCAAAATGGCAATTAACAATAGCAGTAATGGCAAAATGGAAAAGAACACAATGGCAGTAATGGCAAAATGGCAATGAACACAATGGCAGTAATGGCATTAACAATGGCAGTAATAGCAATGAACACAATGGCAGTAATAGCAATGAACACAATGGCAGTAATGGCAGTAATAGCAATGAACACAATGGCAGTAATGGCAGTAATAGCAATGAACAATGGCAGTAATGGCAAAATGGCAGTAATAGCAATGAACACAATGGCAGTAATGGCAAAATGGCAATTAACAATGGCAGTAATGGCAAAATGGCAATTAACAATGGCAGTAATGGCAATGAACACAATGGCAGTAATGGCAAAATGGCAATTAACAATGGCAGTAATGGCAATGAACACAATGGCAGTAATGGCAAAATGGCAATTAACAATGGCAGTAATGGCAAAATGGCAATTAACAATGGCAGTAATGGCAGTAAAGGCAAAATGTTAATTAACAATGGCAGTAATGGCAGTAAAGGCAATGAACACAATGGCAGTAATGGCAAAATGGCAATGAACACAATGGCAGTAATGGCAATGAACACAATGGCAGTAATGGCAGTAATAGCAATGAACACAATGGCAGTAATGGCAGTAATAGCAATGAACACAATGGCAGTAATGGCAAAATGGCAATTAATAATGGCAGTAATGGCAAAATGGCAATTAACAATGGCAGTAATGGCAATTAACAATGGCAGTAATGGCAAAATGGCAATTAACAATGGCAGTAATGGCAATGAACACAATGGCAGTAATGGCAAAATGGCAATTAATAATGGCAGTAATGGCAAAATGGCAATTAACAATGGCAGTAATGGCAATTAAAAAATGGCAGTAATGGCAAAATGGCAATTAACAATGGCAGTAATGGCAATGAACACAATGGCAGTAATGGCAAAATGGCAATTAACACAATGGCAGTAATGCCAAAATGGCAATGAACAATGGCAGTAATGGCAAAAAACACAATGGCAGTAATAGCAATGAACACAATGGCAGTAATGGCAGTAATAGCAGTGAACACAATGGCAGTAATGGCAGTAATAGCAATGAACACAATGGCAGTAATGGCAAAATGGCAATTAACAATGGCAGTAATGGCAAAATGGCAATTAACAATGGCAGTAATGGCAAAATGGCAATTAACAATGGCAGTAATGGCAAATTGGCAATTAACAATGGCAGTAATGGCAATTAACAATGGCAGTAATGGCAAAATGGCAATTAACACAATGGCAGTAATGGCAATTAACAATGGCAGTAATGGCAAAATGGCAATTAACAATGGCAGTAATGGCAAAATGGCAATTAACAATGGCAGTAATGGCAAATTGGCAATTAACAATGGCAGTAATGGCAATTAACAATGGCAGTAATGGCAAAATGGCAATTAACACAATGGCAGTAATGGCAATTAACAATGGCAGTAATGGCAAAATGGCAATGAACAATGGCAGTAATGGCAAAAAAAACAATGGCAGTAATAGCAATAAACACAATGGCAGTAATGGCAGTAATCGCAATGAACACAATGGCAGTAATGGCAAAATGGCAATTAACAATGGCAGTAATAGCAATGAACACAATGGCAGTAATGGTAAAATGGCAATTAACAATGGCAGTAATGGCAATGAACACAATGGCAGTAATGGCAAAATGGCAATTAACAATGGCAGAAATGGCAATGAACACAATGGCAGTAATGGCAATTAACAATGGCAGTAATAACAATGAACACAATGGCAGTAATGGCAGTAATAGCAATGAACACAATGGCAGTAATGGCAGTAATAGCAATGAACACAATGGCAGTAATGGCAAAATGGCAATTAATAATGGCAGTAATGGCAAAATGGCAATTAACAATGGCAGTAATGGCAATTAACAATGGCAGTAATGGCAAAATGGCAATTAACACAATGGCAGTAATGGCAATGAACACAATGGCAGTAATGGCAAAATGGCAATTAACACAATGGCAGTAATGCCAAAATGGCAATGAACAATGGCAGTAATGGCAAAAAACACAATGGCAGTAATAGCAATGAACACAATGGCAGTAATGGCAGTAATAGCAATGAACACAATGGCAGTAATGGCAGTAATAGCAATGAACACAATGGCAGTAATGGCAAAATGGCAATTAACACAATGGCAGTAATGGCAATGAACACAGTGGCAGTAATGGCAAAATGGCAATTAACACAATGGCAGTAATAGCAATTAACACAATGGCAGTAATAGCAATGAACACAATGGCAGTAATAGCAATGAACACAATGGCAGTAATGGCAAAATGGCAATTAACAATGGCAGTAATGGCAAAATGGCAATTAACAATGGCAGTAATGGCAATGAACACAGTGGCAGTAATGGCAAAATGGCAATTAACAATGGCAGTAATGGCAATGAACACAATGGCAGTAATGGTAAAATGGCAATTAACAATGGCAGTAATGGCAATGAACAATGGCAGTAATGGCAAAATGGCAATTAACAATGGCAGTAATGGCAATGAACACAATGGCAGTAATGGCAATTAATGGCAGTAATAACAATGAACACAATGGCAGTAATGGCAGTAATAGCAATGAACACAATGGCAGTAATAGCAATGAACACAATGGCAGTAATGGCAGTAATAGCAATGAACACAATGGCAGTAATGGCAAAATGGCAATTAATAATGGCAGTAATGGCAAAATGGCAATTAACAATGGCAGTAATGGCAAAATGGCAATTAACAATGGCAGTAATGGCAAAATGGCAATTAATGGCAGTAATGGCAAAATGGCAATTAACACAATGGCAGTAATAACAATGAACACAATGGCAGTAATAGCAATGAACACAATGGCAGTAATGGCAAAATGGCAATTAACAATGGCAGTAATGGCAAAATGGCAATTAACAATGGCAGTAATGGCAAAATGGCAATTAACCATGGCAGTAATGGCAAAATGGCAATTAACAATGGCAGTAATGGCAGTAATAGCAATGAACACAATGGCAGTAATCGCAATGAACACAATGGCAGTAATGGCAGTAAAGGCAATGAACACAATGGCAGTAATGGCAAAATGGCAATTAACAATGGCAGTAATGGCAAAATGGCAATTAACACAATGGCAGTAATGGCAAAATGGCAATTAACAATGGCAGTAATGGCAGTAAAGGCAATGAACACAATGGCAGTAATGGCAAAATGGCAATTAACAATGGCAGTAATGGCAAAATGGCAATTAACACAATGGCAGTAATGGCAAAATGGCAATTAACAATGGCAGTAATAGCAATGAACAATGGCAGTAATGGCAAAATGGCAATTAACAATGGCGGTAATAGCAATGAACACAATGGCAGTAATGGTAAAATGGCAATTAACAATGGCAGTAATAGCAATGAACAATGGCAGTAATGGCAAAATGGCAATTAACAATGGCGGTAATAGCAATGAACACAATGGCAGTAATGGTAAAATGGCAATTAACAATGGCAGTAATGGCAATGAACACAATGGCAGTAATGGCAAAATGGCAATTAACAATGGCAGTAATGGCAATGAACACAATGGCAGTAATGGCAATTAACACAATGGCAGTAATGGCAATGAACACAATGGCAGTAATGGCAAAATGGCAATGAACACAATGGCAGTAATGGCAAAATGGCAATTAACAATGGCAGTAATGGCAGTAAAGGCAAAATGTTAATTAACAATGGCAGTAATGGCAGTAAAGGCAATGAACACAATGGCAGTAATGGCAAAATGGCAATGAACACAATGGCAGTAATGGCAATGAACACAATGGCAGTAATGGCAAAATGGCAATGAACACAATGGCAGTAATGGCAAAATGGCAATTAACACAATGGCAGTAATGGCAATGAACACATTTGGCAGTAATGGCAAAATGGCAATTAACAATGGCAGTAATGGCAATGAACACAGTGGCAGTAATGGCAAAATGGCAATGAACACAATGGCAGTAATGGCAATGAACACAATGGCAGTAATGGCAGTAATGGCAAAATGGCAATTAACAATGGCAGTAATGGCAATTAACAATGGCAGTAATGGCAATGAACACAATGGCAGTAATGGCAACGAACACAATGGCAGCGAACACAATGGCAGTAATGGCAATTAACAATGGCAGTAATGGCAAAAAACCATGGCAGTAATGGCAAAATGGCAATTAACAATGGCAGTAATGGCAAAATGGCAATTAACAATGGCAGTAATGGCAAAATGGCAATTAAAAATGGCAGTAATGGCAAAATGGCAATTAAAAATGGCAGTAATGGCAGTAATAGCAATGAACACAATGGCAGTAATGGCAGTAATGGCAAAATGGCAATTAACAATGGCAGTAATGGCAATTAACAATGGCAGTAATGGCAATGAACACAATGGCAGTAATGGCAACGAACACAATGGCAGCGAACACAATGGCAGTAATGGCAATTAACAATGGCAGTAATGGCAAAAAACCATGGCAGTAATGGCAAAATGGCAATTAACAATGGCAGTAATGGCAAAATGGCAATTAACAATGGCAGTAATGGCAAAATGGCAATTAAAAATGGCAGTAATGGCAGTAAAGGCAATGAACACAATGGCAGTAATGACAAAATGGCAATTAACACAATGGCAGTAATCGCAATGAACACAATGGCAGTAATGGCAATTAACAATGGCAGTAATGGCAGTAAAGGCAATTAACAATGGCAGTAATGGCAAAATGGCAATTAACAATGGCAGTAATGGCAAAATGGCAATTAACAATGGCAGTAATGGCAAAATGGCAATGAACACAATGGCAGTAATGGCAGTAATGGCAAAATGGCAATTAACAATGGCAGTAATGGCAAAATGGCAATTAACAATGGCAGTAATGGCAATGAACACAATGGCAGTAATGGCAAAATGGCAACGAACACAATGGCAGTAATGGCAATTAACAATGGCAGTAATGGCAAAAAACCATGGCAGTAATGGCAAAATGGCAATTAACAATGGCAGTAATGGCAAAATGGCAATTAACAATGGCAGTAATGGCAAAATGGCAATGAACACAATGGCAGTAATGGCAAAATGGCAATTAACAATGGCAGTAATGGCAAAATGGCAATTAACACAATGGCAGTAATGGCAATTAACAATGGCAGTAATGGCAGTAAAGGCAATTAACAATGGCAGTAATGGCAAAATGGCAAAGAACACAATGGCAGTAATGGCAAAATGGCAATTAACACAATGGCAGTAATGGCAAAATGGCAATTAACACAATGGCAGTAATGGCAATGAACACAATGGCAGTAATGGCAAAATGGCAATTAACAATGGCAGTAATGGCAGTAAAGGCAAAATGTTAATTAACAATGGCAGTAATGGCAGTAAAGGCAAAATGTTAATTAACAATGGCAGTAATGGCAGTAAAGGCAATGAACACAATGGCAGTAATGACAAAATGGCAATTAACACAATGGCAGTAATCGCAATGAACACAATGGCAGTAATGGCAATTAACAATGGCAGTAATGGCAGTAAAGGCAATTAACAATGGCAGTAATGGCAAAATGGCAAAGAACACAATGGCAGTAATGGCAAAATGGCAATTAACACAATGGCAGTAATGGCAAAATGGCAATGAACACAATGGCAGTAATGGCAGTAATGGCAAAATGGCAATTAACAATGGCAGTAATGGCAAAATGGCAATTAACAATGGCAGTAATGGCAATGAACACAATGGCAGTAATGGCAAAATGGCAACGAACACAATGGCAGTAATGGCAATTAACAATGGCAGTAATGGCAAAAAACCATGGCAGTAATGGCAAAATGGCAATTAACAATGGCAGTAATGGCAAAATGGCAATTAACAATGGCAGTAATGGCAAAATGGCAATGAACACAATGGCAGTAATGGCAAAATGGCAATGAACACAATGGCAGTAATGGCAATGAACACAATGGCAGTAATGGCAAAATGGCAATGAACACAATGGCAGTAATGGCAAAATGGCAATTAACCATGGCAGTAATGGCAAAATGGCAATTAACAATGGCAGTAATGGCAAAATGGCAATTAACCATGGCAGTAATGGCAAAATGGCAATTAACAATGGCAGTAATAGCAATGAACACAATGGCAGTAAAGGCAATGAACACAATGGCAGTAATGGCAGTAATAGCAATAAACACAATGGCAGTAATGGCAGTAAAGGCAATGAACACAATGGCAGTAATGGCAGTAAAGGCAATGAACACAATGGCAGTAATGGCAAAATGGCAATTAACAATGGCAGTAATGGCAATGAACACAATGGCAGTAATGGCAAAATGGCAATGAACACAATGGCAGTAATAACAATGAACACAATGGCAGTAATGGCAGTAATAGCAATGAACACAATGGCAATAATGGCAGTAATAGCAATGAACACAATGGCAGTAATGGCAAAATGGCAATGAACACAATGGCAGTAATGGCAATGAACACAATGGCAGTAATGGCAACGAACACAATGGCAGTAATGGCAAAATGGCAACGAACACAATGGCAGTAATGGCAATTAACAATGGCAGTAATGGCAAAAAACCATGGCAGTAATGGCAAAATGGCAATTAATAATGGCAGTAATGGCAAAATGGCAATTAACAATGGCAGTAATGGCAAAATGGCAATGAACACAATGGCAGTAATGGCAAAATGGCAATTAACAATGGCAGTAATGGCAAAATGGCAATTAACAATGGCAGTAATGGCAAAATGGCAATGAACACAATGGCAGTAATGGCAAAATGGCAATTAACAATGGCAGTAATGGCAGTAATAGCAATGAACAATGGCAGTAATCGCAATGAACACAATGGCAGTAATGGCAAAATGGCAATTAACAATGGCAGTAATGGCAGTAAAGGCAAAATGTTAATTAACAATGGCAGTAATGGCAGTAAAGGCAAAATGTTAATTAACAATGGCAGTAATGGCAATGAACACAATGGCAGTAATGGCAAAATGGCAATTAACAATGGCAGTAATGGCAATGAACACAATGGCAGTAATGGTAAAATGGCAATTAACAATGGCAGTAATGGCAAAATGGCAATTAACAATGGCAGTAATGGCAAAATGGCAATTAACAATGGCAGTAATGGCAATGAACACAGTGGCAGTAATGGCAAAATGGCAATTAACAATGGCAGTAATGGCAATGAATGAACACAATGGCAGTAATGGTAAAATGGCAATTAACAATGGCAGTAATGGCAATGAACACAATGGCAGTAATGGCAAAATGGCAATTAACAATGGCAGTAATGGCAATGAACACAATGGCAGTAATGGCAATTAATGGCAGTAATAACAATGAACACAATGGCAGTAATGGCAGTAATAGCAATGAACACAATGGCAGTAATAGCAATGAACACAATGGCAGTAATGGCAGTAATAGCAATGAACACAATGGCAGTAATGGCAAAATGGCAATTAATAATGGCAGTAATGGCAAAATGGCAATTAACAATGGCAGTAATGGCAAAATGGCAATTAACAATGGCAGTAATGGCAAAATGGCAATTAATGGCAGTAATGGCAAAATGGCAATTAACACAATGGCAGTAATAACAATGAACACAATGGCAGTAATAGCAATGAACACAATGGCAGTAATGGCAAAATGGCAATTAACAATGGCAGTAATGGCAAAATGGCAATTAACAATGGCAGTAATGGCAAAATGGCAATTAACCATGGCAGTAATGGCAAAATGGCAATTAACAATGGCAGTAATGGCAGTAATAGCAATGAACACAATGGCAGTAATCGCAATGAACACAATGGCAGTAATGGCAGTAAAGGCAATGAACACAATGGCAGTAATGACAAAATGGCAATTAACACAATGGCAGTAATCGCAATGAACACAATGGCAGTAATGGCAATTAACAATGGCAGTAATGGCAGTAAAGGCAATTAACAATGGCAGTAATGGCAAAATGGCAATTAACACAATGGCAGTAATGGCAAAATGGCAATTAACAATGGCAGTAATGGCAGTAAAGGCAATGAACACAATGGCAGTAATGGCAAAATGGCAATTAACAATGGCAGTAATGGCAAAATGGCAATTAACACAATGGCAGTAATGGCAAAATGGCAATTAACAATGGCAGTAATAGCAATGAACAATGGCAGTAATGGCAAAATGGCAATTAACAATGGCGGTAATAGCAATGAACACAATGGCAGTAATGGTAAAATGGCAATTAACAATGGCAGTAATAGCAATGAACAATGGCAGTAATGGCAAAATGGCAATTAACAATGGCGGTAATAGCAATGAACACAATGGCAGTAATGGTAAAATGGCAATTAACAATGGCAGTAATGGCAATGAACACAATGGCAGTAATGGCAAAATGGCAATTAACAATGGCAGTAATGGCAATGAACACAATGGCAGTAATGGCAATTAACACAATGGCAGTAATGGCAATGAACACAATGGCAGTAATGGCAAAATGGCAATGAACACAATGGCAGTAATGGCAAAATGGCAATTAACAATGGCAGTAATGGCAGTAAAGGCAAAATGTTAATTAACAATGGCAGTAATGGCAGTAAAGGCAATGAACACAATGGCAGTAATGGCAAAATGGCAATGAACACAATGGCAGTAATGGCAATGAACACAATGGCAGTAATGGCAAAATGGCAATGAACACAATGGCAGTAATGGCAAAATGGCAATTAACACAATGGCAGTAATGGCAATGAACACATTTGGCAGTAATGGCAAAATGGCAATTAACAATGGCAGTAATGGCAATGAACACAGTGGCAGTAATGGCAAAATGGCAATGAACACAATGGCAGTAATGGCAATGAACACAATGGCAGTAATGGCAGTAATGGCAATTAACAATGGCAGTAATGGCAATGAACACAATGGCAGTAATGGCAACGAACACAATGGCAGCGAACACAATGGCAGTAATGGCAATTAACAATGGCAGTAATGGCAAAAAACCATGGCAGTAATGGCAAAATGGCAATTAACAATGGCAGTAATGGCAAAATGGCAATTAACAATGGCAGTAATGGCAAAATGGCAATTAAAAATGGCAGTAATGGCAGTAATAGCAATGAACACAATGGCAGTAATGGCAGTAATGGCAAAATGGCAATTAACAATGGCAGTAATGGCAATTAACAATGGCAGTAATGGCAATGAACACAATGGCAGTAATGGCAACGAACACAATGGCAGCGAACACAATGGCAGTAATGGCAATTAACAATGGCAGTAATGGCAAAAAACCATGGCAGTAATGGCAAAATGGCAATTAACAATGGCAGTAATGGCAAAATGGCAATTAACAATGGCAGTAATGGCAAAATGGCAATTAAAAATGGCAGTAATGGCAGTAAAGGCAATGAACACAATGGCAGTAATGACAAAATGGCAATTAACACAATGGCAGTAATCGCAATGAACACAATGGCAGTAATGGCAATTAACAATGGCAGTAATGGCAGTAAAGGCAATTAACAATGGCAGTAATGGCAAAATGGCAATTAACAATGGCAGTAATGGCAAAATGGCAATGAACACAATGGCAGTAATGGCAGTAATGGCAAAATGGCAGTAATGGCAGTAATGGCAAAATGGCAATTAACAATGGCAGTAATGGCAAAATGGCAATTAACAATGGCAGTAATGGCAATGAACACAATGGCAGTAATGGCAAAATGGCAACGAACACAATGGCAGTAATGGCAATTAACAATGGCAGTAATGGCAAAAAACCATGGCAGTAATGGCAAAATGGCAATTAACAATGGCAGTAATGGCAAAATGGCAATTAACAATGGCAGTAATGGCAAAATGGCAATGAACACAATGGCAGTAATGGCAAAATGGCAATTAACAATGGCAGTAATGGCAAAATGGCAATTAACACAATGGCAGTAATGGCAATTAACAATGGCAGTAATGGCAGTAAAGGCAATTAACAATGGCAGTAATGGCAAAATGGCAAAGAACACAATGGCAGTAATGGCAAAATGGCAATTAACACAATGGCAGTAATGGCAAAATGGCAATTAACACAATGGCAGTAATGGCAATGAACACAATGGCAGTAATGGCAAAATGGCAATTAACAATGGCAGTAATGGCAGTAAAGGCAAAATGTTAATTAACAATGGCAGTAAAGGCAAAATGTTAATTAACAATGGCAGTAATGGCAGTAAAGGCAATGAACACAATGGCAGTAATGACAAAATGGCAATTAACACAATGGCAGTAATCGCAATGAACACAATGGCAGTAATGGCAATTAACAATGGCAGTAATGGCAGTAAAGGCAATTAACAATGGCAGTAATGGCAAAATGGCAAAGAACACAATGGCAGTAATGGCAAAATGGCAATTACCACAATGGCAGTAATGGCAAAATGGCAATGAACACAATGGCAGTAATGGCAAAATGGCAATTAACAATGGCAGTAATGGCAAAATGGCAATTAACAATGGCAGTAATGGCAATGAACACAATGGCAGTAATGGCAAAATGGCAACGAACACAATGGCAGTAATGGCAATTAACAATGGCAGTAATGGCAAAAAACCATGGCAGTAATGGCAAAATGGCAATTAACAATGGCAGTAATGGCAAAATGGCAATTAACAATGGCAGTAATGGCAAAATGGCAATGAACACAATGGCAGTAATGGCAAAATGGCAATGAACACAATGGCAGTAATGGCAATGAACACAATGGCAGTAATGGCAAAATGGCAATGAACACAATGGCAGTAATGGCAAAATGGCAATTAACCATGGCAGTAATGGCAAAATGGCAATTAACAATGGCAGTAATGGCAAAATGGCAATTAACCATGGCAGTAATGGCAAAATGGCAATTAACAATGGCAGTAATAGCAATGAACACAATGGCAGTAAAGGCAATGAACACAATGGCAGTAATGGCAGTAATAGCAATAAACACAATGGCAGTAATGGCAGTAAAGGCAATGAACACAATGGCAGTAATGGCAGTAAAGGCAATGAACACAATGGCAGTAATGGCAAAATGGCAATTAACAATGGCAGTAATGGCAATGAACACAATGGCAGTAATGGCAAAATGGCAATGAACACAATGGCAGTAATAACAATGAACACAATGGCAGTAATAGCAATGAACACAATGGCAATAATGGCAGTAATAGCAATGAACACAATGGCAGTAATGGCAAAATGGCAATGAACACAATGGCAGTAATGGCAATGAACACAATGGCAGTAATGGCAACGAACACAATGGCAGTAATGGCAAAATGGCAACGAACACAATGGCAGTAATGGCAATTAACAATGGCAGTAATGGCAAAAAACCATGGCAGTAATGGCAAAATGGCAATTAACAATGGCAGTAATGGCAAAATGGCAATTAACAATGGCAGTAATGGCAAAATGGCAATGAACACAATGGCAGTAATGGCAAAATGGCAATTAACAATGGCAGTAATGGCAAAATGGCAATTAACAATGGCAGTAATGGCAAAATGGCAATGAACACAATGGCAGTAATGGCAAAATGGCAATTAACAATGGCAGTAATGGCAGTAATAGCAATGAACAATGGCAGTAATCGCAATGAACACAATGGCAGTAATGGCAAAATGGCAATTAACAATGGCAGTAATGGCAGTAAAGGCAAAATGTTAATTAACAATGGCAGTAATGGCAATGAACACAATGGCAGTAATGGCAAAATGGCAATTAACAATGGCAGTAATGGCAATGAACACAATGGCAGTAATGGCAAAATGGCAATTAACAATGGCAGTAATAACAATGAACACAATGGCAGTAATGGCAGTAATAGCAATGAACACAATGGCAGTAAAGGCAAAATGTTAATTAACAATGGCAGTAAAGGCAAAATGTTAATTAACAATGGCAGTAATGGCAATGAACACAATGGCAGTAATGGCAAAATGGCAATTAACAATGGCAGTAATGGCAATGAACACAATGGCAGTAATGGCAGTAATAGCAATGAACACAATGGCAGTAATGGCAAAATGGCAATTAAGACAATGGCAGTAATGGCAAAATGGCAATTAACAATGGCAGTAATGGCAAAATGGAAAAGAACACAATGGCAGTAATGGCATTAACAATGGCAGTAATAGCAATGAACACAATGGCAGTAATAGCAATGAACACAATGGCAGTAATGGCAGTAATAGCAATGAACACAATGGCAGTAATGGCAAAATGGCAGTAATAGCAATGAACACAATGGCAGTAATGGCAAAATGGCAATTAACAATGGCAGTAATGGCAAAATGGCAATTAACAATGGCAGTAATGGCAAAATGGCAATTAACAATGGCAGTAATGGCAAAATGGCAATTAACAATGGCAGTAATGGCAAAATGGCAATTAACAATGGCAGTAATAACAATGAACACAATGGCAGTAATGGCAGTAATAGCAATGAATACAATGGCAGTAATGGCAAAATGGCAATTAAGACAATGGCAGTAATGGCAAAATGGCAATTAACAATGGCAGTAATGGCAAAATGGAAAAGAACACAATGGCAGTAATGGCAAAATGGCAATGAACACAATGGCAGTAATGGCATTAACAATGGCAGTAATAGCAATGAACACAATGGCAGTAATGGCAGTAATAGCAATGAACACAATGGTAGTAATGGCAAAATGGCAGTAATAGCAATGAACACAATGGCAGTAATGGCAAAATGGCAATTAACAATGGCAGTAATGGCAAAATGGCAATTAACAATGGCAGTAATGGCAAAATGGCAATTAACAATGGCAGTAATAACAATGAACACAATGGCAGTAATGGCAGTAATAGCAATGAACACAATGGCAGTAATGGCAAAATGGCAATTAACAATGGCAGTAATGGCAAAATGGCAATTAACAATGGCAGTAATGGCAAATTGGCAATTAACAATGGCAGTAATGGCAAAATGGCAATGAACACAATGGCAGTAATGGCAAAATGGCAATGAACAATGGCAGTAATGGCAAAAAACACAATGGCAGTAATAGCAATAAACACAATGGCAGTAATGGCAGTAATCGCAATGAACACAATGGCAGTAATGGCAAAATGGCAATTAACAATGGCAGTAATGGCAATGAACACAATGGCAGTAATGGCAAAATGGCAATTAACAATGGCAGTAATGGCAATGAACACAATGGCAGTAATGGCAAAATGGCAATTAACAATGGCAGAAATGGCAATGAACACAATGGCAGTAATGGCAATTAACAATGGCAGTAATAGCAATGAACACAATGGCAGTAATGGCAGTAATAGCAATGAACACAATGGCAGTAATGGCAAAATGGCAATTAACACAATGGCAGTAATGGCAGTAATAGCAATGAACACAATGGCAGTAATGGCAAAATGGCAATTAATAATGGCAGTAATGGCAAAATGGCAATTAACAATGGCAGTAATGGCAAAATGGCAATTAACAATGGCAGTAATGGCAATGAACACAATGGCAGTAATGGCAAAATGGCAACGAACACAATGGCAGTAATGGCAATTAACAATGGCAGTAATGGCAAAAAACCATGGCAGTAATGGCAAAATGGCAATTAACAATGGCAGTAATGGCAAAATGGCAATTAACAATGGCAGTAATGGCAAAATGGCAATGAACACAATGGCAGTAATGGCAAAATGGCAATGAACACAATGGCAGTAATGGCAATGAACACAATGGCAGTAATGGCAAAATGGCAATGAACACAATGGCAGTAATGGCAAAATGGCAATTAACCATGGCAGTAATGGCAAAATGGCAATTAACAATGGCAGTAATGGCAAAATGGCAATTAACCATGGCAGTAATGGCAAAATGGCAATTAACAATGGCAGTAATAGCAATGAACACAATGGCAGTAAAGGCAATGAACACAATGGCAGTAATGGCAGTAATAGCAATAAACACAATGGCAGTAATGGCAGTAAAGGCAATGAACACAATGGCAGTAATGGCAGTAAAGGCAATGAACACAATGGCAGTAATGGCAAAATGGCAATTAACAATGGCAGTAATGGCAATGAACACAATGGCAGTAATGGCAAAATGGCAATGAACACAATGGCAGTAATAACAATGAACACAATGGCAGTAATAGCAATGAACACAATGGCAATAATGGCAGTAATAGCAATGAACACAATGGCAGTAATGGCAAAATGGCAATGAACACAATGGCAGTAATGGCAATGAACACAATGGCAGTAATGGCAACGAACACAATGGCAGTAATGGCAAAATGGCAACGAACACAATAGCAGTAATGGCAATTAACAATGGCAGTAATGGCAAAAAACCATGGCAGTAATGGCAAAATGGCAATTAACAATGGCAGTAATGGCAAAATGGCAATTAACAATGGCAGTAATGGCAAAATGGCAATGAACACAATGGCAGTAATGGCAAAATGGCAATTAACAATGGCAGTAATGGCAAAATGGCAATTAACAATGGCAGTAATGGCAAAATGGCAATGAACACAATGGCAGTAATGGCAAAATGGCAATTAACAATGGCAGTAATGGCAGTAATAGCAATGAACAATGGCAGTAATCGCAATGAACACAATGGCAGTAATGGCAAAATGGCAATTAACAATGGCAGTAATGGCAGTAAAGGCAAAATGTTAATTAACAATGGCAGTAATGGCAATGAACACAATGGCAGTAATGGCAAAATGGCAATTAACAATGGCAGTAATGGCAATGAACACAATGGCAGTAATGGCAAAATGGCAATTAACAATGGCAGTAATAACAATGAACACAATGGCAGTAATGGCAGTAATAGCAATGAACACAATGGCAGTAAAGGCAAAATGTTAATTAACAATGGCAGTAAAGGCAAAATGTTAATTAACAATGGCAGTAATGGCAATGAACACAATGGCAGTAATGGCAAAATGGCAATTAACAATGGCAGTAATGGCAATGAACACAATGGCAGTAATGGCAGTAATAGCAATGAACACAATGGCAGTAATGGCAAAATGGCAATTAAGACAATGGCAGTAATGGCAAAATGGCAATTAACAATGGCAGTAATGGCAAAATGGAAAAGAACACAATGGCAGTAATGGCATTAACAATGGCAGTAATAGCAATGAACACAATGGCAGTAATAGCAATGAACACAATGGCAGTAATGGCAGTAATAGCAATGAACACAATGGCAGTAATGGCAAAATGGCAGTAATAGCAATGAACACAATGGCAGTAATGGCAAAATGGCAATTAACAATGGCAGTAATGGCAAAATGGCAATTAACAATGGCAGTAATGGCAAAATGGCAATTAACAATGGCAGTAATGGCAAAATGGCAATTAACAATGGCAGTAATGGCAAAATGGCAATTAACAATGGCAGTAATAACAATGAACACAATGGCAGTAATGGCAGTAATAGCAATGAATACAATGGCAGTAATGGCAAAATGGCAATTAAGACAATGGCAGTAATGGCAAAATGGCAATTAACAATGGCAGTAATGGCAAAATGGAAAAGAACACAATGGCAGTAATGGCAAAATGGCAATGAACACAATGGCAGTAATGGCATTAACAATGGCAGTAATAGCAATGAACACAATGGCAGTAATGGCAGTAATAGCAATGAACACAATGGTAGTAATGGCAAAATGGCAGTAATAGCAATGAACACAATGGCAGTAATGGCAAAATGGCAATTAACAATGGCAGTAATGGCAAAATGGCAATTAACAATGGCAGTAATGGCAAAATGGCAATTAACAATGGCAGTAATAACAATGAACACAATGGCAGTAATGGCAGTAATAGCAATGAACACAATGGCAGTAATGGCAAAATGGCAATTAACAATGGCAGTAATGGCAAAATGGCAATTAACAATGGCAGTAATGGCAAATTGGCAATTAACAATGGCAGTAATGGCAAAATGGCAATGAACACAATGGCAGTAATGGCAAAATGGCAATGAACAATGGCAGTAATGGCAAAAAACACAATGGCAGTAATAGCAATAAACACAATGGCAGTAATGGCAGTAATCGCAATGAACACAATGGCAGTAATGGCAAAATGGCAATTAACAATGGCAGTAATGGCAATGAACACAATGGCAGTAATGGCAAAATGGCAATTAACAATGGCAGTAATGGCAATGAACACAATGGCAGTAATGGCAAAATGGCAATTAACAATGGCAGAAATGGCAATGAACACAATGGCAGTAATGGCAATTAACAATGGCAGTAATAGCAATGAACACAATGGCAGTAATGGCAGTAATAGCAATGAACACAATGGCAGTAATGGCAAAATGGCAATTAACACAATGGCAGTAATGGCAGTAATGGCAATGAACACAGTGGCAGTAATGGCAAAATGGCAATTAACACAATGGCAGTAATAGCAATTAACACAATGGCAGTAATAGCAATGAACACAATGGCAGTAATGGCAAAATGGCAATTAACAATGGCAGTAATGGCAAAATGGCAATTAACAATGGCAGTAATGGCAATGAACACAATGGCAGTAATAGCAATGAACACAATGGCAGTAATGGTAAAATGGCAATTAACAATGGCAGTAATGGCAATGAACACAATGGCAGTAATGGCAAAATGGCAATTAACAATGAACACAATGGCAGTAATGGCAGTAATAGCAATGAACACAATGGCAGTAATGGCAGTAATAGCAATGAACACAATGGCAGTAATGGCAGTAATAGCAATGGACACAATGTTAATTGCTATTTTGCCATTACTGACATTGTTAATTGCCATTTTGCCATTACTGCCAATGTCAGTAATGGCAAAATGGCAATTAACAATGGCAGTAATAGCAATGAACACAATGGCAGTAATGGCAGTAATAGCAATGAACACAATGGCAGTAATGGCAGTAATAGCAATGAACACAATGGCAGTAATGGCAAAATGGCAATTAATAATGGCAGTAATGGCAAAATGGCAATTAACAATGGCAGTAATGGCAAAATGGCAATTAACAATGGCAGTAATGGCAAAATGGCAATTAACACAATGGCAGTAATAACAATGAACACAATGGCAGTAATAGCAATGAACACAATGGCAGTAATGGCAAAATGGCAATTAACAATGGCAGTAATGGCAAAATGGCAATTAACAATGGCAGTAATGGCAAAATGGCAATTAACCATGGCAGTAATGGCAAAATGGCAATTAACAATGGCAGTAATAGCAATGGACACAATGTTAATTGCTATTTTGCCATTACTGACATTGTTAATTGCCATTTTGCCATTACTGCCAATGTCAGTAATGGCAAAATGGCAATTAACAATGGCAGTAATAGCAATGAACACAATGGCAGTAATGGCAGTAATAGCAATGAACACAATGGCAGTAATGGCAGTAATAGCAATGAACACAATGGCAGTAATGGCAAAATGGCAATTAATAATGGCAGTAATGGCAAAATGGCAATTAACAATGGCAGTAATGGCAAAATGGCAAAATGGCAATTAACAATGGCAGTAATGGCAAAATGGCAATTAACACAATGGCAGTAATAACAATGAACACAATGGCAGTAATAGCAATGAACACAATGGCAGTAATGGCAAAATGGCAATTAACAATGGCAGTAATGGCAAAATGGCAATTAACAATGGCAGTAATGGCAAAATGGCAATTAACCATGGCAGTAATGGCAAAATGGCAATTAACAATGGCAGTAATGGCAGTAATAGCAATGAACACAATGGCAGTAATCGCAATGAACACAATGGCAGTAATGGCAGTAAAGGCAATGAACACAATGGCAGTAATGGCAAAATTGCAATTAACAATGGCAGTAATGGCAAAATGGCAATTAACACAATGGCAGTAATGGCAAAATGGCAATTAACAATGGCAGTAATGGCAAAATGGCAATTAACCATGGCAGTAATGGCAAAATGGCAATTAACAATGGCAGTAATGGCAGTAATAGCAATGAACACAATGGCAGTAATGGCAGTAATCGCAATGAACACAATGGCAGTAATGGCAGTAAAGGCAATGAACACAATGGCAGTAATGGCAAAATTGCAATTAACAATGGCAGTAATGGCAAAATGGCAATTAACACAATGGCAGTAATGGCAAAATGGCAATTAACAATGGCAGTAATGGCAAAATGGCAATTAACACAATGGCAGTAATGGCAAAATGGCAATTAACAATGGCAGTAATGGCAAAATGGCAATTAACAATGGCAGTAATAGCAATGAACAATGGCAGTAATGGCAAAATGGCAATTAACAATGGCAGTAATGGCAATGAACACAATGGCAGTAATGGCAAAATGGCAATTAACAATGGCAGTAATGGCAATGAACACAATGGCAGTAATGGTAAAATGGCAATTAACAATGGCAGTAATGGCAATGAACACAATGGCAGTAATGGCAAAATGGCAATTAACAATGGCAGTAATGGCAATGAACACAATGGCAGTAATGGCAATTAACAATGGCAGTAATAGCAATGAACACAATGGCAGTAATGGCAAAATGGCAATTAACACAATGGCAGTAATGGCAAAATGGCAATTAACACAATGGCAGTAATGGCAATGAACACATTTGGCAGTAATGGCAAAATGGCAATTAACAATGGCAGTAATGGCAATGAACACAGTGGCAGTAATGGCAAAATGGCAATGAACACAATGGCAGTAATAGCAATGAACACAATGGCAGTAATGGCAGTAATGGCAAAATGGCAATTAACAATGGCAGTAATGGCAAAATGGCAATTAACAATGGCAGTAATAGCAATGAACAATGGCAGTAATGGCAAAATGGCAATTAACAATGGCAGTAATGGCAATGAACACAATGGCAGTAATGGCAAAATGGCAATTAACAATGGCAGTAATGGCAATGAACACAATGGCAGTAATGGTAAAATGGCAATTAACAATGGCAGTAATGGCAATGAACACAATGGCAGTAATGGCAAAATGGCAATTAACAATGGCAGTAATGGCAATGAACACAATGGCAGTAATGGCAATTAACAATGGCAGTAATGGCAATGAACACAATGGCAGTAATGGCAAAATGGCAACGAACACAATGGCAGTAATGGCAAAATGGCAATTAACCATGGCAGTAATGGCAAAATGGCAATTAACCATGGCAGTAATGGCAAAATGGCAATTAACAATGGCAGTAATGGCAAAATGGCAATGAACACAATGGCAGTAATGGCAAAATGGCAATTAACCATGGCAGTAATGGCAAAATGTTAATTAACAATGGCAGTAATGGCAAAATGGCAATGAACACAATGGCAGTAATGGCATTAACAATGGCAGTAATAGCAATGAACACAATGGCAGTAATAGCAATGAACAATGGCAGTAATGGCAGTAAAGGCAATTAACAATGGCAGTAATGACAAAATGGCAATGAACACAATGGCAGTAATGGCATTAACAATGGCAGTAATCGCAATGAACACAATGGCAGTAATGGCAATTAACAATGGCAGTAATGGCAGTAAAGGCAATTAACAATGGCAGTAATGGCAAAATGGCAAAGAACACAATGGCAGTAATGGCAAAATGGCAATGAACACAATGGCAGTAATGGCAAAATGGCAATTAACCATGGCAGTAATGGCAAAATTGCAATTAACAATGGCAGTAATGGCAGTAAAGGCAAAATGTTAATTAACAATGGCAGTAATGGCAGTAAAGGCAATGAACACAATGGCAGTAATGGCAATGAACACAATGGCAGTAATGGCAAAATGGCAATGAACACAATGGCAGTAATGGCAAAATGGCAATTAACCATGGCAGTAATGGCAAAATGGCAATTAACAATGGCAGTAATGGCAAAATGGCAATTAACAATGGCAGTAATGGCAAAATGGCAATTAACCATGGCAGTAATGGCAAAATGGCAATTAACAATGGCAGTAATAGCAATGAACACAATGGCAGTAATGGCAAAATGGCAATTAACCATGGCAGTAATGGCAAAATGGCAATTAACAATGGCAGTAATGGCAAAATGGCAATTAACCATGGCAGTAATGGCAAAATGGCAATTAACAATGGCAGTAATAGCAATAAACACAATGGCAGTAATGGCAGTAAAGGCAATGAACACAATGGCAGTAATGGCAAAATGGCAATTAACAGTGGCAGTAATGGCAATGAACACAATGGCAGTAATGGCAAAATGGCAATTAACACAATGGCAGTAATGGAAATGGCAATTCACAATGGCAGTAAAGGCAAAATGTTAATTAACAATGGCAGTAATGGCAATGAACACAATGGCAGTAATGGCAAAATGGCAATTAACAATGGCAGTAATGGCAGTAAAGGCAAAATGTTAATTAACAATGGCAGTAATGGCAGTAAAGGCAAAATGTTAATTAACAATGGCAGTAATGGCAATGAACACAATGGCAGTAATGGCAAAATGGCAATTAACAATGGCAGTAATAACAATGAACACAATGGCAGTAATGGCAGTAATAGCAATGAACACAATGGCAATAATGGCAAAATGGCAATTAACAATGGCAGTAATAACAATGAACACAATGGCAGTAATGGCAAAATGGCAAAGAACACAATGGCAGTAATGGCAAAATGGCAATGAACACAATGGCAGTAATGGCAAAATGGCAATTAACCATGGCAGTAATAACAATGAACACAATGGCAGTAATGGCAAAATGGCAATTAACAATGGCAGTAATAACAATGAACACAATGGCAATAATGGCAAAATGGCAATTAACAATGGCAGTAATGGCAAAATGGAAAAGAACACAATGGCAGTAATGGCAAAATGGCAATGAACACAATGGCAGTAATGGCAGTAATGGCAAAATGGCAATTAACAATGGCAGTAATGGCAAAATGGCAATTAACAATGGCAGTAATAGCAATGAACAATGGCAGTAATGGCAAAATGGCAATTAACAATGGCAGTAATGGCAATGAACACAATGGCAGTAATGGCAAAATGGCAATTAACAATGGCAGTAATGGCAATGAACACAATGGCAGTAATGGTAAAATGGCAATTAACAATGGCAGTAATGGCAATGAACACAATGGCAGTAATGGCAAAATGGCAATTAACAATGGCAGTAATGGCAATGAACACAATGGCAGTAATGGCAATTAACAATGGCAGTAATAGCAATGAACACAATGGCAGTAATGGCAAAATGGCAATTAACACAATGGCAGTAATGGCAAAATGGCAATTAACACAATGGCAGTAATGGCAATGAACACATTTGGCAGTAATGGCAAAATGGCAATTAACAATGGCAGTAATGGCAATGAACACAGTGGCAGTAATGGCAAAATGGCAATGAACACAATGGCAGTAATAGCAATGAACACAATGGCAGTAATGGCAGTAATGGCAAAATGGCAATTAACAATGGCAGTAATGGCAAAATGGCAATTAACAATGGCAGTAATAGCAATGAACAATGGCAGTAATGGCAAAATGGCAATTAACAATGGCAGTAATGGCAATGAACACAATGGCAGTAATGGCAAAATGGCAATTAACAATGGCAGTAATGGCAATGAACACAATGGCAGTAATGGTAAAATGGCAATTAACAATGGCAGTAATGGCAATGAACACAATGGCAGTAATGGCAAAATGGCAATTAACAATGGCAGTAATGGCAATGAACACAATGGCAGTAATGGCAATTAACAATGGCAGTAATGGCAATGAACACAATGGCAGTAATGGCAAAATGGCAACGAACACAATGGCAGTAATGGCAAAATGGCAATTAACCATGGCAGTAATGGCAAAATGGCAATTAACCATGGCAGTAATGGCAAAATGGCAATTAACAATGGCAGTAATGGCAAAATGGCAATGAACACAATGGCAGTAATGGCAAAATGGCAATTAACCATGGCAGTAATGGCAAAATGTTAATTAACAATGGCAGTAATGGCAAAATGGCAATGAACACAATGGCAGTAATGGCATTAACAATGGCAGTAATAGCAATGAACACAATGGCAGTAATAGCAATGAACAATGGCAGTAATGGCAGTAAAGGCAATTAACAATGGCAGTAATGACAAAATGGCAATGAACACAATGGCAGTAATGGCATTAACAATGGCAGTAATCGCAATGAACACAATGGCAGTAATGGCAATTAACAATGGCAGTAATGGCAGTAAAGGCAATTAACAATGGCAGTAATGGCAAAATGGCAAAGAACACAATGGCAGTAATGGCAAAATGGCAATGAACACAATGGCAGTAATGGCAAAATGGCAATTAACCATGGCAGTAATGGCAAAATTGCAATTAACAATGGCAGTAATGGCAGTAAAGGCAAAATGTTAATTAACAATGGCAGTAATGGCAGTAAAGGCAATGAACACAATGGCAGTAATGGCAATGAACACAATGGCAGTAATGGCAAAATGGCAATGAACACAATGGCAGTAATGGCAAAATGGCAATTAACAATGGCAGTAATGGCAATGAACACAATGGCAGTAATGGCAAAATGGCAATTAACAATGGCAGTAATGGCAATGAACACAATGGCAGTAATGGCAATTAACAATGGCAGTAATGGCAATGAACACAATGGCAGTAATGGCAAAATGGCAACGAACACAATGGCAGTAATGGCAAAATGGCAATTAACCATGGCAGTAATGGCAAAATGGCAATTAACCATGGCAGTAATGGCAAAATGGCAATTAACAATGGCAGTAATGGCAAAATGGCAATGAACACAATGGCAGTAATGGCAAAATGGCAATTAACCATGGCAGTAATGGCAAAATGTTAATTAACAATGGCAGTAATGGCAAAATGGCAATGAACACAATGGCAGTAATGGCATTAACAATGGCAGTAATAGCAATGAACACAATGGCAGTAATAGCAATGAACAATGGCAGTAATGGCAGTAAAGGCAATTAACAATGGCAGTAATGACAAAATGGCAATGAACACAATGGCAGTAATGGCATTAACAATGGCAGTAATCGCAATGAACACAATGGCAGTAATGGCAATTAACAATGGCAGTAATGGCAGTAAAGGCAATTAACAATGGCAGTAATGGCAAAATGGCAAAGAACACAATGGCAGTAATGGCAAAATGGCAATGAACGGCAAAATGGCAATTAACCATGGCAGTAATGGCAAAATTGCAATTAACAATGGCAGTAATGGCAGTAAAGGCAAAATGTTAATTAACAATGGCAGTAATGGCAGTAAAGGCAATGAACACAATGGCAGTAATGGCAATGAACACAATGGCAGTAATGGCAAAATGGCAATGAACACAATGGCAGTAATGGCAAAATGGCAATTAACCATGGCAGTAATGGCAAAATGGCAATTAACAATGGCAGTAATGGCAAAATGGCAATTAACAATGGCAGTAATGGCAAAATGGCAATTAACCATGGCAGTAATGGCAAAATGGCAATTAACAATGGCAGTAATAGCAATGAACACAATGGCAGTAATGGCAAAATGGCAATTAACCATGGCAGTAATGGCAAAATGGCAATTAACAATGGCAGTAATGGCAAAATGGCAATTAACCATGGCAGTAATGGCAAAATGGCAATTAACAATGGCAGTAATAGCAATAAACACAATGGCAGTAATGGCAGTAAAGGCAATGAACACAATGGCAGTAATGGCAAAATGGCAATTAACAGTGGCAGTAATGGCAATGAACACAATGGCAGTAATGGCAAAATGGCAATTAACACAATGGCAGTAATGGAAATGGCAATTCACAATGGCAGTAAAGGCAAAATGTTAATTAACAATGGCAGTAATGGCAATGAACACAATGGCAGTAATGGCAAAATGGCAATTAACAATGGCAGTAATGGCAGTAAAGGCAAAATGTTAATTAACAATGGCAGTAATGGCAGTAAAGGCAAAATGTTAATTAACAATGGCAGTAATGGCAATGAACACAATGGCAGTAATGGCAAAATGGCAATTAACAATGGCAGTAATAACAATGAACACAATGGCAGTAATGGCAGTAATAGCAATGAACACAATGGCAATAATGGCAAAATGGCAATTAACAATGGCAGTAATAACAATGAACACAATGGCAGTAATGGCAAAATGGCAATTAACACAATGGCAATAATGGCAAAATGGCAATTAACAATGGCAGTAATGGCAAAATGGAAAAGAACACAATGGCAGTAATGGCAAAATGGCAATGAACACAATGGCAGTAATGGCATTAACAATGGCAGTAATAGCAATGAACACAATGGCAGTAATGGCAGTAATAGCAATGAACACAATGGCAGTAATGGCAGTAATAGCAATGAACACAATGGCAGTAATGGCAAAATGGCAATTAACAATGGCAGTAATGGCAAAATGGCAATGAACAATGGCAGTAATGGCAAAAAACACAATGGCAGTAATGGCAAAATGGCAATTAACAATGGCAGTAATGGCAATGAACACAGTGGCAGTAATGGCAAAATGGCAATGAACACAATGGCAATAATAGCAATGAACACAATGGCAGTAATGGCAAAATGGCAATTAACAATGGCAGTAATGGCAAAATGGCAATTAACAATGGCAGTAATGGCAATGAACACAATGGCAGTAATGGCAAAATGGCAATGAACACAATGGCAGTAATGGCAATTCACAATGGCAGTAATGGCAAAATGGCAATTAACACAATGGCAGTAATGGCAATGAACACAATGGCAGTAATGGCAAAATGGCAATTAACAATGGCAGTAAAGGCAAAATTTTAATTAACAATGGCAGTAATGGCAAAATGGCAATTAACACAATGGCAGTAATGGCAATGAACACAATGGCAGTAATGGCAAAATGGCAATGAACACAATGGCAGTAATGGCAAAATGGCAATTAACAATGGCAGTAATGGCAGTAAAGGAAAAATGTTAATTAACAATGGCAGTAATGGCAGTAAAGGCAAAATGTTAATTAACAATGGCAGTAATGGCAAAATGGCAATGAACACAATGGCAGTAATGGCAAAATGGCAATGAACACAATGGCAGTAATGGCAATGAACAAAATGGAAGTGCAATGAACAAAATGGAAGTGCAATGAACAAAATGGCAGCCAGGGAAGTGGTGCGCTTCTCTTCTGCTTCTTCTTTGGTGTTTATTGGCAGTTGGCAACCTATCTTATTGGTGCATTACCGCCACCAACTGGAATGGAATATGGATCAAATTATTTACTTTTATACTAAATATAAATAAACATAAAAATAAACCATAATAAATTGACAAAAAACAAAAACCGCTATATTCTATGGTGCGCTTCTCTTCTTTTGGTTTTATGGCGGATTGCGAACCAACTTTAAAGGTGCATACCTCCACCTACTGTGATGTAGTGTGAAAAGAATTAACTAACTTCTCCTATATCCTATTATATAACCCACTATTCTTAATAAATCTCATGACTGCATTTATTTGTTTTCCTGAATTTGGACCATCATTTAATAAGTTGGTTATAGTGAATTCCTGGCACCCTACTGGTTGCAATTCTTCCTTAAGATTCCTCCTTTCTTTATTATAAGTCTTACATTTCTTCAATACATGTTCTCAGTTCTTGAAGTGGGAAAAGAAAGGTGCCGGTACTCTTGCATTGGCAAATCATAACATTTGAGATTTCTACAGTGAAAAACAAAACTTATAACAAAACTTATTTTTATTTATTAACAACATAAATGTATTAAAACAAGTCGTGCGTGCGAAAACTGAACTCCTCCAAGTCTGCAAGTCCAAAAATACATTTAGATTACTACATTTTAATTAAATGCATTTATGGTGAGATTATTATATTTTCATGTCAATCGGTGTTTTGACCACGAGCTGTCACTTTAATTCAGCGCGTGCAGCACAGCAAAAATAGACTCGGAACGATCACTGCACTGCTGTAGGCCTATACGTACAGCACCAGGAGCGCATTGACGGACTGCATGCGCGTGCAGTGTGACGCCGGTTTTACACTGCACGCGTTAGCAGAGAGTAAGCTTACCCAACTTACCCATTATAAAGTACTCTGTCTGTACACACGCCGCGGTTCAGCCGCGCGCGTCAAACGCTGCCAGTGTGAAAGCAAAACGCGTGTGTCCTGCTTCCGCTCATCGTACACACTGCTCCTGCGCTGCTTACGCTCTGCGAACGCGTGCAGTATGAAACCGGCGTGAAAGCTCGAACCTGTTAACATGGGTGCGGAAAAAGTACGCACTGCATACGCACTGAAAACGAAGTATATCAACGGGCGTGACACTGGCGCTTTTTCTGTCAGTGGTCGAGTACCGGCTACATGCGAGAAGTAGCGGTACGCAAGAAAAAGTGCAGGTACGCTTAAGAGTAAAATGTAGAAGTGCCGGCACTGCGTACCGGTGAGTACCGCCCCACTTCGAGCACTGCATGTTCTACTGTCTCCTCTATTGAACATACTTCACATAAACCTGTGTTATGCTTCCCTATAATGTGTAAAGGATGATTTAGATTTGAATGTCCTGTTCTTAAATGTGTGAAAATAACTTGTTCTCTTCTACTAAAGTTGTGGATTATATTGCCTCTATGTTCTTTTGAACCTTATAATAATGCCGACCTGTATGACACGAGTCCCAAATTGTCTGCCATTTCTTTTTGCATGCTTCTAAAATAAAATGTTTTACTTCTGCTCTACTGAGTGAAAGTTTATATTTGGTCCTTTCATTTTTAATGATTCTTCGGCTATTTTGTCTGCTTCTTCATTACCTTGAATACCCATGTGCTGGAACCCACATAAATCGAATTATTATTCCCACCTGTCGTAAACTGTATAACCTGAGCAGGATTTCTGTTAAAATATCAGTTCTCTTCATTTACAGTGATTGTAAACTCCCAAGAACTGCCATTGAGTCAGAGCATATTATTACCTTATCATGTCTAACTTCATAAGCCCACTCTAGTGCCATTAGAATAGCAGTCATCTCAGCTGTATATACTGATGTGCCGTCTGTTATCCTTCCAGCCTTCCTCACCTTAAACTCTGGAACATGGAATGCAGTCCCTGTCCTTCCAATCTCCATACTCTTCAAACCATCTGTATATATTTGAAGAAATGAGTAGTGTGAGTTTTTACTATACTCATTAACATATTTGTTTATACTATCCACTTTGTCAATTTCTCTTCTGTTCTTGTGTATGATGCGCTTCTCTTCCAAAGAACCAGCTTTTATACCCTTCAACCAGGGCATGGCCAGTTGTTAGACCATTAGTTGTTAGAGCATTAGTTGCTAATTGCAATCATGAGCTGCAAGGCAGAGGCAATAATCTATTCTCCTCTACTCAATCAGTGACAGGAAGTATCGTCCAAATATGGGCAGAGAGGTGGAACGTAATAACCAGTGCTAAATAAACCAATTAAAGGGATAGTTCACCCAAAAATGAAAATTCTGTCAGTATTTACTCACCCTCATGTTGTTCCAACCCCGTAAGACCTTCGTTCATCTTCGGAACACGAATTAAGATATTTTTGATGAAATCTGAGAGCTGGATCACTCCTTCATACTCCTCCATAGGCTTCAAAAGGATTGAAACTTGCCGGCCTCCAAAAGTTATTAAAGACATCGTTAAAATAGTCCAAGTGAATACAGTGACTCAATCTTAAGTTTATCAAGCAACGAGAATACTTTTTGTGCGCAAAAACAAACAAAAATAATGACTTTATTTCAACTATACATTTCCTTCTCTGTTGGCCTCTAGTCAGTTAACTTAGTATGATTGCGTAGAGCTACGTCATAGGTAGGCTCACTATTGGCCGACGCTGGTCATGTGGGTGATGCGTGTGAAGCGCTGCGCTGTTACACTAGTGAACTGACTCGAGGCCCACAGAGAAGGACATGAATAGTTGAAATAAAGTCGTTATTTTTGTTTTTTTGCGCACAAAAAGTATTCTCGTCGTTTGATAAACTTAAGATTGAGCCACTGTAGTCACCTGGACTATTTTAACGATGTCTGTAATAAATTTTCGGGGCCTGCAAGTTCAATCCCTCAAGAAGCCTATGGACTAGTATGGAAGAGTGATCCAGCTCTCAGATTTTATCAAAAATATCTTAATTCGTGTTCCGAAGATGAACGAAGGTCTTACGGGGTTGGAACAACATGAGGGAGAGTAAATACTGACAGAATTTTCATTTTTGGGTGAACTAACCCTTTAAGTCACATTGGCAAGGGAAGAAAGTACAGTCCAAATATGGGCATAGTAATAAAACAGGAAGTGGGTTGCCAGGTTTGTCCATAAGTGAATGTCTGAAAGAGTCAAGTAGGGCAGAATAAGTAATAGCAACAACTAAACACACTACAATTCAAGTGCAAATATGTTCACACACACAGTAAACACAATCACACATGATACACCGCACACAGTAAGGCCCTAATGTCTCAACTAATTAGGGGAAAAAAAGAAAAAAAGGACCGGGTCAACCTGTGACATTTGTCAGGGGATGGGAGAAATGACAGGTAAGTGTAAATCTAAATGTGTGAATAAATGAAACACATTGGAAACTATTTTATCTTTGTTAGCAATTTTTTTTTTATCACCATTGATGTTATTTTTGCAGCCCCTGGATTCTCAGAAAAGTACCGTACATACAGTTTAATGGATGATTCAACCGATCAGGTAGTCCACTACGAGTTGGTGCAGGTCAGAGTACATGCAGATATTTTTACCAATTTATCTACATGGATATTTAACATGTTTTGAAATATTGGTTCACTTAAAGTGTGCGTAATATTTTATTTTTTAATGATTATAAGCTACTAAGTCTATTTAAGAAATAACAATTGATAATATAATTATATAAATTAAAGAAATAAAATAAAGGTTGCAGAAGCAGCAAGCTCAGTTGGCATGGATTTAAGAGAGGTCTAAACTCTCTTTTGGAAATGGAAATTGACATTGAAGTGATGACTACGGACAGATCCCCATCTATAAGAAAGATTATGAGGGATGATTATCCACAAATTCATCACGAATTTGACATCTGGCATGTAGTGAAGGGTATGTACATCTTTCCTTACTAATTCATATGTTTGTTTACATGTATTGATTATTTTTTTCATAATCTCTACAGCAGTACAGAAAAGCTGCTTTGCATAAACTACAGTTTGACAATAACATAAAATATAACTACTGTTTGTATGCACTAGGCTTACCCCACTACCTCACAGTGTTGAATAGATAACTATCATAAAGTTTTACAGGTTTCTTCAAAAACTTACTGTCAGTTTCCAAAAAAAGAGAAAATATAGACCTTCAGCCATGGATTAAAAGCATATGCAACCATTTGTGTTATGCATGTGCATCCTGCAGCGGTGACCCAGATGTATGTTATCTAATATTTTTTGTACATCTGATACAGACAAACACTTTTCAAAAATTACATTGTAAATTATTTTAAACAGGTGTTGACAGAAAAGTGGAAATCCCTTCTCCATCACATTTGCGGTGAACACAGGTGGGAAGAAAATGGACGGCAATAAAGATGTGCCCACGATGACCTCACTCCTGACCAGCAAAGAAGGAAACGATGGCTACGGAAAGAGTCCCCAGCCTTTCACACACTATCATCTCTTGTTTTACATCCAAATCTCTTGAAGGACATGAGGCAAATGGCCTTCTTCAAGCACACAGTCAAGTTACTGATACACAAAAATGTACACAATTTCACATGGAAAGGGAAACACTATCAAATGTATCCATTTTTTTTTTTCTCAGGCAGTCTTGAGGTTTACCATTCAGTTCTTCTGAAATACTGTTGAAAGAACCTGCATTTTCACTACTACTCGATGACAGCTCGTACTCAACTTGCTGTCATGGATCACAATAAAAACGTAAACTGTCAACAGGCCACAACCACCTCAGGCAAGTAGTCAGCTTCCCAAAAGTGGGGCACAAATAGTACAATTCAATTGTACACACACACACACATATATATACAAATACATATATATATATATATATATATATATATATATACACAAATACATATATATATATATATATATATATACACACACACACACACACACACTGACAGAGAAAAAAATGGACAGGGTCATTTAATTAGGGCAGAAAATATTGCCTTGTGACTATATATATTTCACTTGATGATTTTCCCAAGCAAAATAAAGACTGGTTGGCAAGGAAAATTTATGAACCGACTTCACAAAAATTCAGGATTTACCAAAGTTTACCACGGTTTACCAAAGTCAGTGGCATACTGTAATAGTTTTCTGACATTTTCTTGTGTTTCTAGATTTTCTTTTGGTAAAATGCTACCTCAACATGCATGTTTAAGTAATTATTTTTATTTGGGTAAGAACAAATTTATAATGTGTAAAACTGCTGGGAATAACAAAAATTGCTTATCTATTGCAGTGAACAAAGACAAGCTCCTTCATATTGTAAAGCCATACTCTGACTAAAACCGGTTTGGTAAACTGTAATTGATAAACATAAGACGATTTTATGTTTACGTAAATTTTTATTTAACAAGTATTTATACCAGCAATACCCACACGTGTTAGTTGAAAATATTTAAACTAATAATGAAAAATAAAATAAAATTAGAAAATATGTATTGTGTTGCTTTTCTTTTCTTTAAATTAGCCTGAAAGCTTCTTTGAAACCAACATATGCTCCAGATGATGATGGATATCTTTCCCATATGATTGCACAACACATGATGGCAGAACTTTTCTGTTGTGTCTTCCAAGTTTTTGACCTTTCAGTATCCACTCTAGAACAACCCGGTACGCCACCAGTCTGCACTGACTGTAAACAGAAAACAGATCAGAATCAGAAAGAGCTTGATTGGCAAATGTGTTTACACACACAAGGATTGCATAGTAAAAAGATGCATTGTAAAAAGCAAGGCTTCATGTGTAATAAATGGAAACAAACCTACTTACTCTACAGATAGTGTGCCACCTGGTCCTTCTGGCCTCGGACGTCGCTTCCAGTTCACTTTAGGCAAATAAAAAAAACACTTCTAAAACACTGCGACTTAGCTGGGATCCTCTGTTATACAGCGACATACACTTGTCATCCCATTGTCTGCGTTATCCAAATTTTCAAGCTGTGGCATTACAATGTCCCAATCGAAGCAGCACATGCTCTCCTGTTCAGTAGGCCTCGCTTGGACGGATGTCATCCACACCACCAGCTCTCCAATGCTCTCTATCTTTCAGAAGCTTGGGACTGTGCTTGTGTTGCAGCTTCTTCCATCTCTTGTAGTTCAAAGTCTGTGTATTCTGGTTAGGTTGATTAAAAACATTCAAGTCTTCATCTAAGTCGAAATCTGCTGACATATTTACGAATACAGTTTTATGTACAGCGCGCGTTTTCCTCTGCTTGTAAACAGAAAGTTTAGCGCTTCCGGCTATGTCAGGACGTCATCTTATACAGTAGGTGGCGGTAATACTCCTAAGGAGTGAGCAGCCAGTAAGAAGAAGTAGAAGAAGAACGTCCTCTTCTCAGTTCTCGCACGCGTCCTGGCTCTCGTGAACTCACTCAGAGGCCCACACTAAAGAAAAGGAATAGTTGATTAAAGTTGTTATTTTTGTTGTTTTTTCGCACAAAAAGTATTCTCGTCACTTGATAAACTTATGGTTGAGCCACTGTAGTCACTTGGACTTTTTTAGCAATGTCTTTAATAACTTTTCTGGGCCGGCAAGTTTCAATCCCTTAGAAGCCTATGGAGGAGTGATCCAGCTCTCAGATTTAATCAAAAATATCTTAATTTGTGTTCCGAAGATGAACTTACGGGTCTTACAGGTGAGTAACAACATGAGGGTGAGTAATTGCTGTCAGCATTTTAATTTTTGCCTTTAAGCCTAGTCTCAGACTAAAATGCATGTTTGAGCTGTCTTCACTGAAAACAACTTGTTAAAATATGTCTGTGTCATTGTTTTGTCTTAAGATGCACATCAATAATGTTTTTTTTTCTAAGGCACATTTCAAAAAGCTACTTAAATGTCCTAATTTAACTAAGGCCTAATCCTGGTCTAATCTAAGCCTTGTCTGTGAACCCGGGCCTGAGGCTTCAAATGCTGACAAATGCACTTCAACTAAGCACTGAGTTAAGGGTTTGAATACTAATGCCAATATAATATTTCTTAATTTCTTTTTCTCCCTTTCTTTTTTTGTTGCTTTTTTTAAAAAAAAAAGGATTTTGCTTTGTCATTATGGGCTATGGAGTGTAGATTGATGTGACAAAAAATGAAAGTATTTTAGCACAAGGCAGTTGATGGGAATGCTGGGCTTGCGATGGAAAGACAAGCCTGTGGAAAACTGAAGAGTCCCCTGTGATTTTGTGTTTGTGTGGAGGCATCCCGTTTCCCGTAAAAAGCACAGGGGTGGATCGCAGTGCTCGGAAACAAGCATCCCATACAAATCTAATTCAACATTAAAATTAGGAAGTTGATTTATGAGAATATGGGATCAAAAAGACAGACGAGTTGGAAGACGAGGGATGCCACAAGTTTTATCCAGACCATATGTAGTGGGAATGGGGGAGGTGGTGATATGTGTCCTTAGCTGTCCCATTGCAGAATTTACTACACACTTTCAAGTACTTAACCTATCAACTCTACAAAATAGAGTAGAGACCAAACATCTTTCAGATATTGGAAAATCAAATGAAAATGCTGGTTGGATGCCAATGCATTGGACAAAAGTTTCATTACAAAAGAAAGAGAACATGTTTTTAGATTTGCACATAAACTATTACTCCTTTGGTTGACTCTCAGTTGAAACGCTTGTATGGTTACAGATTCTACAAAAGCTTGAATAATCTGATCTGTGGCTGAACATGATCCCTTCAGCATGAGCTTGAACAAACAAGACAGTGAAGTATCTGGGAATAAACACATACAACCAATAAACTTCAGCAACTTCAGCTCTGCAGCATATTTTGAATTAGGCATATGTGAATTTAAAAGAGCGTCCTGCCCACATACATTGGAGTAAATGGATAAAAATGGTCTCATTTTACAGAAAACACTCTAAAATATATACAATATTCCACCGCTGTGTTAAAATGTATTGTATTTATTCACAATGTTTTGATAAACACATATAAAATCTCATATTTTTATATATTTTTTAATTAATTTTTTATTTGAAAATCTGTAATTTTGGACCTGTTTTGTCTGTCTCTTTTGAAAGTTTCTTTTGATTCCACTAGGTGGCAGTAAACAGGGGAAAAAAGAATTTTCTTGATAACTCCTTCTAAAATTATTGATATTTATCTGAAAGGAGTCACAAGTGTACTTTTACAGTCTCCATTTTTGATTGCTAAAAGAATTGTGCATACCTGACATTAAAATGGTGTCCTACCCACATACATTGGAGTAAATTGATAAAAATGGTCTCATTTTACAGAAAACACTCTAGATTTTGACACAGTGGTGGAATATTGCATATATCTTATTGAATTTATTCACAAGTTTATGATAAATAAGGATAAAAAGTCAGATTTTGATTGATTTTTAATTTAAGTTTTTAGTTGAGAGTCTGTAATTTAGGATCTGTTTGGTCTTTTTCCCTTCAGAAAGTTTCTTTTGATTCCACTAGGTGGCTGTAAACAGGGGCAAAATATTTTTTTTGATAACTCATTCTAAACAAAAGTTATTGAGATTTATCTGAAAGGAGTCACTGGTGTCTCCAAGTGTACTCTTGAAGTCTCCATTTTTGATTGCTAAAAGAATTGTGCATACCTGACTTTAAAATGGTGTCCTACCCACATACATTGGAGTAAATGGATGAAAATGGTCTCATTTTATAAAAAACACTCTAAATTTTAACACAGTGGTGGAATATTGCATATATGTTATCTTTATTGATCATATAATTGTGAATAAATACAATAAGTCAGATTTTGATTGATTTTTAGTTGAGAGTCTGTAATTTAGGATCTGTTTGGTCTATTTCCCTGTGGAAGGTTTCTTTTGAATCCTCTATGTGGCAGCGAATATATAAAAAAATAATTGTCTTTCTATCACCTTCTTAACAAAAGTTATTGAGCTTTAATTGAAGGGAGGCAATGTCTTCTCTGAAGTCTCCACGTTTACTTCATAAACCCAAATTATTGCACTTATTACAAAAGTAGACTTATCTGTAAAATACTATTTTTACCATGTCACACTTAACAAGAGAATAAACACTTTATCACCCAACTTAACCCATGTCATGTAATATATTAGAAAAATGAGTGAGGTATGAGAAAGTAGCAGTTCTTGTATTTTATTATACACAAATACTTTATACTAAAATGTGCAAAAACACAATATACAATAGAAGATAGAGAAACAAGCCCAACTTGTAGTTTTTTTTTTATTGCAACCGTTGAAGTGTTGCAACTGTTGACGAAACAGCACACCAAGACATTATATTTTAGAGTGTCCATCAGTGTGCCATTTTCTAAAACAGTTTCTTGATGGCACCAGGCACAATGGTACATTGCACTTCGTACAGAACATAGGAGTCTTTACTTTGAGCCCTGAAAGTTTGCACAAAGCACAAACTCTCCTCCCACTTGCGGCATCTGACCCAAAGTACTCCGGCCAACATTGCTCACCTGCTGATGTGGCAGATGTAGATGGCTCTGGGGCATGCGATGTGGATGCGGGCGGCTCTGGGGCATGCGATGTGGATGCGGGCGGCTCTGGGGCATGCGATGAGGAAGCGGGCGGCTCTGAGGCATGCGATGTGGATGCGGGCGGCTCTGGGGCATGCGATGAGGAAGCGGGCGGCTCTGAGGCATGCGATGTGGATGGTTCTGGGGCATCTGAGGTGCTAGACTGTGTGGCCAGCTCAGACACAAGTCTCTCTCTAAACTCCATCTGGCTGAGAGGACTTTTGTTCTGAGATTTGCAAAGGTGCTGGTAAAGAATGAAACTGTTTACCACCGCAATGTCAACAAAATGAAAAAAAAAGTCTTGTACCATTTCTTCGTTTTGTGCAGGACATTATAGTACCCAATGAGGGCATCTGACAGGTCCACACCTCCCATATGTTTGTTGTAGTCCTTCACTGCCACTGGAATCGGGACTCTGTGCCTTTCCCATACACCTTCGGGATTCTTGACACGCCTGAGGACCTCATCACCGTCATATGCCTTGTGCATTGTGGAACACATTGTCACCTCTCGCGTGTCCATCCACTTTACAAACAGAAGCTTCCCGTCTCGGAGCCATCGAATGGTTCCCCTTTGGTCTCTGCGGCTGATGTCATTTACCTTGTTTTTGGGGAAGCCCCGCCGGTTGGTGCGTATAGTGCCACACGCTAGAGTCTTCTTTGAGAGCAAGTCCATCAAAAGGCATGGGCTCGTGTAGAAATTGTCCATAAAAAGCTGGTAGCCTTTGCCGAGAAGTGACAGATCCAGGAGCTGCATGACAGAATCATAACTGAGCCCTTTTCCAGTGGCCGGGGAAGACTTGCCTTCATAGACGAAGAAGTTCCACGTGTAACCACAGGCAGAATCAGCCAGCACGTATAGTTTGTAGCCCCACTTGGTCGGTTTGTCTTTCATGTACTGCTTGATGCCGATTCGCGCCCTTGAAGCCACCATCCTCTCGTCCACTGCTAGCTGTCTGTCTGGATGGAAATACGTTTTGCATGCCGAGACGATGTCGTTGTACAGGGGCTTGATCTTGAAAAGTCGGTCGTAGGTTTCAGTCCCCTTTTTTCTAGAGTTGTCTCGATCATCCTCAGGATCGCAAAGATGCAGGTTCCAAGAAATGGCCTGAAATCTGGACCTGGACATGACCGATTTTGGGAAGGGTAAGCGGTAAATTTCTTTACCAGACCAGTAATCAATGATGTTCTTTGCACCGAGGAGCCCCATGTAGATGACAAGTGCCACGTACGAATACAGTTCGTGTGCATCCAAAGGCAACCAAAGGAAACGTTTTCCAGCCTCCAACCTCATTTGTGCAAAGCTGTTGGTATTCATCACAATGGTTTCCACCACAGAGCCTGTGAAGAAGAGCTGGAAGAGCTGCAACGGGGAATAGATCCGGTCCATTACAAGCTGTGCTCCTGGGTTTCTTTTTGGAAGGAAATTTGGTAGCGCTGGAACCTCATCCTCCACACTGCTGTCATTCCACCTTTCTGTGCCACCATCCTCTGACATTGCACTTGCTGATCTTTTCGCCCCCCGTACAGAATGAGCCCTCCCTCTGGTCTGCTTGCTGGGAGTTCCAGGTCTCTGTGGCCGCCTCACAGAATCACCAACAGAGGGTGTGGGGGTCTTGGAGGTGTGAGGTGGGCAAACAACCTCCTTGCTGCTGGTGCATGGCAGATCTGGCTGCCACTCATCACCATTGTCCAGACTGCAAAACAAAACAAATGTATAAATCCACATTGTATTCAGAAATGCATGCTAATATTACACACAAAAATAATTCACATATGCACATAACAGATACAAGATTATAATTTGCATATTCACATAAGATACACAAATACATGTGTGCAAAAATAAAAGGAGCACAACTCATGCATGCACCGATTAAAATATGAATGTGACAGAAACATGTAGAATGCATTTCATGTATAGATAATAAAATATGTAAAAAGATATATAGATATATGCCATAGTTCAAATAAGCTTGTGAGCATTTGCTTTTTGACACATATACACACGCATGCATCAATGCAATTGATGAAAAAATATGTGCATGTATGTAAGTGATGCATGTGCTTTTTGGTGCCCACATGTGCTAAACATGTTACATGCAGATTTGTATTTTTCCAGGCATTTATTCATCAGTTTTATTGATACATGACACACCTGCAAGCATCAATACAACTGATGAGCAACACCTGGTAACATTCCATGCAACCATTGGAATTGATTAACACCACGTGCAAAACTACAAATATGAAAAAAAAAAAAAAAAATACTTTAGCACATGTGTGCACCAAACCGCACAAAACACTTAGCAAAAGCTCCCAAGCATATTTGAACTATGGCATGAATATATGCATGGTTGTGCTCATTTATTATTGCATGCATATGTTTTTGGGTGCAAAATAAATCTCAAATATACATGCACAAAAAAAAACGCACATGCTTTAGCAAAACCACCCATGCTACTTTGAATTAGAGCGTGCATGGGTTGTGATATTTATCGATGTCTGTTATATGGATATTTTGTACAATTGCTGCATGCATTCGTTCATAAAATACAAAAATACAACGTTTATAAGTTCGAAATGTGTACTTACTCAAATTCAGGATCTTCCCCGGCATTGTACGCAGCTTGTTTAACAGAGTCAAAACTTGCATTGCTACAAGTTTCAGTGTCGCTCTCTCGATCAAGCTCCGCCAAAACAGCCTCCACGCCGACAAATACCTTCCTTGAAGCCATTGTCCAAAGACAAAACACTCCAACCAGTTGTAAAAAGCACGCAATAACTCGAAAAAACACTGTCCAAACTACCAACCTATCCCAAACTCAACTCCTAACATCTGCGATGCGCTCTGGCACCCGCTGACATATCAAGATGAGGTCCCGCCTCCTCGACTTTGTCATAGGATATCTCCGTCTCTGAGTGGTCTAGAAAATTGATCGACGTGTCTATGGATTGCTGAGAGACTCAGCTTTTTTGACGTATGACGCAATATTTGATGACGTCATCAAAAATCGCGGCTAACGAAGACAATCAAACCTAAGATTAATAAGAGTATTTGGTCTTATCCTGCATCGCATGTTTTGATCTGGACATCGGTGACATATTACAGTGTCATTTGGTCATGCATGCTCGAAGACATGTGAAAATGGTCTCATTTTGAAGAAAACAACCTAAGGAACGAACTGATATAGCGTTTGAGGCTAGTAGCTCCACACGATGGAAGTGATCCGAACAGGAATATGACTCTTGTGTTTGCTTGTTCAAAAAACTCGATTCTGTTTTCGTGATTCTTTGGATAATAATGTTACTGTAAAGTGTTGGATCGGTAAAATAAACTGCACAGTGGTATTCTTGAGAGTGAGAGCTTTCATTTGATGTATGGCTTGTCCATTTTTGGTGAGTTTGAGTGATATAATTATGAAATTTAATATTATAAATATGATTTTCTCAAGGGGGGGTCGTTGCAGGGGGTTCGAATTTAGACCATATTATTTTTTTCTATGTAACATAAATACAAAAGTGATGGGATTGTCATGAAAGCTGAGGTTCTAAGCTTTCAAACAATACTATATATGTCTAGTTCTGTGCTGTACAACTTAGAGATTTTTTTAAATGATTATGCAATTTTGGACCCACCGGTGGGTCCGGGGGGAGGGGCAGAGTTATGCCGTGCTGAAACCACAGGATTACTAGCTTACTATATTTTGTCCAGAATGTACTGTATACTGGATTTTTTTCAAACAGCAAATTAAATAGTAAATATTACGCAGTGATAAACAATATGCAACAATACATATTTCAACACTGTTGTCATATGACCTCACGCCACATCCTTAATTTAATGAGTGGCATTCAGTCATTGGCAACAATGACATTCCTAAGTACCCACATTATATCTAAACAAAATGTGTACAAAAATCCACCATACTAAATAAATGCATGGAGTCCATGGACAAGCACAGACTTACAGATGACAACCAAACGAAAGCAATACAAATTGTGAAACAGCCTTAGGCTGAGGTGAGGTCGCAGCAGTAAAAAAGTCGTTGACAAGCTTGACAATCAAAACATTACACCATCTTAACTGAACATTAAGAAACTTGAGTATTTTGACAGCTAATCCAAAAAGACTAAGGGTTTGTTTAGATGATTTTTCACGCACAGACGACAACGTTGTCAAAACTATCCCTATTTACACTGATCTGCGAAAACAAATATGAACGCTGTATTATGATGCCAGGCAAGTAGTTGGCGATGTCACTTTGCAAAGAAACGCTATGCGCCTATAGACTGTACATGTAATACACATGCACATAATGTCACAGCTTTCATAAATTAGCATTTTTGTAGTTTACACGGAGATGATAATGGTATCATATTCAAAAACTTTCACTTTGTAACCTTTTTACAAAAGTTTATGATTTAAGGCCCCCAAAATGTTGTTGTCGTGTAAATGAATGGCCAAAACATCTAAAAAGTTTTCCGTCTGTAATTGAAAATGGTATCGTGTAAAATGGTACCCCTTGGTGCTTTAATGCAATTAACAAAAGTGTGCAACAAAAGTATTCTGGAACTGGAAGTAAACTGGGTGAGATTGTTATGTGATTTTATATGTTCATGTAAAACCTACCATTGTGATTTCTACATTGATAAAATAAAAACGTTTAGCGCAGTATGGCTGCCGTCGCATCATCCAGGTGATGCTGCACATCGGTGGTGGTTGAGGTGATTCCCCCCTTCCATTTAAAGCGCTTTGAGTACCCAGAAAAGCTCTATATAAATGAAACAAATTATTATTATTATTATTATCATAGTCATGTGATCCTGCCATGTGTTCCCTTGTCTGATGTGTCATGTTGTCATTGGTTCATTGTTTCATTGTTCACAGGTGTCCCTTGTCTAGTCATTAGTCTTGTGTACTTGAGACCTCGGCTGCGTTCGGAATTGCATACTTCCCTACTATATAGTAGGCGAAAAGAGTAGGCGAGCGAAAAAGTACGTTCGAATCCTCAGTATTCATAAAAGAGTAGGCGAGAATTACCTGGTTGACGTACTAATTATCGCGAGATTTGGACGATAGTGCGTTCGAATATGCCTACTTTCCTACTATATAGTAGGCGAAAACAGTACGTGAGGGAAGCAGTACGTTCGAAACATCAGTATTCCTAAAAGAGTAGGCGAGAAGTTCCCGGATGATCTCCTGCTTTCGCCCAGACATTTGAGTGTTTTTCAGCTTGTACTCATCTATCCCAGGAGGCCACGCGAGAGGATACGATATAAAAAAGAACAAGAAGAAGTAGATATTTCATACTCAAACATGACGGAAAGGGTGGACGAGAGTGTTTTCAAATGTGAGTATTACAAATACAAACCAAATCGCATGTGTTGAACTAACTTTCTGTACAGTAAATTGTTGAACTGTTGAAGGTGCAAAGACGCTATATAATATGTTAAATTTGTGATTTTGCCGTAAATCACATTTTATTGGATAGAGGAGCTCCATAAGGACACATACGTCTTTAAACTGTATTTGCATACATTTTAAACCGTATACATCTGAAATACCATTACTAAATATTTATTCAAAATCTGGCAAGATTACTACGTGTAACTGATATGAAATAGACATCTGAGTGACGTGTGTGTACTATTGTTTAGGAGAATTCACTGTTGTTAACACTGTTTTTATTAGTTTAATGCATTTTACATAAAGTAACTAAACATAAGTAATCTATTTCATTTATCCATTAGTACTGTTGAAAAATTGTTGAACATTTATGATGGATAAAAAGCTATTTATTAGCAACAACCTCAACATGTAAATGTAGTATTGAGCTCATAAATCACAGAGGTAACGTGAGTCTTGTCTGGATGTTACAGGGACGGATGAGCACACGCGGCTGCTTATCCGGTGGAGAGTGGCTCATGAAGCGCTCTTCACCGGAAAGCGTAATGCTGCCATCAAAGGCTTTGAGTGAGTATACAGAAATATTTAAAAATCAATTGAATACTTTATTTGCAGTACATTTCAATTATTGTATTTTCAAACAGAGATATAACTTTTTCATTCTTGATTTCTCTCTTGCTGCAGATCTTTTGTGGAGGAGCAGAGCCTGCAAGGCAGGGTGATGGCGGCGTTTGTTAAAAAAAAATGGGAAAACCTGAAACAAAAATACAAAGTAAGATCATTTTGTTACTTCTAATACATAAATTAAATGATTAAATATTGTGCTGTTAAAATGACTGCTTTTGTATCATGCTTGTGCATTTTTGCAGGATCTGAAATGTCCGCAGACGGGGGTGAGCACTGAGGATGGAGAGGCCACAGCAGCATCCTGGAAGTGGTACACTGCCATGGATGAGCCAATTGGGGGCAGACCCTCCATCTCTCCTCCTGCCCTCGTTGCCTCATGTGGGCCGGATGCTGCTGTGGTCTCTTCATCCTCAGTGAGGCCAGAGCCAGAAAGAGCCAGGAAAAGGGCTATAGATGTGGAGGAGCTGATCCGGGACATGGAGGAGCGAGAAGAGGAGAGAGAGCGGAAGGCAGCTGAGAGGGAGGAGAGGCTGTGGAGAGAAATGGAGGAGAAGGAGGACAGAAGAGAACGGGAGAGACGAGAGAGGAAAGACAAGAAAGAGAAAGAGAAGAGAGATGGCACCGGGAGGCAGTCGAGAGAGAGGAAAGGAGAGAAAGAGAAACCAACGAAAGGGATCCTTTCTGTTCTTCAGATGCTCGCCAAAAAATAAATTATTTGACAAAAAACATCTTCTGATCTTTTGCACATTTGGGTTGATGTGAATTAAATTTGTGAATAAAAATGGGAATCTATATATATATATATATACACACACAGTACTGTGCAACAACTACAAATGGTGGCCTAAGAATTTTGTACAATAATATGTATATAAAACAAACTATTCCTAGGCATTCACAGTACATTATAGACTTCTAGAAATTTAGTGATACTTTAAGATTGTAATCAAATTCATAAATTAAATATTTATGAAACGTTGATTAATAATTAGTGAATGTATGGTGTAATGTAAGAAGAAAAAACACTTTAAAACACTGGTTTTACTGGAGTGTATTATATGACTTTTAAAGGTTTACAGAGTTCATGCAAGGATCTTAAAGGCAGGTCATGGAGGGTTAAGTTCCAGCACACCTGTCAGTAAATTTCAAGTAGTCAGTTATTAATTGGTTTAAATTGATTCAGGGGTGTATAATTAGGGTTGGAAAAACTCTGCTGGATAATAGCCCTCCATGACCAAAGCTGAACTTGAGACTGTTTACACAAATTACACACAGTAAAATAGTGACTAAAGGGTTACTTAACCCAAGCAAATAAATCATAATCGTAATAATTCAATAGTCATTATTTACTCGCCTTGATGTTGTTTGATCCCTCTGTTTTTTGTTTTCCTGAACACAAAAGGTGATTTTGGTCAGGTTTGTACTGTTTGGTTTAATACAATATCAGTCAATGGACTTTCAGAAGCTTCAAAAGCGTCATTAAATAATGCCATGAAGCTTCTGAAAGTTGGGCTCCATTGACTGATATTGTATGAAACCAGCAGAACAAACTTGACAAAAATTCCCTTTTGTATTTAAACAATAAAAAACATTAAATAAGTAAATAGTAAACCGTAAATAATTGCTGTATTTATATGTTGAGGTGAACTAACCCTTTAACCCACCAAATATAAATTGTAGTAAATTTATGTATGCATTTTGCATTATAGTAATTCCTTGACAAACTAAGCAGCTTTGACTGTTTATGCCCATGACTGGTTCAAAAAATGCTTTACAAATATCAATCACATTTATGCATTTGACATATTTTTTATCAAAAGTGATTAACTCCATTTATTTACAGGGACAATGACCCTGGACAAACCTGGAGTAAAGAGCCTTGCTGATTGACCAGCAATCTTCTTCTAACCAGTTCATTGGTTTATCCCTCTACACTACAAAAGGTTTTAAAGCTCTAACAAATATTTGCATGTAATTGTAAACCTATAAAATGACATTTGTCAAGAAACTGAATGCTGACAAAATGAATTTTAAAACATTTTTATCTTTCTTAATGTTTTAAGCTCTGCTGAAAGCTGGTGACCCAGACAGCTGTGCAAATCCTGCTCCCACTGCCTCCAGGTCATCTCCGGTCGGAAAGCAGATCACCCTCCTCAAAATTCCCATGATGGCCTTGCTCACTCTGTGCACAATGTCATGCACAGAGGTCTTTGGGATATCGAAGGTCTGCGACACCACCCTGTAGGATGCTGCATGGGCCAGCCAGTGCAGGAACACAAGGACCTCAATCTCCCGTTCCCATCCAAAGTCAGATCCAGGTCTGACTGCAGCAATCAGGGACCTGATGGACGGCATAGACAGGCGAAGGTGGGCACGGTGGTCAGCTGCCTCATCAAGATAAAGCCGCAAAATGGGAACAGCTCTATTGAGATGGCAGTATGATGTGGGGTTCACTGCCTGCAATAAATACATCATAGTTTGTTAGAACAAAACAATCAAAAACAATGTTTCATGTGGTATTGACTTGTATATGTATTTATTTATTGTGATGATTTCTTTTATTCATTCACTTATTTTTATTCATGTTTCATATTGTTGTCAGTAAATAAAATCTGAATTTCATGAATAAAAATGTATTTACATCATCTGCATTTGTCTAGCGTGTATTCATGCATAGCTATGTCATATGATAATACAAAAGTTTGCTTGTTTTACAAAACTACATAATTAATAATGTATATATATTATAATAATGTTATATAATTAACTGTTGGTCACAGCATTTGTCATAATTATTGTGCATAAGTGTTGGGATGGGCTAGTTATGAAATTCTTTCTGGGGTAATCTTAATTGTTTAAGTAGTAATACTTGCTTTGTTTGAGAATAAAATCATCAGTCTTCTCCAAAGGCGAGATCTTCGAGCAGCTGCCCGACATCTCCTTTGTGCACACCTTAATCTAACAATTGCAGACATGCCAACCATTTCAAACGCTGAACTAAACCGTTCTAGTAAAGTTGTCGAGTTACTGATGCAATCAGCTGTTAGTGCACCTGTCGCTCATGACTTTTAAATTGTTGCGCTTGTGAAAACGTCATAGGTCACATGTAACGTCAACATGGCGAATGATGTCCGGATCGCATTCATACTTAACGAGATTTGGCCATTAAGTACCTACTCTTTTAGCGCTCGTTAAGTAAGTACTCATTGAAATTAAGTACCTACTCATTGAGTATGCGATTCTGAACGCAGCCCTCATGTTTGCCATGTGTCTTTGTCAAGTATTATTTCACTATAACCGCTGTTGGTAAACTCCATGTCATGTATATGTTCTTGTTTTGAGTTTCATGCCATGACTTTTAATCACGTTTTGTAAAAAAAACTGCACTTGGGTTCTCAACAAGCTTGCCTCCAGTGGACTCTATTACAGAAAACTTGACCTACACCCATGAACCCAGCAGTTTGTCTCCTACGACTCCGTCAAGGAGACCTCACCATAGAGGACAATGTGGTGAAGTTTTGTCACTCTCTCTCTCACCTGGTGGACTTTAATGATGTGGCCCAGCTTCCTGGGGGGAAAATTCATTGGTCTCTTGCACAATATATGGACTATGCCCTGTTATTGAGCGGTTCCTCAATTACTGTAGTTTTGGGGAGGAGGAGCCCCGAGCTAAGTTAAGTTAAGCTAAGTTAAGTTGTCACATAACCTGCTTTCTGGAATACACATCTGGGCCTTTTTTTTTTACCCAGGTAAGTTCATGGATAAGTAGGCAGATAACCTCAACTTACAGTTCCAAAAATGGATGTAACCGGATCTGGTTCTTTTTTTTGTGTAGTGAGATCAGTCAGCGGGCTGGTGAGCTCTGAATAATTAGGAATAAATCTCCCATAATATCCTGCCAGCACCAAGAACTGTCTCACCTCCTTTATGGTTTTGGGACTTGGGCAGGCTGTTTGGGACAATCGCAGCAGTCTTAACAATTTGAGGACGCACCTGCCCATGTCCCAAGTGAAAGCCCAGAATCCATACCACCACATGCCCAAATGCACACTTCCGCGACCGCATCCAGCCACCCTCAGCGATCTCAGGACTGCGCGCAGATGTACCGAATGCATACGCGGAATGTGGCCGGAGGATTTTACCCTTTTGTTAAATCCAGTGTTAAATCCCTTTTCCCAAATGAAAGGGAGCCAAAACCGATTAAGCAGGTCGTCAACTCGGGACATTGGATAAGCATCGAATTTCGACACACCATTCACCCCTCTATAATCAACACAGAAATGGACAGAGCTGTCTCTAGCATTGCCTTTCATTCTATACCTCTTTTTTCTTGTGTTTTCATCTGCAAAATCTGCTTGCAACTTGGCTAAATCGGTGAGCTGCAGCGACGAGAGGTGATCTCCCCCATGATCTCTATTTAAAATAATGTTGTGGTCAATAGTGTCATGCAGCACTAAGATCGAGTAGCACTAATAGAGAGATACAACCACGATCGGATGAAGAGATCCAAATCATTTGTGACTCTAATGAGAGCTGTCTCAGTACCGTGATACGGTCTAAATCCTGATTGAAAATTCTCACAGATACCATTTCTCTCTAAAAAGGAACATAGTTGTGAAGATACTGCCTTTTCTAGTATCTTTGACAGAAAAGGTAGATTCGAGATCGGCCAGTAATTGACTAATTCTGTACAATCAAGTTGCGTTTTTTTAAACAAGCGGTTTAATCATAGTCAGCTTAAAAGTTTTTGGTACGTATCCTAATGACAAAGATGAATTAATGATATTAAGAAGAGGATCTATGAGGCTTATGCAGTCGGTATCGGATACAGAATTGGGAGGTATTAACTAATTTCTGTGTCCAATACGCTGTCACGTCACTTGACAAAAGAACGAAAGACTCAAGAGGTGAACTAATAATTTCTCTTTCCGGTACAGAAATCATAGCCTCTATGGGCTGTCAAGGGATGAACGAACAACTCCGACCCCAACCCGAAGACTCGAGAGGTGAAATAATAATTATTTATTTTTTTAAACGAATCATTTCTGTTTCCTGTACAGAACGTCTTCGGTTACCTAATGTAACCTCGGTGCCCCCTGTATTTTAAGGAAGAACATTTGTTTATTTATGATACATTAATCATTCACAAAGAAAAAATGGTGTCCCTAAAGGTTGGATTTTTCCTAATTTTTTTAATTAAGGCATTAAATGGAGAGCGTGGAATAATAAGCAACAGCTGTTCTTAGGCCTGTCGCGATATTCAATAAATCAATTAATCGCACGATAAAAAAAATGAGCTCGATAATTTTTCCGGCCGCGATAATTTCCATTTGCATGCTTGTTTGTTTTCCTCGTCTCTCTCTCTCTCGCCCAAAGAGACTGGATGACAACTCTCGGTGAACCCTCTTGTCAGTTGCAAGGTCTTTTGTGTGCCGCGGCGCTTGTCAGTCACATGGCAGGGTTTCCCATACGTTCATTCAGGGGCGCCGCCAGGAATTTTGGGCCCCATGACAAAAAATCACATTGGGCCCCCTCTGCGCAGCTGTTGTCACCACATCTCTGTCCCATCAAAAGCTTTACATAACTCTAATCAAAGGCTTGCAACTGTCTTGCTTCTTGTAGTTCAATACTAGTACTAGCACAATATTTACTGCTGGTGATTTATAAATGCAAGTCTGCATACAGTATGCATTTCACTATTTGATGCAAGATTAAAAGCCACCATAAAATATTTCCTTAATGCAACACTTTGTAAAAAAATTTACCTTAAAATAATGTTTCCAAAATCGTTTCAGTGGTTCATCAAAGTCGTAACAGGGTGAAAGGCACTTATGCCTCCGCTTTGCGGCCCTATATCTGCTATAACTTCACTATGTAAGATTGCCAGATCGGGTCACGTTTCTGTAGTTCTAATGAGACATAAGAAAACTACAAATTTGACTTTCTTTACGACAAGTGTTACAATAGTCATTATTTTGTTTTTCTTCATTTCTGATGTCGCATTACATCATACTTTCATAAAATCATGCATCATACTCTACCTTGTCTGTGGACCAAAGCCGGTGCTGGATAAACAGTGAGCGTGCAACAGTAGGCTGCGTTAGGCTAAATGATTTACGACAGCGGTAATGGACAATTCCGCTTCCAACCTGTAGGGCGACTGCAGAGGAAAAGTTCCATAGTGTTGCTTTAAGGGAATCCTTTACAGTCTCAATGTATTTTTAATTTTTATTAATAACAGACTTTTAAAAATGAAACACAAAAAAACTAAATATATCTTACATTTTTAATAAAAAAAAATTAACATCATCTCAAAACAAGGAAAACAGCTGATTTTTTAACTTAACTGCACATAAATCTCAACAACAAAATAAAATTGACGTGTAAAACGGAATTCCCACATCAGGGTTATTATAGTGCTACAAAACAGATCAAGTGATCTCTAAATCAGTAGGTTTTGAGGTTTGGAATATGGTCATAACAAACTAACAGTACCAGTGACATCAAATTAAAAGGTAAGTTAACATGGTACAATTAAGAACAATGTACAAATAAGACTCCTAGACCCCAAGACTTTTCTCTCAAATAACAGCTCAACACGTTTTTGGCAGTTCAGCCATACATCTTGTTCTCAGTTTGTTTTTAAGGCTGTGGGCATTATGTCTGTAGTAATATTCCATATCTCCATAGCCATGCCATTTGAGAGCTATCACTAGACCTTGCTCAGCCTGACTCACCAAGAGCCCAACGCCGAGCCTTCTTGCTAGCAAAGTCATTGATCAAGTCTTTGAAGTCTAGCTTTCTAGCCAACTGACTTTCAATGGACAACATGGCAAGACTGCAAAGCCTGTCCTGAGACATAGTGGACCTCAAATAGTTTTTTTATCAGTTTTAGCTTACTGAAAGCTCTCTCCCCACCAGCAACAGTCACAGGCAATGTACAAAATATACGTAAAACAATGCAGACTTCTCCAAAAATGCTATGTAGCTGCATCATGTTAATTGCATTCAGGAGACCAAGAGGGGACAAGTTAGGAGGGAAAGTTGCAGCATATACTGTGTTTAGGTGTCTTATTTCATTTTCAAACTGGGATGTGAGATCTCTGGAATATTTCTGGATAAGTGGTTGGCACACAGAAGGGACTTTATCCTCACTAATCTGCCCAACTTTTAAAACAGCAGAGAATTCCTCAACTATTTCTGCAGTGGTGCGGAACCTGGTGTCCAGATCACTTATGATGCTGTCCATAGCAGTGAAAAACACTGTGTTCCGGAACACTGTTGCTGCACTGTCATGAGCTGTCTCCTCTTGAGAGGTCTCATCATGGAATCTTTTCCTTTTCTTTTGCCGACTGTGTTCCTTGCTGAACTGAGGTGCAATATCCATTTGTGTTGCAATCAGTGTTGCCTCAGACAGGAGTGACTCCCATCCATCTCTAAGAGCCAGCATCTCTTTTGTTAAGGCATTGATATTGGATGCTTCTGTGTCAAGAGAGATTTTTCCAGACTGGATAACCACATTCCTGTCATCAATGCACTGCAGTACTTTGAGCCAGACAGTGAGTAGGACAATAGCATTAAATGACGTGAAGTAGTTCTTCAGACCACTAGCATCTGATCTGGCCTCACTGGTGAGACTACATGTCGTGAGTATACTGTCAAGGGCCTCAATGACAGAAGGAAGGTGTTGTGCTACAGGTTTAACAGCCATGATTCTTGAACTCCAGCGGGTATCTGAGAGGCGATGCAAAGAGCAATCTGTTTTCTCTTTGTAGATGGCCCAGCGTTCTGGGCTGGCACTAAAAAGTGAGTAAAGGCGATTGATGCAGCCAAATAATGTTGCTACTTCTGGGCTTGTCTGTGCAGCATGCACACCTACAAGATTTAAGGTGTGGGAGGCACAGGGTGAAAATGTAGCTAGATGATTTTTCTTTAATATCTGGGCTTGGACTCCCTTGACCCTTCCTGACATGTTTGCCCCATTGTCATATCCTTGCTCTCTGCAGTCCCCAATGTCTATCCCTTTGTCATCAAGCACATTTTCAATCATTTCTGCTATCTCACTTCCTGTTTTTTTGTGAAAGTCCTTAAATTCTAAGAACCTTTCCGTGATCTCCCAGTCGTCTGTTTCTTTGTTATACCTCACATATCTAATGAGCACCACATTCTGCTCAGTGTGGGAAATGTCTGGTGTAGCATCACAGATGACTGAAAAATAAATAGCATCTTCTCTTTCCTTTAAAATTGTTTTCAAAATTCTTCTGCCACATAAATCAATAAATTCATTCTGAATGTCAGAGCTCAGATAATGTGTCAGCCTGGTTCCTTTTTTTTTGTCCCTGACTTTTTGCAAGTGCTCATTAAGCAGTGGGTCGTAATGAGACAAAAGCTCTAGTGTGCCTAAGAAATTTCCATTATGGGTATCATCTAGGTCTTTGGTTTTACCCCTGAAAGGTAAGTTCCTTGATGCCAAGTGCAGTGTTACATCCAGGATTCTCTGCAAGAGAGCTCTGTTTTTCTCAGTTTCTGTTTGGATCTGCTTTTGCAACTGAGAGTCAATGCCACTAACAGCCATTACTGACTGTTGCAAGTTCTTCCATTTCAAATAGCAGTCTTTGTGTGCCGTATTCTTCTCATGGACAGGGAATTTATCATACATCCTACGCCATTTTACATCAGACATTTTATATCCCTTTTGGCTGTTCAGTGCACTAAGAGAAGGTCTTTTTTGCAAATGAGAGAAAAGCACACATGGGATGCAATACAGCGCATTACAAGATTTGCTGTAAGTTAGCCAGTCTCTCTTCACCTTTTCCCTCCCATTGGCTGCCTTGCTGTACAATAAGTATTCTGGGAATGGTTTTCCCTCAGAATCCTGTGGCAGTAGTACGTCACCATCTCTGGTGGACAGTGCCCTCACAAAAGCCTCCCTGTCCCTGTCAGTCAGATCCGCTGGCCACAAACCTGGGTCAATATCCTGCCTATGACTTCTGCCTTCTTCCACCATGCATCTCTCATCCTCATCATCATTGTAACTTTCTATCCCTTCTACCTTTCCTTCCACACTTTTTCCTCCTACCTGAGAGGGCCCTGGCTCTGTAGGATGCACACAATGCATGTGGATATTCAAATATACTATGATATATACAGTATATATTAGTGTTGTCAAAAATATTGATATTTCAATAAATATCGATACTGAAATATCTGAACGGTACCAATACTAATTTCCCGAAGTATCGATACTAGCCGAGCGGCCGGTCACTTTCACTTCTCTCCAAAGGCGCGTTGACAAACACCACACGTGACGCACTCGTCTCATTCGCTCTGGTTAAATAGCAAAAGTGAAGTGAATGGAAAGATTGCGAGGGCGGCGCCCCCGCGACCGGCTTTGGTTGATTGATAAAGAACACCGTGATCGGGCATGTCGGAGAATAGCGCGCACATGCATAAAAAACACACCCCGAGCAGGCATGTCGGAGAATACGCGGACACGCGCTTCACACTGTGAGCGTGCTGCGGGCACCCAAAAGATTGTTTGACTATCAATTATCCCTAACATCACTCATTTTTTAAAATTATTTTATAGGTGAAAACAGACTTAAGGAACAGGCTCCAGGGGTACCATTTAGCAGCATATATGCTCAGCATCAGGAGTGTGTGTTATTTGGACAGACCTGCCCCCACTGCTAAAATAATCCTAAAAGAAACACTGTAACTCTTCTCATTTTAACTTTTCTGAAACATTAACCAAGATGGCCTAACATTGTTGTTGATATGAGTCTGTGTTGTCTAGTATTTTCACCGTTTTCTTAAAGTTAACATAATCTGACTGAGGAATCTTAGACAAGTTAATATTGTTGTGGTCAAATGTAAATTAACTTGTGCCTATTTAACTTTATTCAAAAAGTATTATTTAATTCGGCAATTTTCCTTCATTAGCGATTATCATCAATTTGATTACACAGATACTAATTAAACTAAACAGCTAGACAATGGCATCTCTGAATTCAATAATGAAATGCCTTTAACTGACAATTTAATGTTTAATCTTATTATTATACATTACTGACACTCTATCCTCCAATTTGATACTGTTAAGTGCTTTTTTGTTACAGTATATTTTAATCTTTGATAACAGTAGGTAATAAAAATACAACGGATCATGTAAGCTCTGGTCCAATTAAAAAATATTAACAAATAGAACTCGGGACATTTTTGTTCATGTAAAATATACCTCATTGTCATGTTCTAGACTTGTTATATTTAGCTTTAAATACCAAAAATACCCCCTTAATATTGGGGCAATTTTTTTCTCTGTGGTATCGAAAATGGTATCGAATATCGATATTTTTCAAGGTATCGTATCGAAGTTAGAAATTCTAGTATCGTGACAACACTAGTATATATACAGTATATATATATATATATATATATATATATATATATATATATATATATATATATATATATATTAAAATATGCCATACACCAATAAATAACACTAACACTACAGAACATTGACACAAATACAAATACATTAGATACAATGTGTGTGTGTGTGTGTGTGTGTGTGTGTAAGCTTCTCAAACAAATTGCCCTTCATGATGGAAAATAATAAAGTCTGTATAGATGTCATTTACGGCCAAAATTCAGTCTAAATGAACGGATCAAACTGGATTATTTTAATACTGTCTGTAACTTACATGCAGGTTGAGGTAAGCTACTTATAGCTTACTTAAAATACTTTTTTGTTATGGTAAAAAAGAGCAAGACAGAGAACCCCACACAGACTGCCTGAAATGATGCTAAGTCATGTTGCTCACCTTCTTCACTGGGACAGGGACAGGGAGGGGTGCAGTTAGTATGGGGAGACTGGGGTGCTGCTGACTCATCTGTTGTTGTTAAGTCTGCTAAAAGGGGCATGGATGATTCAATATGAATATATTGCTAAACGTTTCCCTGCACTTATTAAATGTTGATGAAATGTAGGCTAACACTAGCCTGCAGATAGCTAACTTATTTCACTATGACAACAGGTTAATACCACTCACAGACTAAAGGCTACCCACCTTTCTTTGTGAAAAACTGGTATACAGAACGACAGCCTTTCTTTAGTCTTTCCTCTCTCTCTTTCCTCTCTTTCCTTTTCTGGAAACCAGATTTGATTTTACTATTCGACATTATGGTCTCTGTATTTCTAGCGCGCCGCCGGCGCCTTCACCGTGCATCGATTGACTGTCTGCTAAACACCGTCACCGATGCGCGCGCTTAGGCAGGACCAAACCATTTCATGCAGATACATGGGGGTGGTCGGTCAATATTGATATTTACTTTTTGGTCAATGGGGATATTTAACTTTTATTGCCAAAATAAGTCAAATCAAAGACATCATTCAATTTATTATTATTTGAAATATACTCAATAATGATGTTATATATATATATTTTTTTTTTACCTATTTGATGGGCCCCCTGTCATTTAGGGGCCCTTGGAATTGTCCTAACTTTCCCCCCCTATACGGCGCCCCTGCGTTCATTTATTTGTGGCGGCCCGCCACAATATCAACGCTGACCGCCACACATTGATTTTCGAATGTTTTTTTTTTATTATTATTATTGTTTTTGATTGCAGAGCGCCGTAGCGCATTCGCGCAGCACTACCTCTCGCTCGTCCCTCTCTCGCGCTCGTCCCTCTCTCTCCCTCAAATGAGGCGCCGTCTAGGGCTTAAATCAAACTTCATTCACGCACACATATATGAAACACTTGCATACACAAATACTAAGTAGTCAAACATACATGTATACTGCTGAATGCTCAAACAAATACATATGAAATACACAAAGACACACCTAAAGTCGCTCACGCACATACACGCAAACTCTACACACACGAGATTCAAGCACATACTCATATGAGACGCGCGCGCGCATACACAAACTCTCCGCGCACATACTCGCATGAGACGCGAGCACACACACACACACAAACTCGCGCACAAACTCAATGAGACGCGAGCACACACACACAAACTCTCCGCGCACATACTCAAATGAGACGCGAGCACACACAAACTAGCGCACATAGGCCTACTCATATGAGACACACAGTACATGATGCATATGATTCTCAGTGTGAATGTAAGTCACACATTGGTAAGTGCATTTTTTGTTAACAGAGAATGAGAGTCCATTGCTTTTATTGTTTTTGGTTGTTTTGTTCATTTATTGCGGATATTTAAAATGTTTTCCGTTTTCAGTGTTAAATAGTCTTTAGAAATAAAAGTTTATTGATTTTTTTAAAAGGTGTACCTGCATTATTATGCCATTATCATTATTTTAGATTAAAATGGTCTCAGAACGACAATATTATCGTTTATTATCAATATTATCGTTTATCGCAATAATTTCTTGGACAATGGGGGGGGCAAGCAACGCAGTGCTTTTCAAGCTTTTGACATTGACATTGGTTTAGACATAGTTGGCGGATCTGAGCTAATACAATTTGCCCAGGTGGCTATACATTTGAATTCTCTACAAAATACACATTAAAGTACACTATCCAAACAAAAACAAAAATGACCACACATTAGTAAAATAAGCATACCAATAAATTACATTACCATTTGGTAGTTATTCAGTCCTTTCATGCCAGGTTCTGTATTCCCAGTGCTAGCAGATGTGTCTCTCCGGCCCCAAGATAAATGAAGAAGGGGTCCCATACTTTAAAGAATTTAAAAGGTTTATCTTTTAATGCTGTTGAAAAAGCTTCATATGGAAGAAGGCCTTTGGCCGTGTTAATCCACTGTGCTATTGATGGGGCTCGGTCTGTTATCCAGCATACAAGTATGCATTTGCAGGCACAGTGGAGTAAGTTTTGAAGAAGGTGGGCCACTTGGAATTTGGACGGGAGTTCCTGGCTCATGCCGAGCAAACATGTCTTTGATCCTAATTGTTATGAGCAGCGAAATATGCTCTCAAGTTCCCTCAGGACGCCCATCCAGAATTGTTGTATTGTCGAGCAGCTCCAGAAACAGTGGAAGAGGGTTCCCTAGTGAGCTGGATTCTTGTAGCTGAAGGAAAAGATTCTGAGGCAATGGCACTCAGCACCGCCTAAAGTGAACGAACGACTCGAACCCCAAGACTCGAGAGATTTAACTAATCAATTCTGTATCTGGTACCGACTGCATAGCCTCATAGATCCTCTTCTTAATATCATTAATTCATCTTTGTCTTTAGGTATGTGGTTGTGTATTTTTCTCCCTGTTATATTCTCCTGTGTATTCCTGTTTTTGATTAGCTATATTAAAGACTGTTCGTGTTATCTCCGATCGGTGTGCAATTCATTACAGCCACAGTTTAGTGTGACAGTAGGACTGTGGCCTTCCTGGAGCAGGATTAGACACTCATTATAAGACCACATGAAATGATCATCATTCACAAAGTTCTACACATCAGCTGCCATTTGTCAAGTCATCTTTATTTATATAGGACTTTATACAATACAGAGTTTCAAAGCAGTTTCACAGGGATAACAGGAACATATTGATGCAATGATGCAAACAGAATTCAATTCTGATGAAAAACATCCAGCTCTGTTCAGTTCTCGTCCAATACTGTCAGTGCAGTCAAATCAGTAATATTGCTGAATTAAGTGTCCCCAACTAAGCAACTCCAAAGGCGACATAAATATACATTTAGACCACTTACCTTAGTGATTGCTATCCAGTATAAAAGACCAGTATAACAAAAGATGTTTCTGGACCAAATCGTCTACCCTGCCTTTAACATCCCCTGGATCAGTAATTTACGACAGATTTGTAATATTTGGGTGAAATTTTCTTTTAATTTCAACTATAAAAAATCCACTCAGGATAATTAATAAATTAAAATGTATACAGTACAAGATACAGATAGCATACACACTATTACAAAAACATAATTTCGAAAAGAGTGTATTTTTATACAAATGAAGGGGAAAAGTAACTGTAAAAACACTTCCATCTGTTCACTAAAAATGTTTCTGATTCTCTGTGTCTGACAGGAAATGGCCAGGACAAAGACATATAGATGGCAGACACAAATCAAGAGTTTCCCCTGAGGAATGAAATCCCTTTGTCTCACTGGAACATGAGTTCATGTGCTTCTCTTTCCTCCTCATCTGTTACTCTTTCTTTCTTTTTCTCTTATTATAAACACAAAGCAGGAATATTCCCCACAATGTAGAGCGCTATGATGGCTGGATTCATTGTCGTCTGATCTATAACCTCAGCTGACACTTTTACTTTCAGACACTTTCAAACTATTTGGCAGCAAATTAATCCAACTATGGCCAATGTTAGAATTTCCTTTTGTTTCTTTCTGCTGTTTGAATATAAATATGTGTGAACATGAATTCACTTTACAAGCACACTGCTTATTCTGCAGAAATATTTAGGGCCCAAGCAAGCACCAATGGTGCAAGGACCCTCTTAGATTTGTTCCATTTATTTGATAACGACCCAAGCCCATCAATTATGAAACAAAGTCGAATCAGCTATGCAGCAGCTATCCAGAAAACAATGGTGTCACCATGCATCTCATTTCAAGTTTTAAGTCAAATTGATACTATTACTGAATATTAAGTTTCTCTTAGACCCAGACTACGCAAGACTAATCACGCTGTTTTTCACTGCTTCCTTTGCCAAGTGTGTGACGTAATAGCTTAGTGACATCAGGAAAATCAAACCCTTCCTGTCAGAGTATGCTGTGCAGCTCATCTAAGCTCTTGTCATTTAAAGACTGGACCTGACTGCTGTCCAGAAGGCCATCATTGACACCCTCAAGCAAGAGGGTAAGACACAGAAAGAAATTTCTGAACAAATAGGAAGTCCAGTGTCAAGTACCCACAGTCAGTGATGGTCTGGGGTGCCATGTCAGCTGCTGGTGTTGGTCCACTGTGTTTTATCAAGGGTAGGGTCAATGCAGCTAGCTATCAGGAGATTTTGGAGCACTTCATGCTTCCATCTGCTGAAAAGCTTTATGGAGATGAAGATTTCATTTTTCAGCATGACCTGGCACCTGCTCACAGTGCCAAAACCACTGGTAAATGGTCTACTGACCATGGTATTACTGTGCTCAATTGGCCTGCCAACTCTCCTGACCTGAACCCCATAGAGAATCTGTGGGATATTGTGAAGAGAAAGTTGAGAGACGCAAGACCCAACACTCTGGATGAGCTTAAGGCCGCTATCGAAGCATCCTGGGCCTCCACAGTGCCACAGGCTGATTGCCTCCATGCCACGCCGCATTGAAGCAGTCATTTCTGCAAAAGGATTCCCGACCAAGTATTGAGTCCATAACTGAACATAATTATTTGAAGGTTGACTTTTTTTGTATTAAAAACACTTATTTTACTGGTCGGATGAAATATGCTAATTTTTTGAGATAGGAATTTTGGGTTCCCTTTCGAGGGAACTCGAACTGCGTCGGTGACGACACTAGGGGAACGCCCTTCAGCGTAGCGCGTCTGAATTTATGAATGAAACGGAATCCAATCCTATTGGCGTTGCGTGATGACGTAGCGTGTGACGGCATAAGCGGATGTATACAAAAGCACGCCGGCACACAGAAATGTTTTTGCTATTCAGCAAGCGCTCTGTGTATGTGTGAACAAGTCTGTCCTATTTGGTGTTGTATGTCCTGTTAAAGTATTTTGCAATAATTCTGTGGCTGGGATCTCGCGTTTGTCGAGGCAGCGCGTACGTTTAAGGTTTGCCTTGCAGTTGCAATACAGAATCTAGTAGCTCGGATCTCGCGTTTGCCGAGGCAGCGCTTAGATTACGAGTGTATTTTGCAATAAGATTCTGTGGCTGGAATCTCCCGTTTGCCGAGGCAGCGCGTAGGTTTAAGGTTTGCCTTGCAGTTGCAATACAGAATCTAGTAGCTCGGATCTCGCGTTTGCCGAGGCAGCGCTTAGATTACGAGTGTATTTTGCAATAAGCTTCTGTGGCTGGAATATCGCGTTTGCCGAGGCAGCGCGTAGGTTTAAGGTTGCCTTGCAGTTGCAATACAGAATCTAGTAGCTCAGATCTCGTGTTTGCCGAGGCAGCATGTAGGTTACGAGTCTACTTTGCAGTTTGCTTTGTGAGTACGAGGCATGAACAGTCAGCTCCTGAGGGTGCTGGCTGTGTTCATTGAGAAATAACTCGCCGCACACGTGCGTTTCGGGTATCTCAGCCTCGCGCCTGTTGACTTTCTTCTCGAGACGAAAGCCAAATATATTGTGTACTACTCGAATCTCGCGTTTGTTAAGGCAACGCGTTACGGGTCTGCAATAAAAGAGACACACGCGATCTGATAAATAATACTGTTTAGGTGCGAGGCATTCACAGTCAGCTCCTGAGGGTGCTGGCTGTGTTCATTGAGAAATATCTTGACGCGTACAGCCGTGCGCTGTCAGGTGTTTCAGTCTCGCGCCTGTTGACTTTCTTCTCCAGGGATGAAAGCCAAATTATAACGGCTCGAATCTCGCGTTTGCCGAGGCAGCGTGTAGGTTACGAGATCGTATAATTAAATATAAAACAGTATTCCAGTGTTATGGCTGCATTTAATTCCGAGGAGTTAAAGTAATTAAAAATTGTATCTGATTTAGAACTTGGTTAGATATTTTAATTCAGCCTACCATCTGAAGGAGAGTATCGCTTCTAGAGGTCCCCTCAAAAAAAAAAAAAAAAAGCTGAGCTTAGTACTCTAGGCGGCGCTCTCGCCCAAAGCGGGAGAACGGTCCTAACTTGTGTGAGACCTTGGAGGGCTGTCCCCCCCCGAAAGAGAGGGCCCTCTCTCACCGGGCCCTCAGGAAACTGGTGTCAGCATCCCTCCGCTAGTTGCGGTTCGGGACACATCAGTTTCCAGCGAATGCACGCTGCTCTGTCTGCCCCAAGAGCTTGCGGCCAGGCAGCGCTGGGGTCCGCACACCGAGAGTCGTTTTCGATTATTCCCTGCCGGTCTTCCACTTCAGGGTTTCGTGAAGGGCTCTCACAAGACACTTGACACCAGCCCTGAGGGGCTGGTTCCCTTGCTGAATTTTGTGTAGACATGGCAATGTCTCCCCAGTATTTCTCCATGGGTCCTGCGCACTGTTGAAATTGGATACAGGCTGCAGTTCCGGGTCTGCCCACCGAGGTCAGTATCAACGGGGTGGTTTGGACTGCAGTAGACCCACAGCAGGGTCAAGTGTTAGAACAGGAAGTTCACTCGCTGCTGGAAAAAGGGGCCATAGAGCGTGTTCCCCCACCAGTCAGGGAGTCCGGGTTCTACAGCCGGTACTTCATAGTTCCAAAGAAGGATGGAGGGTTGCGTCCAATTTTAGATCTGAGGCATCTGAATCGGTCTCTGAGGAGATTCAGGTTCAAGATGCTCACTATTCCCATCATCGTGAGTCAAATTCAATCCGAGGATTGGTTTGTCATGATAGATCTAAAAGACGCCTACTTCCACATCTCCATCCTTCCATCTCACTTACCAATATCGGGTTCTTCCGTTCGGCCTAGCACTCTCCCCTCGCACTTTTACCAAGGGTATGGATGCAGCTCTAGCACCCCTGAGGCTCGAGGGCATCAGGGTGCTCAATTATATCGACGACTGGTTAATATTGGCCCAGTCGCGAGAGCTGGTGATTCGGCATCGAGATGTCGTCCTCGCCCGCATCCAGAGCCTGGGGTTGAGACTCAACACGAAGAAGAGCGTGTTGACACCAGCCCAGAGAACCACGTTCCTGGGAGTGGTGTGGGACTCGGTCACGATGCGAGCACAGTTGTCTCCTGCTCGGATCTAGTCTATCCTGACCACAGTGTCCAGGATAAAGCTAGGCCAGGCCGTCACTGTCAAACACTTTCAGAGAGTGTTGGGTCTCATGGCAGCAGCGTCCAGCGTGATCCCTTCTGGCCTGCTACACATGAGAGCTTTACAGTGGTGGTTGAGAACCAAGGGGTTTTCCCCGAGGGGAAATCCATTCCGCTTGATAAGGGTTATGCGCAGATGCCTTCGTTCCCTATCAATTTGGAAGAAGCCTTGGTTCCTGTCCCAGGGTCCCAAATTGGGAGCGTTATGTCACCTAGTATCTATTTCGACAGACGCCTCCCTCACGGGCTGGGCCGCGGTCATGGACTGCCGCTTTACGAGAGGTCTCTGGCAGGACCATCATTCCTCTTGGCACATATTGCCTAGAAATGTTGGCGGTGTTCCGGGCTCTGAGGAGCTTTCTGCCAGACCTCCATGGTGGCCATGTCCTCATGAGAACCAACAACATGTCGGTGGTGTCTTATTTGAACCGCCAGGGGGGTCTGAGGTCGCGCCCTCTGTGCAGACTGGCGCATCAGATCCTCCTGTGGTCCCAGCAGAGACTATCGTCTCTCAGGGCGATGTATGACCCGGGGGACCAGAATCAGGGAGCAGACGTACTGTTGAGGCAGGGGCTGAGGCCCGGGGAATGGAGACTCCACCCCGAGACGGTGTAGTTGATATGCAAGAGGTTCGGCCCAGTGGACGTGGACCTTTTTGCGTCTCGAGAGACGACACACTGTCCACTGTGGTTCTCCCTCATGCATCCAGCCCCGCTGGGGTTGGATGCCATCGTGCGGACGTGGCCGAGGCTACGTCTGTACGCTTTTCCCCCGATCGCTCTGCTCCCAGCAGTTCTGAAAAGGGTCCGTCAAGACGGGCTCAGTCTACTCTTAGTAGCCCCATTGTGGCCGGCCCGAGTATGGTTCTCGGACATCCTTTCACTCCTGGCAGGCCCGCCATGGCAGATCCCTCTGAGGAGGGACTTGCTATCCCAGGCGGAAGAGTTAGTTCTCCACCCTCGACCCCGAGCTGTGGAAACTGTGGGTCTGGCCCCTGAGGGGGTACAGTGCCTAGAAGCCGGCCTGTCAGCTGGAGTGGTCGAAACCATACTAACTTCCAGAGCTCCCTCCACGAGGAAGTTATATGGCCTTAAGTGGAATGTATTTTCCATTTGGTGCAGAGAGCGTGATTTGGACCCAGTTAACTGCCCAGTGGCTTCAGTACTGGAGTTTCTCCAAAACCGCTTTTCTGCCGGGCTTACCCCGTCCACACTCAAAGTTTATGTGGCTGCCATTGCGGCTTTCCACACTCCTCTGAGTGATGGTCCTTTGGGGAGGCATCACCTGGTCGTACGCTTCCTCCGTGGAACCTGGAGGATGAGACCTGCGACTCGCACCAGGGTTCCCTCTTGGGACCTGGCAGTGGTTCTCGAAGGGCTGGCCGAGGCCCCCTTCGAACCATTGGAGTCGGCCGAGGCCAAGAACCTTTCGTTTAAGGTGGTCTTTTTGTTGGCCATTACTTCTCTGAGGAGGGTAGGAGATCTCCAGGCGCTCTCTATTTCCAATGGGTGCTTGGAGTTTGCTCCAGGCAACATTAAGGCCATCTTACATCCCAGGCTGGGCTATTTGCCCAAGGTGTCATCTAATGTGGCACTGCCTATGGTTCTGCAGGCATTTCATCCTACACCTCATGTGACGGCGGATGGGGAGAGACTTCATCTGCTCTGCCCTGTCAGAGCACTTCGGTATTACATCCAGAAGTCCTCCTCATGGCGGAAGTTGGACCAGTTGCTGGTGTGTTTTGGGTCGCCCAAGAAGGGGCTTCCCGCCTCTAAGCAGACCATCAGCAACTGGATCGTTCAGACTATTTCCCTGGCCTATCAGGTGCGCAATTTGCCTTCACCTATGACCGTGGGGGCTCACTCCACCAGAGGCATGGCGCCTCTAGAGCCCTCCTTTCAGGAGTTTCTATCCATGACATATGTGAGGCAGCTGGCTGGGCCACTCCGCACACATTCATGAGGTTTTACAGTCTGGACGTTCCCTCTACACCCGGTGCACGAGTGCTTTCGTCTTAAGTTGTGCCTGAAGACAGCTTCACACTAGGATGAGCGGGGTTCGTTGTGGTATAGTGGGTATCTCGTTCCCCTAGTGTCGTCACCGACGCAGTTCGAGTTCCCTCGAAAGGGAACGTCTCGGGTTACGTATGTAACCCTTGTTCCCTGAGAAAGGGAACGAGACACTGCGTCGGTTCGCCACACCTCACCCCGTCTGGAGCACTTGCTTCATAGCAAAAGCTGACATTTCTGTGTGCCGGCGTGCTTTTGTATACATCCGCTTATGCCCCCACACGCTACGTCATCACGCAACGCCAATAGGATTGGATTCGGTTTCATTCATAAATTCAGACGCGCTACGCTGAAGGGCGTTCCCCTAGTGTCGTCACCGACGCAGTGTCTCGTTCCCTTTCTCAGGGAACAAGGGTTACATACGTAACCCGAGACGTTTTCATGAGCGGTATGCCAAAATCATCAGTATTAAAACAATAAAATACCTGAAATATTTCAGTTGGTGTGCAATGAATCTAAAATATATGAAAGTTTAATTTTTAGCATTACATTATGGAAAATAATGAACTTTATCACAATTTGCAAATTTTTTGAGAAGGACCTGTATGTCACTCATTTGTAAGTAACTTAGAATATAAGTGTCAACTAAATGAATGAATGAAAATAAAATGAAAATATGCTGTTCTATAAAATAACAGTATGAAAATAATGCAGAATTCATAGTTTTAACTACATTATCAAATAGTGCCTTAAATTATACTTTAAAAAATATGGCAAGTTAATGTTTGCTTGTTTATAAATCTCAGTGGTAATGTAACCCTTGCATAAAGCTTAAGTGTAGGAGATATTATAAGGTAAAACTGATTCCACAAGACGATAAACAAGAAAAATAACATGACTGAGAGAAAATGAATAGATGACAGTGCATGTTCTTTAATGAGTATCACAGACATGTGCCAAACAACTGCAACAGTCTTATCCAGATCACAGAAAACATGAGAGAAATGGCATCAAACACACCGCTCTCCCCTAAGACCTAAATCAACAAAATGAAGATGGTTCGTTCATTACATCAACTGTTATGGTCAGCATTGCCACAAGAAAAGAGTTCCTTGTTTGCAGTGATATCAGATTCACAGTAATACAAAAAAGTATACTTTCACAGTCAGTATTCATCAAATGTCTACTTATTAATTAACCCACAAAAAAAGTCTAACACACTTACCATTCCAAGCAATCTCCAATTTATATTTGTAAGCAAAAGAATCCAAAAGTTGTATTATGATTCTATTTTCAAGGACTCTTTGCAGCTGTGAGCAAACTCAAATGTCTGACCAGCGAGACATTTCATGGGAAAGCTGTTTGATAAAATCATTTGCCATACATGATTCAGCCTCCCCTATATCTGCATCTCTCTCTCTTAATATATTTAGTTTTAAGCATCTGTTTCCTTTTTTTTTAAAAAAGACCAGTAATTTTAGCCCTTTATCGAACTAACTTCCTTATTATTTTATTTTTTAGGTGTGGGTTATGTTTTTGTTTTCTTTCTATCTCTTTTAATATTGATAATTTTATTATTGTATAGCACATTGGTCAACTCTGTTGTTTAAATAGTGCTCCATAAATAAATTAAACTAAACTAAAACTAAGACTAAATAGACTGACAGATTGCTTCATTCTTTTAGAAGAATGTTTTAGGTCCGTAAGTTTCTTTATATTCATATATTGTTTGACCCAAAGTGGGTTTGACATATACCTGCTGTCTCAAGATGTTCAAGCCAAATCAAGTTAAGTCACATTAATGTATATAGCACTTTAAACAATACAGATGTATTTGTTTCAAAGTAGCTTTACAGTGATAACATGAAAATTAGGTATTTCGGCTGTTGTTCAGCTGAAGTCAGTTTAGCATTAATTCAGTTCCGTATAAAGATCATTGATTATTAAGTTAGTTAATTTCATGTATGAATCAGTTCTGCAAAAAAATGTCATTATCCAGCTCAGTTCAGTTCTTATAAAACAGCGTCAGTACAGTCAGAACAATACTATTTTTGAATAGTGTTCCCCAACTAAGCAAGACAGAGGTGACAGAATGGAGAAAAAACCTTGGGAGAAACCAAGAGCTCGCTCAATTAGCAATATTTTAAAATTTATACGATGTTTAATAGGCAGCCAATGCAGTGTTGACAGAACCGGGCTAATATGGTCATACTTCCTGGTTCTGGTAAGAACTCTAGCGGCTGCGTTTTGGACCCAGCTGTAGTTTGTTTATTAAAGGAGAACTCCGGGCAATTTTTAAGTTAATCTTGATCCTTACACCTTTGTGAGTAATGTCTATAGAAAAGAAAACGAACCGGATTGGTGCTTGCAACACGGAGCTGTTCCCGCAAATGCCCAGAGCTCCCACTCAGCTAAAACAGCAGTTATGGGGGCATATACATAAAGAGTGTCTTTGTGCCTCATAACAGACACGAAATGCAATTAAAATGTCTGTCCAACATGAACAGGCCCCTTACATGTGAACAAGATGCGTTTAGCAACTTAGCCATTGTTTAAATTCACCTAAATAGTGTTTTAGACGGCTAGCTGTAGTCTCGCGCTGAAGTCCCATGGGAACTCAGTTGTAGCCGGAAAAAGGTAAATACCAGTGTGCAGGTGGGAGTATATTATATAAATATAATTGAAGACATAGAAGCTAGTGAAATAATTAAAGTTCCCTTTCGTTGTCACTCCGAGTTACGTCGGATGACGACGAATGGGGTTTCGCTTAGAAAGCCTGTCAGCTTTGAGTATTACAAAACGAGCCAATGGCAAAGAAATGCCATGGGTCTGCGGAATTTGCATAGCGTATCTCCGCCCCACCACGTGGGTATAAAGGAGGACGGCGGCAACATGCAGATATGTTTTCGCTTCGGAGCCAAGTTTATTCTTCTCTCCACAAGCCATCTCTGAATTGTCAGCTCTACAAACGAGTACCTCGAGTGTTGGTGTGACGGCGATCTCCGGCGAGCGCGTGCTTCCTGCTTATCTCTGCAGTGGTTTGTCAGACAGTGCGTGTCTCCCCGTGTGCTTCAACACTTGAGTTTTCTCTCACAAAAAGAGCTCGCATGCGGCACGTCTTTTTAAAGACGGCTCGCCCGTGTATTTATAAAATAAAAAATGAATGGTGCGGCAGCTTGGTATCGGACTCTGATGGGCACGAGCCTTGTCTAGTATGTTTGGGCTTGATCATGCTAGAGCAGCGCTCGTGGATGACTCATGTTTTCTCCGTGGGAACATGACCATCGCGTCATTAAGGTCGAGACTCTATGAACTCACATGAGTGAGAGTCCCCTCATCCACCCCCCCGAACTTCGGCTGGTGGCCAGGGTGACCTGAGGGTTACGGTCTGGAACAAGGCGCCGACAATGTGTCCGCGACCCCAGCCCCCCTCTTCAATGACGGTGCCCGCTAGTGAACAGATGATTCCCACGGGTCTACCCTCTGGTGGCCCGTGTGTTTCATTTGAAGCTACAGAGGATGATACTATGTTTGTAGCAGCTTCACAAGGTGGGTTTGATTTTCCTGGAAGTGACGACTCGTCACAGCTGCCACCTTCTGGTGTATACGGCTGTGCCTGAGTCTGATCCGGTGATGACAGCCATGCTTTCCCAGGACGATTGGTTTTTGGGTGAGGCCGCCGATCCTCGTCCGCGGCAAACCCCAATACCTTTCTTCCCGGACGTGCATGATGAGATCTCGAAGTCCTAGAAGACCCCCTTGTCTTCTCGGGACCCCTCGCTGATCTCATCCGCCTTTCCTCCCCTCGATGGGGCCGCTGCCATGGGTACACTGGGGTCCCCCCGGCTGAACGCTCTGTTGCGATGCTATGTGTCCTCAGAGTGCCGCAACCCTAAGCACCCGTCCGTGGCCTGTAGTTTTTCGTCTACGCTTGTGGCGAGATCCTATAGCGCCGCGGGACTGGCAGCCGCCTCACTGCACGCCATGGTCATTCTGCTGGTCTACCTGACCCAGATGCTCATGGACCTGCCCGAGGGCGGGACTGACCCAGGGCTCTTCACTGAGCTGCGCGCCGCCACTGACCTTGCTCTCCGAGCGACGAAAGTGGCCGTACGCTCCCTGGGTCAGGTGATGCTCACCATTCTGTGGCTGAACCTGTCTGATGTGCTGGATGTCGCGCGGACCCGTCTGTCCGACATTCCCATATCCCAGGTCGGCCTCTTCGGCAGTGCGGTTGGGTTGAGGGCTTGCCCAACAGCTCTCAGCCGCCCATGAGCAGACTGACGTTGATTCTGTCCCGACGGCCCCGCCGTCCGCTCAGATCCCTCGGTCTGCCCACCGCCGAAGGCGCCCTCCCGCGGCTTCCTCCCCGCCCGTTCACCCGGGCCGGCTCTGGGAGCCGCGAGCAGACGCCACAGCCCTCTCCAGCCCCGCTACACGCCGGGTTAAGCGGCGCTCTTGAGATGGGCTCCTCAGAGATGGGACTCAGTTCTTCCAGGAGTTGGTAGCAGGACCACTCCTTTCCCCGGTGGAGGGCCGGGGAAGAATCCTTATTCTCCAAAGAATTGACTCTCCCGTCTCTGAGCACATAGAGTTCTCGGACGACACAGAGCGCCGCCCACAAGCCGTGCTCTCCTCGTCCCCCTCTGTCCCAGACACGGCGTTTTGTCCACGGACCGCTTCGCCCCTGTCCCCCTCTGTCACCAGACCCCTGGCAGAGCAGGCCCCCGCGGGACGACCAGCCTGGTCCTCCCTTGGCCCCCTCTGCCAGGGCGCGGTTGCTAACTGTGCCCCCACACCGGACCGCTATGCCGTCCATGTCTGGGCCAGTTACTCCGCTTCGCTGCCCCTCCGGGGGGACGCCTGTGGTTCGCATGACCCGCTGGTTCAGTTCCTGGGAGCCTGGTTAGAGCTTCCCCGTCTGTCCCACTGGGTCGCGCGGACCGTCAGGCTCGGCTATGCGATTCAGTTCGCACGGTCTCCTCCCCGCTTCAGGGGAGTCCGCTCCACTTTGATTGGTGGCAAGGCGCCCCATCATAGAGCAGAGATTGCGACCCTGATGGAGAAGGGTGCAATCGAGACTGTCCCTCCAGCCGGAATGAGGTCCGGCTTCTACAGGTCCGGCTTTTACTTCATTGTCCCCAAGAAGACCGGTGGGTCACGGCCAATCCTGGACTTGCGCATTCTGAATCGCTCCCTTTACAGGCCGCCGTTCAGATGCTTTTTGCCAAACACATTTTCGAATGTATGCGGCTTCAGGATTGGTTTGCAGCGGTTGACCCCCTCCCAGTTGGGTTAGCCCTGTCTCCTCGCGTCTTCACGAAGGTCGTTGAGGCAGCCCTTGTTCCCGTACCAGGAACACGGGGTTTGCATCCTGAATCTCGATGACTGGCTGGTCCTGGCTCACTCTCGCGACCAGGTTTGCGAACACAGGGACCTAGTGCTCCGGCACCTAGCTCGTCTGGGCCTTCGGGTCAACTGAGAGAAGAGCAAACTTTGCCCCGTGCAGAGGATCTCTTTTCTCGGTATGGACATCGACTCGGTCGCCATGTAAAAGGCGCAGCTTACGAGCGAGCGCTTGCAGTCACTGCTGACTTGCCTGAGACAATTCGAGGGCAAGAGTGCGGTTCCACTGAAACTTTTCAGAGGCTCCTCGGGCATTTGGCATCTGCAGCCGTGGCGACGCCGCTCGGATTGCTTCATATGAGACCGCTTCAGCTTTGGCTTCGCGACCGAGTTCCGAGGTGGGCATGGCAACAAGGCACGCTCCGAGTACCAGTTACTCCGACCTGCCTTCAGTTCTTCAACCCGTGGTCGAACCTCAGTTTTTCAGGGCAGGTGTCCCCCTGGAATGAGCTTCCCGGCGTGTTGTTGTCTCAACAGATGCCTCCACCACGGGCTGGGGCGCCATGTGCAATGGACATGCTGCTGCGGGCTCCTGGACAGGACCCCAGCGGCTATGGTATGTCAATTGCCTCGAGTTGTTGGCAGTACGCCTTGCCCTGCACCGCTTCCGGGCGTTGCTCTTGAGTCAACACGTACTAGTCCGATCAGACGATACCGCTACTGTAGCGTACATCAACCGTCAAGGTGGTCTACGCTCCCGCCATATGTCACAACTCGCCCGCCACCTCCTCCTATGGAGTCAGAAGCATCTGAGGTCGCTTCGAGCCATTTTTCATTCCCGGAGCTCTGAACTCTGTAGCCGACGAGCTCTCACGGCTTCAGCCACTCCCTGGAGAATGGCGACTCCATCCCCAGTCGGTTCAGCTGATTTGGGACCAGTTCGGGGATGCACAGATACATCTGTTTGCCTCTCAGGACTCGACCCATTGCGCCCTGTATTTTTTCCTGACCGAGGGCACGCACGGCACGGATGCACTGGCGCACAGCTGGCCGCCGGGCCGCAAATATGCGTTTCCCACAGTGAGCCTGCTTGCGCAGACTTGCGCAAGGTCAAGGAGGACGAGGAGGAGGTCATTCTGGTCGCGCCGTATTGGCCCACCCGCACTTGGTTCCTCGAACTTGTACTCCTCGCGACAGCACCTCCCTGGCCCATTCCTCTGAGGAAGGACCTTCTTTTTCAGGGACGGGGCACCCTGTGGCACCCTCGCCCCGATCTTTGGAGCCTCCACGTGTGGCTCCTGGACAGCTCGAGGCAGGTTTGAGTACCCTACCACCAGCGGTGGTGGCTACCATCACTTCCGCTAGAGCGTTGTCCACGAGACACGCCTATGCGTTGAAGTGTAACCTCTTCGTCGACTGGTGCTCTTCTCACCGAGAAGACCCCCGGAGATGCTCGATCAGCGTTGTGCTTCCCTTCCTTCAACAGGGGTTGGAGCGAAGGCTGTCTCCCTCCACCCTAAAGGTCCATGTTGCCGCTATTGCCGCACACCATGACCTTGTCGAAGGTAAGTCGGTGGGGAAGCACGACCTGGTCATCAGGCTCCTGAGAGGAGCGAGGAGACTGAATCCTCCTCGTCCTCCTCTCGTTCCCTCTTGGGACCTCTCAGTGGTTCTAACTGCCCTGAAGAGTGCTCCCTTTGAGCCCCTGCAATCAGTCGAGCTTAAATTCCTGTCAATGAAGACAGCGCTCCTGGTTGCACTGGCCTCCATCAAGACGGTAGGGGACCTGCACGCATTCTCCGTCGACGAAGCGTGCCTGGAATTCGGGCCGGCTTACTCTCACGTGATCCTGAGATCCTGATCTCCACGCCTATGTAGACAGAACGCAGTGTTTCAGGACCTCAGACCAGCTCTTTGTCTGTTATGGTGGGAAGCTGAAGGGAAAGGCTCTCTCCAAGCAAATGTTGTCTCACTGGATAGTGGACGCCATTGCTTTGGCTTACCAGCAGCAAGGTCGACCGTGCCCCCTTGGTGTGACTGCCCACTTCACCCGGAGTGTGGCATCTTCTTGGGCTCTAGCGCATGGCGCCTCACTAACAGACATCTGCAGAGCTGCAGGCTGGGCGACACCTAACACATTCGCCAGATTCTATATCTCCGAGTGGAGCCAGTGTCCTCTCATGTACTCGCTTCAACCAGCTAGTACCGGACCCGCTCAGGTGTCTTCGCTTGCTCGCCATTCCACTCCACGGACTGGATACGTGCGTTATTCTCCTCAGGTGAGCTTCCCCGAAAGCCCTGAGCTCCTCCAGCACTCCTGACGTCGGCGCCAGTGTCTATTGCCTGCGCGTCGGCTAGGTGCCTCCCGTGTGCATGGTCCCTCCCCTGAGCAACCCCCACATGTGTATTTCCACTGTAAGCCTCTCTGAGCATGTGTCTTTCCCTTGGCAAGCCACCTTGCCACCCCTGGGGTTGAAATATTCCACCTGCAGCTGGACACCCCAGTGTTCCCCATATGCATCCTTCGGGTCATATGTGTATTCTCTAAGTCCCCCCCCCCCTCTGGGTTGGCATTAATTGCATACTTCCCCTAGCTTGGGATATGCTTCCCAGTGTACCTTGGTATTCCTGTGTTAAATGGAGTCCTTCGTCCAGTCTACGACAGGGATCTCGTTTATGCAGGGCACTGGAAGACAGCTGAGAAGGTGGCGTGATTAGACTGATAACCCCATTCGTCATCATCCAACGTAACTCGGAGTGACAACGAAAGGGAACGTCTATGGTTACGTATGTAACCCTCGTTCCCGGAGTAGGAAACGGAGACGTTACGTCTGCCTGCCACTTTCCGCTGTACCGCGGGGATCGCCTGAGCTCAGTCTTGGCTCCTCAGCGAAGAAACATATCTGCATGTTGCCGGTGTCCTCCTTTATACCCACGAGGTGGGGCGGAGATACGCTATGCAAATTCCGCAGACCCATGGCATTTCTTTGCCATTGGCTCGTTTTGTAATACTCGAAGCTGACAGGCTTCGAAAGCGAAAGCCCATTCGTCGTCGTCCGACGTAACGTCTCCGTTCCCTACTCAGATAACGAGGGTTACATACGTAACCATAGACGTTTTGCAAATAAGACTACAGAAACATATTACTGCACATCTCTCCTCAAGCCGTGTGTGCCCAAATGGAAGGATAAATAAAGTTTACATTACCTCCACGGTGGTTGCACCCGTCTTCGTCCACGGAATGGCTTTTTTCTTCAACCGGCCCCGCTGTGTTGTGTCTGTGTAGTCATCCTTGCAACTTAGCCATTGTTTAAATTCACCTAAATAGTGTTTTAGACGGCTAGCTGTAGTCTCGCGCTGAAGTCTCGTGGCAACTCAGTTGTAGCCGGGAAAAAGTAAACAGTGTGCACGTGGGAGGAGCTTAGTGTGTGAAGAGTGATGATCGGAGTTGCTCACAAGTGAAGAAGAAATGGTTCGCGTTCGTGTCTTTCCAAATTGTGGCAACAGAATGCGAAAATACAAGAAATTAAATTTTCATCGTCTTCCTTTCCATGACCTCGAGATTCTGCAGTTGTGGTTAGTTTTACTTCAACTTGATGTGCAAACTCCCATACAAGTAGGCTACGCGCTAAAGATTACGCATTTGCAGCGAACACTTTGACAAGGATGACTACACAGACACAACACAGCGGGGCCGGTTGAAGAAAAAAGCCATTCCGTGGACGAAGACGGGTGCAACCACTGTAGGTGATGTAAACTTTATTTATCCTTCCATTTGGGCACACACGGCTTGAGATGTGCAGTAATATGTTTTTGTAGTCTTATTTGCAAAACTTTAATTATTTCACTAGCTTCTATGTCTTCAATTATATTTATATATATATATAATATACTCCCACCTGCACACTGGTATTTACCTTTTTCCGGCTACAACTGAGTTCCCATGGGACTTCAGCGCGAGACTACAGCTAGCCGTCTAAAACACTATTTAGGTAAATATAAACAATGGCTAAGTTGCTAAATGCATCTTGTTCACATATAAGGGGCCTGTTCATGTTGGACAGACATTTTAATTGCATTTCGTGTCTGTTATGAGGCACAAAGACACTCTTTATGTACAGGTCCTTTTTAAAAAATTAGCATATTGTGATATTAATAAGTTCATTATTTTCCATAATGTAATGATAAAAATTAAACTTTCATATATTTTAGATTCATTGCACACCAACTGAAATATTTCAGGTCTTTTATTGTTTTAATACTGATGATTTTGGCATACAGCTCATGAAAACCCAAAATTCCTGTCTCAAAAAATTAGCATATTTCATCCGACCAATAAAAGAAGTGTTCCCTTTCGTAGTCACTCCGAGTTACGTCGGATGACGGAGAATGGGGGTTTCGCCTAGAAAGCCTATCGACTTTGAGTATTACAAAACGAGCCTATGGCAATGAAATGCCGGACTCTGATGGGCACGAGCGTTGTCTAGTATGTTTGGGCTTGATCATACTAGAGCAGCGCTCGTGGATGACTCATGTTCTCTCTGTGGGAACATGACCATCGCGTCATTAAGGTCGAGACTCGGTGAACTCGCAAGAGTGAGAGTCCCCTCATCCACCCCCCGATCTTCGGCTGGTGGCCAGGGTGACCTAAGGGTGTTGGTCTGGAACAAGGCGCCGACTCCGTGTCCACGCCCCAGCCCCCCCTCCTCAATGACGGTGCCCGCTAGTGAACAGGTGTGTTTCATTTGAAGCTACAGAGGATGATACTATGTTTGTAGCAGCTTCACTAGGTGGGTTTGATTCTCTGGAAATGACCACTCGTCACAGCTGCCACCTTCTGGTGTGCATACGGCTGTGCCTGAGTCCGATCCAGAGATGACGGCCATGCTTTCCTGGGACGATTGGTTTTGGGTAAGGCCGCCGACCCACGTCCACGGCAAACCCCAATACCTTCCCTCCCGGACGTGCATGATGAGATCTTGAAGTCCTAGAAGACCCCCTGGTATTCTCGGGACCGCTCGCTGATCTCATCCGCCTTTCCTCCCCTCGATGGGGCCGCTGCCATGGGTACACTGGGGTTCCCCCGGCTGAACGCTCTGTTGCGATGCTATGTGTCCTCAGAGTGCTTCTTCTCGGCGCAATCCTAAGCACCCGTCCGTGGCCTGTAGTTTTTCGTCTACACTTGTGGCGAGATCCTATAGCGCCACTGGCAGCCGCCTCCCTGCTGCCATGGTCATTCTGCTGGTCTACCGGACCCAGATGCTCATGGTCCTGCACGAGGGCGGGACTGACCCAGGGCTCTTCACTGAGCTGCGTGCCGCCACTGACCTCGCTCTCCGAGCGACGAAAGTGGCCGTACCTGAACCTGTCTGATGTGCTGGATGTCGCGCGGCCCCGTCTGTCCGACATTCCCATATCTCAGGTCGGCCTCTTCGGCGGTGCGGTTGAGGACTTTGCCCAACAGCTCTCAACCGCCCATGTGCAGACTGACGTTGATTCTGTCCCGACGGCCCCGCCGTCCGCTCAGATCCCTAGGTCTGCCCACCACCGAAGGCGCCCTCCCGCGCCCGTTAATGGGCCGGCTCTGGAAGCCGCGGGCGGACGCCACAGCCCTCTCCAGCCCCGCCCCCCGCTACATGCCAGGTTAAGCGGCGCTCTTGAGACGGGCTCCTCAGAATTGGGACTCAGTTCTTTCCAGGAGTGGGTAGCAGGACCACTCCTTTCCCCGGTGGAGGGCCGGGGGAGAATCTTTTGTTCTCCCTAGAAAGAACCGATACTCCCATCACTGAGCACACAGAGCCGGATGACAGTGCACGACGCCCCCGGGCCTCGCCGCTCTCATCCCTCTCTGTCACAGAGTTCTCGGACCGCAGTGTGCGCCGCCCCTGGGCCTCGCCACTCCCGTCCCCCTCTGTCCCAGAAGGCGCGGATGACAGTGTGTGCCGTCTCCGGACCTCACCACTCTCGTCCCCCTCTGTCAGAGCAGACCCCGTGGAACGCTGGTCCTTCCCTGGTCTCCTCTGTCAGGGCGCGGAGCTTGGCCACGCCCCCGCACCGGGCCGCTATGCCACCCTCGCCTGGGCTGGTCACTCTGCTTCGCTGCCCCTCCGGGGGGACGTCTGTGGTTCGTATGACCCCGCTGGTTCAGTTTCTTGCAGCTTGGTTAGAGCTCCCCAGCCTGTCCCGCTGGGTCGCCCGAACCATCAGGCGCGGCTGTGCGATTCAGTTTGCTCGGTCTCCTTCCCGCTTCAGGGGAGTCCGCTTCACTATGGTCGGTGGCAATGCCCCCATCATGCGAGCGGAGGTTGCTACCCTGCTGGCGAAGGGTGCAATCACCTCCAGCCGAGATGAGGTCGGGGTTTTACAGCCCGTACTTCATCGTCCCCAAGAAAACCGGTGGGTTACGGCTGATCCTGGACCTGCGCGTCCTGAGCCGCTCCCTTCACAGGCTGCCGTTCAGGATGCTCTCGGCCAAACGCATTTTAGAGTGTGTGCGGCGGCAGGATTGGTTTGCAGCGATAGACCTGAAGGACGCCTGCTTTCATGTCTCCATTTTACCTCGACACAGACCGTTTCTCCGGTTTGCTTTCGAGGGGCAGGCATATCAGTACGCGGTTCTCCCATTCGGGTTGGCTCTGTCTCCTCGCGTCTTTACGAAGGTCGTCGAGGCAGCCCTTGTTCCCCTAGGCGAACACGGGGTTCGCATCCTGAATTATCTCGACGACTGGCTGATTCTAGCCCACTCTCGAGCTCAGGTTTGCGAACACAGAGACCTTGTGCTCCGGCACCTAGCCCGTCTGGGCCTTCGGGTCAACTAGGAGAAGAGCAAACTCAGCCCCGTGCAGAGGATCTCTTTTCTCGGGATGGAGATCGACTCGGTCGCCATGTCCGCGCAGCTTACGAGCGAGCGCGCACACTCACTGCTGACTTGTCTTCGTCAGTTCGAGGGCAAGAGTGCGGTCCCATTTAAATTATTTCAGAGGCTCCTGGGGCATATGGCATCTGCAGCGCGGCAACGCCGCTCGGATTGCTTCATATGAGACCGCTTCAGCTGTGGCTTCGCGATCGAGTCCCGAGGTGGGCATGGCATCACGGCACGCTCCGAGTCCCAGTGACTCCGACCTGCCGTCAGTTCTTCACCCCGTGGAGGAACCTCAGTTTTCTACGGGCCGGAGTTCCCCTAGAACGAGTTTCCAGGCATGTTGTTGTCTCCACAGATGCCTCTTCCACGGGCTGGGGCGCCATGTGCAACGGACATGCTGCCGCGGGCTCCTGGACAGGACCCCAGCGCCTTCTGCATGTCAATTGCCTCGAGTTGCTGGCAGTACGCCTTGCCCTGCACCGCTTCCGGGCGTTGCTCTTGAGTCAACACGTACTAGTCCGATCAGACGATACCGCTACTGTAGCGTACATCAACCGTCAAGGTGGTCTACGCTCCCGCCATATGTCACAACTCGCCCGCCACCTCCTCCTATGGAGTCAGAAGCACCTGAGGTCCCTTCGTGCTATCTACATTCCGGGGGACCGGAACCTTGCAGCCGACGAGCTGTCACGGTTCCGTCCCATCCCTGGCGAATGGCGACTCCATCCCCAGTCGGTCCAGCTGATTTGGGACCAGTTCGGGGACGCACAGATAGACCTGTTTGCCTTCCACGACTCATCCCATTGCGCCCTGTATTACTCCCTGTCCGAGGGCACGCTCGGCACGGATGCACTGGCGGACAGCTGGCCGCGGGGCCTACGCAAATATGCGTTTCCCCCAGTGAGACTTCTCGCACGGACTCTGTGCAAGATCAAAGAGGACGAGGAGCAGGTCACTTTGGTTGCGCCGTAATGGCCCACCAGGACCTGGTTCTCCGAACTAGTACTCCTCGCGACAGCACCTCCTTGGCCAATTCCTCTGAGAGAGGACCTCCTCTCTCAGAGACGGGGCACCCTTTGGCACCCTCGTCCCGATCTTTGGAGGCTCCACGTGTGGCTCCTGGACGGGACGAGGCAGGTTTGAGTACCCTGCCACCTGCGGTGGCGGCTACCATCACTTCCGCTAGAGCTTCGTCCACGAGACATCTCTATGTGTTGAAGTGGAACCTCTTCGTCAACTGGTGCTCTTCTCGCTGAGAAGACCCCAGGAGATGCTCGATCAGTGTCGTGCTTTCCTTCCTGCAAGATGGGCTGGAGCGAAGGCTGTCTCCCTCCACCCTGAAGGTGTATGTGGCCACTATCGCCGAATATCACAAAGCAGTTGAAGGTAAGTCTCTGGGAGGGCACGACCTGATCGTCAGGTTCCTGAGAGGTGCAAGGAGACTGAATCCTCCTCGCCCTCCTCTCGTTCCCTCTTAGGACCTCTCAGCGGTGTTAAATGCCCTGCAGAGGGCTCCCTTTGAGCCTCTGCAATCAGTGGAGCTTAAGTTCCTGTCAATGAAGACAGCGCTCCTGGTTGCACTGGCCTCCATCAAGAGGGTAGGGGACCTGCACGCATTCTCCGTTGACGAAGTGTGCCTGGAATTCCTCGTGCCTTGAGACCCCGGCCTGGATATGTGCCCAAGGTTCCCACCACTCCCTTCCGGGACCAGGTGGTGAACCCGCAAGCGCTGCCCCTGGAGGAGGCAGACCCAGCCTTGGCACTGCTCTGTCCAGTACGCGCTCTCCGCGCTTATGTAGACAGGACGCAGTGTTTCAGGACCTCAGACCAGCTCTTTGTCTGTTATGGTGGGAGACTGAAGGGAAAGGCTCTCTCAAAGCAGACGTTGTCTCACTGGATAGTGGACACCATCGCTTTGGCTTACCAACAGCAAGGCCGACCGTGCCCCCTTGGTGTGATAGCCCACTCCACCCGGAGTGTGGCTTCCTCTTGGGCTCTTGCGCATGGCGCCTCGCTGGCAGACATCTGCAGAGCTGCAGGCTGGGCGACACCTAACACATTCGCCAGATTCTACAATCTCCGAGTGGAGCATGTGTCCTCTCACGTACTCGCTTCAACTAGCTAGTACCGGACCCGCTCAGGTGTCTTCGCTTGCTCGCCATTACACTCCACGGACTGGATACGTGCGATATTCTCCTCAGGTGAGCCTTCCTCTCTGAAGTCCTGAGTTCCTCCAGCACTGTTGACGCTGCCGCCAGTGTCTATTGCCTGTGCGTCGGCTAGGTGCCTCCGTGTGCATGGTTCCTCCCTTGAGTAACCCCCACATGTGTATTTCCACTGTAAGCCTCCCTGAGCGTGTGTCTTTCCCTCGGCAAGCCACCTTGGCACCCCTGGAGTTGAAAGTTGCCACCCCACGGGCTGGTCACTACAGTGTTCCTCCATATGCAGCCTTCCAGCCATATGTGTGTTCCTAAGTCCTCCCTACGGGTAGGCATTCTGCGGCATATTTCCTCTGAGATATGCTCCCCAGTGTACCTTGGTAGTCCTGTGTTAAGTAGGACTCCTTCGTCCGTGCCAGTATCACAACAGGGGGATCAGACTTTCGCAGGGCACTGGAAGACAGCTGTGAAGGTGGCGTGATTATACGGGAACCCCCATTCTCCGTCATCCGAGGTAACTCGGAGTGACTACGAAAGGGAACGTCTTGGTTACGTATGTAACCCTCGTTCCCTGAGTAGGGAACGGAGACGTTACGTCTCCCGGCCCCTTCCGCTGTACCGCTGGGCAGACGCCTGAGTTCAGTCTCGGCTCCTCAGCGAAGACATGATCTGCCTTTGCCGGCGTCTCTCCTTTTATACCCACGCGGTGGGGCGGAGATACGCTATGCAAATTCCGCAGACCCATGGCATTTCATTGCCATAGGCTCGTTTTGTAATACTCGAAGTCGATAGGCTTTCTAGGCGAAACCCCCATTCTCCGTCATCCGACCGAGACGTTTTTAATACAAAAAAAAAAACCTTCAAATAATTATGTTCAGTTATGCACTCAATAGTCAATACTTGGTCGGGAATCCTTTTGCAGAAATGACTGCTTCAATGCGGCAATGTTCAATGTTTAGAGGCCCAGGATGCTTCGATAGCGGCCTTAAGCTCATCCAGAGTGTTGGGTCTTGCGTCTCTCAACTTTCTCTTCACAATATCCCACAGATTCTCTATGGGGTTCAGGTCAGGAGAGTTGGCAGGCCAATTGAGCACAGTAATACCATGGTCAGTAAACCATTTACCAGTGGTTTTGGCACTGTGTGCAGGTGCCAGGTCGTGCTGAAAAATGAAATCTTCATCTCCATAAAGCTTTTCAGCAGGTGGAAGCATGAAGTGCTCCAAAATCTCCTGATAGCTATCTGCATTGACCCTGCCCTTGATAAAACACAGTGGACCAACACCAGCAGCTGACATGGCACCCCAGACCATCACTGACTGTGGGTATTTGACACTGGACTTCAGGCATTTTGGCATTTCCTTCTCCCCAGTCTTCCTCCAGACTCTGGCACCTTGATTTTCCGAATGACATGCAAAACTGAGCAACAGTCCAGTGCTGCTTCTCTGTAGCCCAGGTCAGGCGCTTCTGCCGCTGTTTCTGGTTCAAAAGTGGCTTGACCTGGGGAATGCGGCACCTGTAGCCCATTTCCTGCACACGCCTGTGCACGGTGGCTCTGGATGTTTCTACTCCAGACTCAGTCCACTGCTTCCGCAGGTCCCCCAAGGTCTGGAATCGGTCCTTCTCCACAATCTTCCTCAGGGTCCGGTCACCTCTTCTCGTTGTGCAGCGTTTTTTGCCACACTTTTTCCTTCCCACAGACTTCCCACTGAGGTGCCTTGATACAGCACTCTGGGAACAGCCTATTTGTTCAGAAATTTCTTTCTGTCTTACCCTCTTGCTTGAGGCTGTCAATGATAGCCTTCTGGACAGCAGTCAGGTCGGCAGTCTTGCCCATGATTGCGGTTTTGAGTAATGAAACAGGCTGGGAGTTTTTAAAAGCTTCAGGAATCTTTTGCAGATGTTTAGAGTTAGTTAGTTGATTCAGATGATTAGGTTAATAGCTCGTTTAGAGACCCTTTTCATGATATGCTAATTTTTTGAGACAGGAATTTTGGGTTTTCATGAGCTGTATGCCAAAATCATCAGTATTAAAACAATAAAAGACCTGAAATATTTCAGTTGGTGTGCAATGAATCTAAAATATATTAAAGTTTAATTTTTATCATTACATTATGGAAAATAATTAACTTTATCACAATATGCTAATTTTTTGAGAAGGACCTGTATATGCCCCCATAACTGCCGTTTTAGCTGAGTGGGAGCTCTGGTCATTTGCGGGAACAGCTCCGTGCAATGCTTTGCATTGGAAAGATTAACTGGTACAGTTGAAAAGAAGCTGGATAAATTTGGGGACATCATTTACGCATATGGAAGTGAGAGGTTTGGTGTGGAAAAAAGGAAGGAAAAAGTAAAAACTACTCCTGCTGTATCTAGACGGCAGCAGAAAATTGAAGGGTTAGTTAGAGAAAGATGACAACTGAGGAAGCAATGGAAAAAAGCAGAACAAAGTCAGAAGGAGGGACTCAATCTCTTACAAAGAGCCATGAAAGATAAGCTTGCAACATTACGCAGAGCTGAGCGCCTACGGAAATGCTACAAAAAGAAGGAGCGTGCGAGGGCTAATTTTTATAAAGACCCATTCAAATTTGTAAAGAAGTTATTCACCAGTGAGAAGAATGGCACTTTAAAAGCATCTAGGGTTGAGCTAGAGAGATATTTGGAGGAAACGCATACAGATGCAAAAAGGCATGAGCCTATGTCAATTCCGTCAGATATCCCACCTATCAATCCACCAGAATACCAAATGGAGGTCTGTTCACCTAAGTGGAAAGAGATAGAGCAGGTTGTGAGAAAGGCAAGGGCTTCATCATCTCCAGGGCCTAATGGAGTTCCGTACAGAGTGTACAAGAGTTCTTTAGGAGTTCTACGAATTCTGTGGAAATTGATAAAAGTGGCATGGGAAAAGCAGGTTGTACCTAGAGCATGGCGCCGAGCAGGTGGAGTCTTTATACCTAAAGAAAACAATGCTACAAGCATCAGTCAGTTTCGTCCTATTTCACTATTAAACGTCGAAGGTAAGATTTTCTTCAGCATTATTGCACAGAGATTGTCAACCTACCTATTAAAGAATGGCTTCATTGACACTTCAGTTCAAAAAGCGGGCATTCCAGGGTTCTCAGGATGCTTAGAACACATCAATGTTATCTGGCAACTAATTCAATCAGCTAAAAAGGAGAGGAAGGAGCTCCATGTGACATTCCTGGATTTGGCTAATGCATATGGTTCAGTGCCACATGAGCTTCTTTGGGCAGCATTTTATTTTTTTAGAGTACCAATGTCAATAACAAATTTAGTGAAAGCCTATTTTGGAGATTTGCAATTTAGTTTCTCAACTCCAAAATTCAGCACCGCATGGCAATGCTTAGAGGTTGGAATAATGGCAGGATGCACCATTTCTCCACTGGCTTTTACCATGGCAATGGAAGTAATCATTAGGGCATCAAAATGGGTAGTAGGAGGAGAGCGCTTGGCTTCTGGGATGCGACTACCACCAATCAGAGCATACATGGATGACATGACAACCATGACTACAACAGTAGCCTGCACTAATCGGTTATTGGGGAAGTTAACAGATAATATTGAATGGCCACGAATGGAATTTAAGCCCTCTAAATCAAGGAGTATCTCGATAGTTAAAGGAAAGGTAGTAGATAAAACATTCTTCATTAATGGTGAGGCAATACCAACAGTTTCTGAGAAGCCAGTGAAGAGTCTTGGGAGATGGTACGATGGGGATCTAAAGGACACAGTTCGAGTGGGAGAAGTTAGACGACAAGCAGTGGAAGGGTTGAAGAGCATAAACAGCTGTGCTCTACCAGGCAAACTAAAACTGGTGCTTTCAGTTTGGTCTACTGCCGAGGTTGCTGTGGCCACTGACTGTTTACGAGGTTTCTTTGACAACAGTGGATAAGCTGGAAGCGTTAATAAGTTCATACATCACGAAATGGTTGGGAGTTCCACGCTGCCTCAGCAGAGTGGGACTTTATAGTAAAGGAGTATTGCAGCTGCCAGTCTCTGCTTTAACCGAGGAGTTTAAGTGTGCCAAGGTCAAACTGGAAATGACTTTAGCAGAGTCACGCGACAAATGTGTAAGGAAGGCAGCCCCTGTGGTAAAAACTGGTAGAAAGTGGTCAGCAAAGAAATCTGTAGTAGAGGCAAAGGCTGACCTTCAAATTGGGGATATCGTGGGACGGGTACAGCATGGAAGAGGGGGTTTTGGGCTCAGATTAGCTCCTCCTAAATGGCACAAGGCAGGCCCAGCTCAAAGGAGGAAGCTGGTAGTCAACGAGGTGCGAAAGCAGGAGGAGAGGATGAGATGTATAAAGGCCATTTCCCAGGCCAAGCAGGGAGAGTGGATGAGATGGGAGAGTGTGGAACAACGCAAAATGGGCCGGCAAGACCTTTGGTCAATGGAAGAGAGTAGGATCAGTTTCCTTATTAGGTCAACATATGATGTTCTCCCATCACCGCAGAACCTAAACCTCTGGGTAGGAGAGGATCCCTCTTGTCTTTTGTGTTCATCACCTGCCACTTTAAGGCACATTTTGACAGGATGTAAGGTGGCTCTTAGCCAAGGTCGGTTTACTTGGCGCATGACCAAGTATTGCGATGTTTGGCTTTAGCATTGGAAGGCAAGCGTAGTATGACCAATAAGCAGTGTTGTGCTAGTTACTAAGAAATAGTAACTAGTTACAGTTACTAGTTACTTCATTCAAAAAGTAACTCAATTACTTTGTTGATTACTTACACCAAAAAGTAATCCGTTACTGTTAAAAGTATCTTTTTAGTTACTTTTTTAAAGAAAGTTCTTAAATGTTCCCATTAATGCCCTTTTATGCGTTATGGTCTATACAAACACAAAACTGACTTAAACAGAAAGTAATTTTTAAACACTATTTTATTTAAGTCAGACCAGCACAAACTGAATATATCAAGGATTTCTGAAATAAATAACAAAACAAGCATTTTTAAAGCTAGTGACTTGTTTGCTTTCTCAACATTGATATGTTCATGCAGCTGACAGTATACGTTTTTACCTCTGTGGTTTTTACTGCATGAATTAATATTTGAGCAATACAATTGTACCTTGATCATTCTTGTTAGTTCATAGTAGGCCTACATTAACTAAGGAGATACAAATACATCTAACAATGAATGATACTTCTACAACATTTATTAACCATATTTAATGCTAAAATTGTAATCTTATTGTAAAGCGTTACCAATGATTCAAGCTTAAAGAAGATGGCCATATTTAAATATCTGCAAAGGCCAGAGCATTAAAATTACATAAATGTAGACCTATATTACATGTACAGTCTTTCACTTTATTTGCTTAAATTTTAGAACACTTGATTAGACTTGATGTCGGCTGCATGAACATATCAATGTAAGCAATCAATCACGTCACTAGTTTTAAAAATACAACTTCGCCGGCTAATGAATGCATAAAAGTGACCAGCTGGATATAAACTAATGCAAATAGATGGTAACAATTGCGACATAAAACATGTGGGTCAGGTCTGCGTGTGTTTTTGTCACATTGCTTTAATCACTTGAGGTAAGTTAGCCGTTACTAATGTTATTCCTCTCAGACTCGACGGCAAGCTTCTGTTCTTTCTCTGCTGATGCAGCATCTAGTCAAAAAATTAATTACTTTATAATGATATGGCAATGTGTACTTAAGTGTTCTGTATTCATACCGTTTCGCTGTCTGTGTTTTAAATGCGCATCAAGTGATCAGCGCTCTCCGTGCAGCTTGCAATCTCCGTGCTCGCGCTGCCTCACGTGTACGTAAACAACTCAGCCAGTGATTTTGTTATGTGTCCTCAGGTGTCCTCTCGCTCTCTATAATGCTAGCAGTCTCTTCAGTGCTCTCGTACTGTGTAATGACAGCGCACACTTCTCAGCCGCTCCAGCAACTAATTAATTTAAAAAAGTAACGGACAACGCGCCATATGGTAACGGTAACGGAGTTAATTTATTTAAAAAGTAATGCGTTACAGTATTAGTTACTGTCAAAAGTAACTGCGTTACAGTAACGCGTTACTAATAACGCATTACTGCCCAACACTGCCAATAAGTTGCCGCCTGTTCTAGCAAAACATTACACGCAGGTGTCCTCTCGCTCTCTATAGTGCTAGCAGTCTCTTCAGTGCTCTCGTACTGTGTAATGACAGCGCACACTTCTCAGCCGCTCCAGCAACTAATTAATTTAAAAAAGTAACGGACAACGCGCCATATGGTAACGGTAACGGAGTTAATTTATTTAAAAAGTAATGCGTTACAGTATTAGTTACTGTCAAAAGTAACTGCGTTACTGCGTTACCAACACTGCCAATAAGTTGCCGCCTGTTCTAGCAAAACATTACACGCAGAAGACAATATTCCTCCGCCCAGGCGAGCAACCACCAAGAAAAGGTGCTAACACCAATTCTCGCCCAGGACAACTGGAAGCTGCTAGGGACTGGAAGATGCTGGCTGATCTTGATCAACGGCTTATTTTTCCACCTGAGATTGCCACCACTAACCTACGACCAGTTATTGTTTTGTGGTCTGGATCAGCACGCATTGTTCAACTGATAGAGTTAACAGGGAGGATGCGGGAGATGAGGCTTATGAGAGGAAGAAACTGCAGTATGCTCATCTGGTCACTGAAGCAGAACAGCGAGGATGGAGAGTCCAGGTTTATCCAGTGGAAGTGGGTTGTCGAGGTTTTGTGGCACACTCAACAACCCGGTTCCTCAGAGACGTCGGATTCAGTGGCCAAGAGTTGCGTCACACAGTAAAGAACTTATCTGAAGCAGCAGAAAGGAGCAGCAACTGGCTGTGGTTGAGACGGAAAGATTCTAGCTGGCTGTGTACAGGCCGCCATGCTACGGTTTCGTAGAATTTTTGAAAACTTGAAGAGTCTGTTGGTTTATTTGTATAGGTTGTATAGTATTTCCAGTCATTACGTTCCTGTGTATATTGCGTGAATGACGAGTGGTTGGGCAGATATTGTGTTTTGCGGTAGGTGGTATGCCATACGGAACCGTTGCCACTGAAACTGCATATTAACGCACCAGTGGGGCTCGACAGCCTTAGTCAAACGGGTTGGCGCGTATGGTTGGGTTGCGGAGAGATTGTGAGATTGTGGTTAGGTCTCAGCAGCAGGAGGGATGTAGAGGTCAGTAAGCTGGGCTGAGTTGAGTTGGGGACGGAGGGGGGTGACTCTGGGACGCCAGAGTCACTGTCGAGCCCTCTTGAGGTGTCGTGGGCTAGTCGACGAAACACTGAGGACGGAAGGTGCCCACTTGAAGACCCTAGAGATGTCCCTTACTCAGCTCAATCCAGACGGTTGTCATGGGGGGACCGCACTGTGGTTGCAGCCGTTGTGTGTGCTGACGCGTGTTATCACTAGACAGAAGGAGATTTACATCACCATATGGAAAGAAGCGTAAATGGATGGAGAAGCATAGGTTACTGTAAAGCTATGTCTTAGTTGGTGCTTATCTTGGCGAAAGCCGAGTAATAATCAGCATGAAGTTTTAACATCTACTCTCGTGTAATGGAAATCATGTGATGAGGTACTTAAAAGGTACAATTGATCATGAACTGTTACAAGAAAAGTGAAGAAAAACTCAAACTTGTGGCATACAGTAATGCTGATTGGGCATCAGATGTAAATGACAGGCGGATACGACAGGATACTGTTTTAGTCTTACTCAAAATGGTCCTCTGATTTCCTGCAAGTCAAAGAAACAGTCCACAGTTGCTTTGTCTACATGTGAAGCTGAGTATTCAATTCAATTCAATTCAAATTTATTTGTATAGCGCTTTTCACAGTACATATTGTTTCAAAGCAGCTTTACAGAAATTCAGAAATGTACGTAGAAAATACAGTTAGTTAATCATCATGTATTAATTTAGGGCATAACATATCGCAGGCGCTGAGTCGTCTCTTCACAGGCGTCGAGTCGTCTCATCGCAGGCGTTTAGTCGTCTCATCGCCGGTGTTGGGGCATCTGAAGTCTCCGTGAGAGGCTGGATACAGACTGTAGCTGAAGAACGCTATTTACCTTGGGACTTGCGTCCCGAGATAACAGCAGAAAAGCAGATGGGAAATAATTAGCGTAGCTGCTGTTCATAATATTAATGCATTCGATCTGATTGAACAGTAGTATAAGAGGCAAGCATTATGTGAATGCTTGGCTGAAGAGATGCGTCTTTAATCTAGTTTTGAACTGGGAGAGCGAGTCTGAGCAACGAACAGTATCAGGAAGGCTATTCCAGAGTTTAGGAGCTAAATGTGAGAACGCCCTCCCTCCTTTAGTGGACTTATATATCCTCGGAATGACCAGAAGCCTCGAATTTAGGGATCTTAAAGAACGCGATGGATTGTAGGGCGATAGAAGGTCCATTAAATACACAGGAGCTAAACCATTTAGGGCTTTATAGGTCAGTAATAGTACTTTGTAATTGATACAGAACTTAATAGGTAACCAGTGCAGAGATGATAAAATCGGTGTTATATGATCATATTTTCTTGACCTAGTAAGAACTCTAGCGGCTGCATTTTGCACTAACTGTAGCTTGTTTATTGAGGATGCAGGACAACCAGCTAATAAAGCATTACAGTAATCTAGTCTCGAGGTCATGAACGCATGAACTAACTTTTCTGCATCAGTAACAGAAAGTATGTTACGTAATTTAGCAATGTTTCTAAGGTGGAAAAAAGCAGTTCTTGTAACATATGAAATATGATTTTCGAAAGACAAGTTGCGGTCTAGTATAACACCCAGGTCTTTTACTGTAGTGGATAAGGTAACAGGACATCCTTCTAAATTAAAGTTGTATTGTACAAGGTTTTGTGGGTAGTTTTTTGGACCAATAAGTAATACCTCCGTTTTATCTGGATTTAACAGCAGGAAATTACACGTCATCCAGCATTTTATATCTTTAAGACACTCTGTCAATTTAGATAAGTTAGTGTTTTCATCTGGTCGTGATGAAATATATAATTGAGTGTCATCAGCATAACAGTGGAAATTAATTCCATGTTTTCTTATAATATTACCAAGTGGCAGCATATATATTGAGAATAGCAGAGGGCCTAACACCGATCCCTGCGGCACTCCATAGTCTACTGACGTTATCTTCGATTTTTCCCCATTTAGACAGACAAAATGGTAACGGTCCGATAAGTACGATCTAAACCAGCTTAATGCCTGTCCCTGAACACCAGTGTAGTTTTGTAGTCGATCCAAGAGTATTTTATGATCTATAGTGTCGAACGCAGCGCTAAGATCGAGCAGAACTAGTATTGAGATACAGCCTTGGTCAGAAGCTAAAAGTAAATCATTTGTAATTTTAACTAGCGCGGTTTCTGTGCTATGATGCGGTCTAAATCCTGACTGAAATTTTTCATATATCTCATTTTCTTGCAGGAAAGAGCACAATTGAGCGGACACAATTTTTTCTAGTATTTTAGACATAAATGGAAGATTTGAAATGGGTCTGTAATTTGCTAAGTTATTTTGATCTAATTGCGGTTTCTTAATAATAGGTTTTATTACTGCCAGCTTGAATATTTTTGGAACATGACCTAAAGATAAAGACGAGTTAATAATATTGAGAAGAGGCTCTTCCACTACAGGTAACACTTCTTTCAGTAGTTTAGTGGGTATTGGATCTAATAAACATGTTGTTGGTTTAGATGCAAAGATAAGTTTATTTAGCTCTTCCTGTCCTATAGTTGTAAAGCGGTGTAGTTGTTCTTGAGGGGCGATAGTTGAGGCTGAATCATAAGACACCATAGAGAATTGTACATTTACAATTGTATTTCGGATGCTTTCTATTTTCTCATTGAAGTAATTCATAAAATCATTACAACTATACTGTAACGGAATATTTTGCTCTGGTGATGTCTGTTTATTTGTTAGTCTAGCCACGGTGTTAAATAAAAACCTTGGATTATTTTGGTTATTTTCTATCAGTTTGCGGAGATGCTCAGCCCTGGCTGCTTTTAGAGCCTTTTTATAACGTGACATACTGTCTTTCCACGCGATTCTAAAGACCTCTAAATTAGTTTGTTTCCATTTACGCTCTAAGTTACGAGTTTCTCTCTTGATAACATGTGTAGTACTATTGTACCATGGTTCTTTAGTTTTCTCTCTAACCTTTTTTAATCTAATTGGTGCAACAATATCTAATGTACTAGAGAAAATGGTGCTCAAACTGCTAGTCATCTCCTCTAGTTCATCTGTTTGTTTGGGTTCACTGAGCAGCTGAGATAGATCAGGTAAGCTATTTGAGAATCTATCTATAGTGGTTGGAACGATTGTTCTGCCTGGTCGATAACGTGACGCAACATGACAAATTTCAGCAGTACGTAATATGCACGTTACCATACAATGATCAGTGAGATCGTCACTTTGCGGTATAATATCTATATCAGTTGGATTGGTTCCATATGATATAATTAAATCTAGTGTATGATTTAGACGATGAGTGGGACCACTGACGTTTTGCTTGACCCCAAAGGAGTTTAATAAATCTGTAAACGCAGTCCCTAACGCATCATTTGTGTTATCTACGTGTATGTTAAAATCTCCAACAATTATTGCTTTATCGGCATTGACCAATAGATCTGAGAGAAAGTCTGCAAACTCTTTTAGGAAATCAGCATAGGGCCCTGGAGGTCTATATACGGTCGCCAAGGCTAGAGATAATAGGGATTTCTTTCTTACATCTAAGAGCGTAACATTTAGCACAAGTACTTCAAACGAATTAAACCTGTGACCTGTTTTCTGAGTAACATTAAGGATATCTCTATAGATTGTTGCAACACCGCCGCCACGACCGATCGGACGGGGCTCATGCTTATAACAGTATCCTGGCGGAGTAGACTCATTTATACCTAAATAATCATTTGGTTTAAGCCAGGTTTCAGTAAGGCACAGAACATCGAAAATTTTATCTATTACCATTTCATTTACAATAACCGCCTTAGGTGTGAGCGATCTAATGTTTAGAAGACCTAGTTTTAGAAATTGTTTTTGTTCACTGATATTTAGATTTTCTGGTTTAATTACAATAAGATTTTTCCTAGATCCCACACTAGATTTATTGTTTGGCCTCACTAGACGAGGAATAGACACAGTTTCTATATAATGTTCTACACTACTTGTATCAATTAAGTTGGGACAGCAGAGATTGTGATTTGGACTTTGACTTACTAGTCAGATGGTGTGTAACGTCTTGGAGATGTTGTCCGACAGCACAGCCGCTCCGATTCTGCTGGGGTGCAGGCCATCAGCACGGTAGAGCCTAGGTCGCTCCCAGAACAGATTCCAATTATTTACAAAGAGCAGTTTCTGTTCATTACACCATGACATTAACCATTCATTTAGAGCAAATAGTCTACTGAACCTTTCTTGTCCTAGTCGGTACGTGGGAAGCGGTCCAGACACGATGATCGTTGCCTCAGGCGCTGTGCTGCGTACCGTCTCGATCAGGCTCCTGTAGTCCTTCTTCAGAACCTCCGTCTGCCGCAGCCGGATGTCGTTCGTTCCCGCGTGCAGCACCACAGCTCCGACGCGCTCGTCACCGTTCAGGATCTCGGGAACCTGCGTGGCGACATCAAGAACACGAGCACCAGGAAAGCAGTGAGTGCGCACCTTACCCTTACCTGAGGTAGCGCGGACATGACGGACCATGGAAGTGCCGATGATCACGGCGTCGTCACGTTCCGACTCGCGAAGAGGGGAGAAGCGGTTCCGGGTGGAGATCTCGAAGACCGGGAGTGGCGGAGAGGTTCTTGCTCTGGTCCTGGCTCGTGTCTTCCGCTGTGGGATCACCCAGGGTCCATGGCTTTGTGTCGGTGCCGGAGTGAATGAAGCCAGAGATGATCGCGTCCTCCTGGGCAGAGAAACGCACGGAGTAGACGAAGTCGGAGTCAAAAAGTTACTATCCACTGACTTGTGAGCATTGACGCGTGACGATTCAAGCGCTGATCGCCGATCCCGCAGCTCGGCTTGCTTCTCCAGCAGACCACGGATCTGTTTCTCCACCGATTCCAGCTCCAATCGTACCGAAATCAGCTCGAATGTGTCCTCACCTGCACTCAGAGGTAACGTTAGACACACATCCGATATGTTTGCCATTATAACAGATGAACAGTAAATTAGTAGTGATACTACCAGTATCACTACTAATTTAGGACTGGAATGCTGGATATAACCTGTATCCTTTCAGTGAAACGGGTGTAAAATCAGACGGTCGATAGGCGCGAGGCCACGCGTGAAATGCTAGCGGGCTAAAAGGCTAGAAGCCGGGATTCGCAAAGTTGGATCTAAGTAGCGATATCAAAGCAATCCGATTGTTTTTTATAGGGAATAGTATCGAGGATAAGTTCACACGATATTAAAATAGAAAGTACTTGTTTATAAATGAGTGGTAAAGAAGAAAATCAAGATTAATGAATCAATTCGACGGAGCTCCAAACACAAACAAACACCGCACGCGCATGCGCATAGAAACATGAGTACAGGTGAAACTCGAAAAATTAGAATATTGTGCAACAGTTCATGTATTTCAGTAATTCAAATTAAAAGGTGAAACTAACATATTTAGTATATATAACTATATACAGTTCCTCCAGGATTTCACGATTTTTTTATGTGATTTTTGCGATCAAAATGACTGATTTTGTGGTGGTAATTTCCAGAAATTTGTGAGAAAATTTGTGATTTTTATATTTTATAATTAGGACATCACATTTACCATAATAGTATTATGTCAGATGCACAATAGTCATACATGACACAAATCACAAACAAAATGCATAAAGCTTGTTTATTTGGTCTAATCAAATTCTTTTTTAAAAATTGTGCTGTAGCCTATTGTTGTTGCTTGATTAACATTAACAACAGCAGGTAAATTAGGTTACTGTCACTTTAAGACCTACTACAGTAATGACGAACGTCCCAATCAGTTATTACTGATTGTTTTACGTAAATACTTGCCAAGATGAATATTTTGAAGTAATTGTAGCTATGTGTATTTGTTCAAGCGCTATAAAGAGAATTCAATATTCTAACTAGGCCGACAGGCGGTGACACGCAGTCAGTCAGTCAGTCAGTCACACACACACACACACACTTGCAGTCAGAGACAGACTGTGACTCGAATGGCTGAAATTAGTTCTCTTTCACGGTATACTGCGCTTTTAATAATTATTTTTAGTACCATCGAGCATATCATACTTTTTGTTATGTCATTCAATCATGTTAAACGCATTAATAAGTTTGCCTACTCAAGGCCGGATTAACATAAGGGCTAGGTGGGGCTGAAGCCCCAGGGCCCGCGGGATTAGGGGGCCCCTGATTGGCTGGAGGAAATGAGATTGTTAAATCATAGGTGGTTGATTTGTGTATATTAAAATAACAAGAAGTTATTGGAAAATGTGCCTGACTGATATAATTCACCGCCCAATCAAATTAACTCTATAATTTGCGCCATGACGTTGAGAAACGCCTCTTTTCGTTATGCTTTCATGATAAAGCATGGGTATAATCGCTCTCTAGAGTGCAAAAATTATGAAAAAAAAGTGATTGTGGTGCACAAAAAAGGAAAAACAAACTCGAAAGACAGAAATGGGATGCAAAAATTCCTAAACTAACTAAATACTTTGGTTCACTTTCATCCGTGCCCATGGAAGACCCCGAGTGCAGAAACAGCAGCGACAGTTAGCTTCACCCTCCTGCGTCGTCATCGATCTGCGTGTTTTATACGTCGAAGAAGGTAAGCAAGCAACTGAAGTAAGTTAATGAGTTAAGCACTATTTGGAATTGTTTCTCGTGGATCGTAAGGTATTTTCAATATTTATAGGGGCTAGTCGGTGATTTTATTGCAGTCTGAATCCAGAATGTCAGAGTTTTTTCTCCCACCACTCACCCGTGTAAAAATCTTCCACGGGGTCTTCCACGTTTTTTATATATAATAAAAAAAAAAAAGCCGAATTACTTTTTTTTTTTTTGACGAACATCAAGGTCCAATATCCAAGGTCTACATGGGCATTTTTGCCCCGATGAGTTTTTGTCTTATTGTAATATTAGCCTATTACATAATATAAAATGATGTGATATATTCACAAGTAAAACCGCAGTTTTCCCCAAATATCAGCACAATTGCTAATGTGATATATGTTATGCAACAATAAATGAGTTGACCAATAAGTTAACATTGAGATTTACTTTTTGGTTTATCGTCACTTCGCCGATGAAAATTCCAAAATGAAACAACAGCAGAAACAATCTCTGAAACTGATAGTGGCGATTCGTTACTGAATAATCCGCGTTTTGAACAAATCCATTCATTTAATGATTAAATGACTCCTTGTTTGCTTCGTCGTTGAATCAAACAGCCGTTTGAACAAATCGGTTGAATGAATGACTCGATTATTAAAACAGTGACTGGATTTTAATTAATTGTAATGGATTTTAATGATATCATAAAGGATTTCTGCTCTGCTAAAGCTAAATGACTATTTAACTGTAAGACCCTATGTAAAAGGAAAGTTATAAAAAAAAAATTCTTTCATCATTTACTCACCCTCATGTTGTTCAAACTGAGAGAATTTATTTCTTATGCTGAACACAAAAGAAGATATTTTATATAGTGTTAGTAACCAGACAGTTTACGGTAGTCATTGACTTAATATATATTTTTCCTACTATGGAAGTCAACGGGTGCCGTCACTGTCTGGTTACCAACATTCTTTAAAATATCTTCTTTTGTGTTCAGCAGAAGAAATAAATTCATACAGGTTTTGAACAACATGAGGGTGATGTTGTTGAACTATCCCTTTAAATTATTTATGGTTAAGTACTTATTGAGGAAGTATGACTGAAGTATGAGTAATGTTGCTGATTTTGGCAACCTTTATGTTTTTGAGTTCATATCTGGAGTAAATGCACTTATGGAAGGGGAGGGGGTAAAAATGTTTTATCAATAAAAGGTTCCCAAAATGAACCAAGAAATTATGTGGAGTAATTTTTATCCTGAAATTCCATATCAAAATTTTCCTGTCATAAGGTGTTTATATTATGTTATATTATAACACGTTCATACACCGTTTATTTCATAGCACTATGATTGTTATTTGTTTATACAAAATAAGATTTACTGCAAATGCTTTTTTCCCCCTTAGTTGATCAGAACAAAAGTGGATGTTACTTACTTGTTCAGACATTATTTTCTGTTGAAAATTCTAATATTGGTCATACTTCCAAAAAGTATAATGTGTGATTCTGAATGCCCGTATCCACACCGGCGTGGTGATTAACAGCCGCACACTCACCTCAAAACATTGGATTCATCCGCGCTGTTTCATGCCGATGTACAACTCACGTGAAGTTGATAATTCCGCAAATAACTGCAATTGCAGTTTTCGAACAGAGATGGCGACAAAGAGGAAAATCTACGGACTGCAGCTTTAATAACAATAAAAAAATATTTATTGCGGTAGAAGACTGTGGCGTGGCAATCAGATGAAAGGGGGCCCTTGGTGTTGCTATAGCCCCAGGGCCCAAAGTCCTCTTAATCCGGGCCTGGCCGTACTGCCTAATGAAAACCTGGGCGCTGAGAGGGCAGGAGAGACGTTTTTTTCTTTCGCCATGTTTCTGACAAACCGCTCACAGACATCACGCGTGCGCAACATCTATTCTGTAATCTGTACCCACGTAAAAGTGCATTGAAACTGTAATTAACTAGAGATATTTCAATTGTGTGATTATAATTTAATGTTTTGTGAGGACTTTTTTTTTAATTTTTGTGATTATTTTGCGGTTAAATTAGGAATTATGCAGGATCGCAAAAAAATATTTTGTTGATTTTGCGTTGTATTCAGCGATCGCAGAATCGCGAAAAACTGGAGGGACTGTATATACATATGGATGATTATACTTTTCAGAGGGCCGACATTTCTGTATTTAAAATCCTTTTATTTATTGATTTCATGTACGCCTAATATTCTAATTTTCTGAGATTTTGAATTTGGGGTTTTCAAAAGCTCTAAAATTATAACTTTTACACGATATTCACATTTTTTTGAGTTTCACCTGTATATGGCACTGGCCGCAACCACACAGGAAAGCATGTATCTTGTACAGTTGTTGAACAGCATGGGAAATGATTGTCTGTTTGAGCCAGTACAAATCTTTGAAGATAACCAAGGTGCCATTGCTCTGTCAAAGAACCCAGCGGATTTAAACATGTTGATGTATCATTTAATTCGATCAGCACTCAGTGATGGTAAAGTGACAATTAAGTGACAATTAAGTATAACACTGTAGAAATGATGTTTGAGGCTATGATTAAACCAGTGACAAAGTTTAAACTGGAAAAGTTCAATAGTTTCATGTTTAGCATGTAAATGCAGCACAAGAGAAATACAAGACTGTGTTCCTGTGTTATAATGGTAAACTGCACAGTATGAGAACAAGTGGGGGTGTTAAAGTTTGTAAAAGATGTGCCCTCATACTGCTCATGTCACGTGCATGTGACCAGCTATCCATAAATGGATATATGTAAATAAAAGATGTTCCGGTCCAACAGAATACTGAGTGATGTATGCGTGTTTTTTCATCCGTATAGTTTATTAAAATGAACAAAAATGAATAATTCATTAAGGTTATCATTCACAAAATTGGGCTGCGCCAACAGTAGCATTTCCATAACAATATAACACTGTATGGCATTAAAAAAAAACAGAATAACACTGTACTTCAGCATTGTAATTAATAACAGTAAAATGCTGTACATCATTTTACAGTATGCTTAAATCTACTATAGTCATTTTTTACAGTAATTTTACTGTGGTATGAAATACAGCAACAATTTTTCATATCTAAAAAGGAGGTATATTATGTGAGTAATAACACATCTCTAATCTGTTTTACTCATTTGTAATTTAGTGAGTCAAAAGTCATTTACCTTATTTATTATTTTTGGAACGATAAGGGGCTAAACAGACCGCCTAACTAATGATATAATGTGGTAGTTTTGAAATCTGGCTTAAAATTATGTCAAATTGAACTACTTGACAAAGAGAAGATCTGCCAACAGTTTTTTGTGTATTGTTCTTTTTACACATTTTTTTTATATTACACATAAATAATCAACACATTTTAAACATTTACACATTTGTCTACGAAACTTCTGGATTTATCTTTTTTTTTCTTATCTAAGATATGCAAATGAAATAAATTATTTAGGCAACATAATTAGCTGAACAATTATGTTCTTTGTGTTGTTTTAATTTTGATAATCCATTGCATATTAAAATGGATGTTGTTGCAACTGAAATGAAAATTGAGTATTCATCCATTTGAGTATTCAGAAGCACCCATTTTCTTGTATTTGCACTACTGCCATCTAGAGGTTTCACTGGATACATCGACTGATCGCCATAGTACCCGCAGGAAATTATGGTTATTAATTAAAATCCAATTGTACTCATGTCAGGCATCTGTAATGCCTCTGTAATGCCTAATCAACTAATGTCAAATGCTTACAGATACCATTCTACATAATAATAATAATAATAATTCAGCTCTTAATTTTCATTTATGTTCTTTATTATATACAACATAAAGGTTAAAAAATAAAACAATGAACAAATAAGTTTCAACTGTAAAAACAAAACAAACAATTTACTCAGTAAGTCACTTACACATTCACATACTCATACTAATCAACTTACTAACAATGGTACCGAGGATGCAGTGTTTATACATAGGATACAGTGTTTATAACCTCACCTAAGTTTAAAGTGGTTCTGTCTTTAATCTTGTAGATTTGAGTTTTGTCAACTAAAATTTATTTATTTAGCAGTTAAAAGTTTACATCATAAAGCTTGATATTATTGTTTTAGCAGACACAACAGGCTTTGTTACATTCTCCTCTAAGCTTAGATTTTATGAAAATTAAATTAAATTATCATAACTTGCATGTTAAATCAGAATTGAAAGAATAATCTTCAGTCTTTATTTTTTAAGAGTTGTTTTAAGAAAGCTTAAAACCAAAAGCCTCCCAAAAACTTATGTTTACCTAACAGCTATACAATGAGAATGCCAGATGACGTAACTAAGTAGTGAGGAACAATAAATATTCATTCTGTTGGGTGTATGGTCAATTTTATCTTTTTTTCTCAGTGCATTACAAATCTCAATAGGACCGATCCAAGGGCACACAACATCACAGTGTAGAGGCTTCCAAAATGGCCGAAGGCTGGAGGAAAAAAAGGCAAAAAAAAAGTTTGTCTTATTACCATTTATCATACTGTACATAAACATTGCATGATTTTTTATTTTCATTTTTGATCCTTGTTGATGAAACAAATACAAATCTATATTAATGCATATGAATCTATTTACACTCACTGAATCCAGTTTAGAAATTCATCCACTCTAAACAGTTGTTTACACAAAAAATTGGACCCATAATAAATTCCTTACAAAATAATTCTTACAACAGAGAGATTCACCTCAGAAAATAAAGTACATGCATACGTTTAAGGGTTTATAGGCATCATGTTTCAAATGATGTGTAAATAAATCTTGATTTCTCAAAATGGTGCAGTCTCAAAACTGCTGATCTCATGCTCTTTAATGAACATGTCCAGGAGAGCAAAGACCAGCCAGTGGGATATCAGCACTTTCTAAAATTAAAGCAAACGTGAAAGATACCATGAGGGAAAGCAGAGTTTCCAGTTCTCACGCATTTGGTGTGAGACAGAGGCTTTCAAGTGTTGTGCTGAATTTTGACAGTCACTTTAGAAATTTAGCACAGATGTATCCCGTTTCTCTGGATCATCTTTGAGATGTTTGTACACTTTGACTAGAGTCTACCTTTGGCAAATTCTATTGACTGATTTGGAAAGGTGAAATCCAGATCCAGTGTCCAATCCAGATCCTGGAGGGCCAACATCCTGGACAGTTAGCTAACTTTCCCCAACACACCTGACTGGGATTTTCTAGGCTGCATCCGAAATCTACTTCCCTACTATACAGTAAGCAAAAAACAGTATGTGACAAAAGAAGTATGTCTGAATTCACAGCACTCAAAAAGAGAATAGGAAAAAAGTACCCTGATAATCTATTCTTCCAGTGAGATTCTGAAGTGTGCATACGATGGACACTTTACTATCCCATGAGGCCACGGGAGAGGATTTAGGAATGGCAGTGAAGCGACGTTACTGATGCTGGTGGCCCTAGTAATCCTGAAGACCTTAATTAGCTTGTTCAGGTGTGTTTAAATAGAGTTGAGCTGAATTCTGTAGTTAAGGATTGGACACTCCTAAATGCTGGAAATGTATATCGGTGCAAAACCAAGTCAAAGAACGCTCAAAAACAGGATTATGTGCAGTCACAGATCTTGTGTAGGTTACATACAACTTTCTGCTGAATTGAAGGTTCCCTACAGCACTATCACCTTTATAATTTTTAAATGGAAGAAATTCAGAACAACCAGTACTCTTCTTATAGCAGGTCACCAGACCAAACTGGGCAATCAGGGAAGAAGTTACTCTAGTTGAGCTCCATAGATTATAGATAGAGATAGGAGAAACTTGCAGAAAGAGCAGAAGAAACTATCACATACAGTAGTTCAGGGATGAAACTAGGGGTTCCCCGTACAACGACGTAACTCGCTGCTTAACTACCATAGTGCGATGCATTGTTAAAGAAATCAAGTAGCTAGTCACGACTGTTTCCTGAAACCATATTGTCGCAAATTGGTCGTTCAACCACGTTGGTTGATGTAACGCAGGTGGTGGAGTAATAATAACTAGGCTACTTTTAATGAGTCTTTTTAAGATTTAATTAATGCTAGATGTTTTGCAATAAAATACAGACATGGTATTACAGGACTTATTCTAATTTTTGTCAGTTATCTTGCTTTACTATTTCCAGATTCAATCATAGGCTTGTTCTTACATTGTAGAGCACGTACGCACATGTGCACTTCAAAAACAACGCTTTAAATCTCTTGACAAACTAAAAGACGTAAATGACATTTTTATGTATTCCAAATAAAAGAACCAGATTGCACTGAATGTCATCTTGATCATTTGGCTCAAGATAAGCATTTATTGAGTCCACATGTCATGCAAACAAGAAACTCTGCTTCTAACCACGGGTCGAGAGCTGTCGCTCCAAACACACAACTTTGTGTTGCTGTTTGCGAATGTTCGTTGGAACTATGGTTTGGGGAAACACCGACTCGCTGAACTATGCTGATGACAATGAAACTGGCGACCATATTTGGCTAACGATGCTTTCAGGAAACGCACCCCTGAAGTACTCCCTAATCCACGGAAACACATGTTTTTCCCCAGCCTGTGATCGACATGCTGCCGATTATGAAAACTGTTACCCCTCGTCCTCCCCCTGTAGAGCTCTGCTACGGGCTCTCACAGCAGCCTGTGCTTTTGTTTGTCATTTTGATTTAGCTGAACAAATTCTTGTATTTGCTCAGTAGCAGCTTCAGCGTAGCAAATCGTGTCCCCCAAATATCAGGAATACGTACACTACCGTTCAAAAGTTTGGGGTCGGTAAGATTTATAATGTTTTTAAAAGAAGTTTCTTCTGCTCACCAAGGCTGCATTTATTTGATTAAAAATACAAAACAAACCCAGTAATATTGTGAAATTATTTCAATGTAAAACAGCTGTTTTCTATGTGAATATATAGTAAAGTGTAATTTATTCCTGTGATCAAAGCTGAATTTTCAGCATCATTACTCCAGTCTTCAGTGTCACATGATCCTTCAGAAATCAGTATAATATGATGATTTGATGCTCAAGAAACATTTATGATTATTATCACAGTTGAAAACAGTTGTGCTGCTTCATATTTTTGTGCAAACCGTGAGTAATTTTTTTCAGGATTCTTTGAAAGTTCAAGAGAAAAGCATTTAATTAAAAAATAAATATTTTGCATTATTATACATATCTATACTGTCACTTTTGATCAATTTAATGCGTACTTTCTGAAGAAAAGTATTAATTTCTTTAAAAAAAAATAAAAAATTCGTATTGACCCCAAACGTTTGAACGGTAGTGTATATTCCATGCCCCATGCCAATCAATGCTAGCTGAAATAATCCACTCTGAGAGTTGACATGACTGAACTAGGCTTTTGGCAGAGTGTCAGACAGAAGCCTCTCCTCAGTACAAAACACATGAAAGCTGGCTTGGACTTTCATGGACTTGCAAACAAACACTTAAATGTCTGGAAGCAGGCCCAGACTGGCCATTGGGAGCATCAGGAGAATTTCTTGGCAGGTAATGGGGAACTGGTCAAGGTAGAAAGAAGCTGAATGCAGCAAAATAAATAAATAAATATATATATATATATATATATATATATATATATATATATATGCATTAATTTAAATATACTACATACAAATTTAAAGTAAAATTAATGGTGTTAAGTCTGTTTTTTGTTTTTGTTTTCATTAAAAATTTTCATTCAAAAGGTTTTATGGTAAGGGATGAGTGCAGTGCAAACAAAAGGCTTTTACTTTAAATAAAAAATAAAACGAATACAAACAAAAACAACCCTGTAGGGGAAAACGGACCGGCAAAGCACAAGGGGCACAACCGACGACAAACTAGCACAGGATTGAGAACACAAGTGCTGAGGGAATTCAGACACTGAGTGTACCGGAAGGGCTGCCGCTTTTGCATAGTTTGTGCTTGCTGTTTAATAATTAATTGAAACATTATTTATGTTCTCATCGAGCACATGAGAACTCATCGAGCCGCAGCTGGAGTCGAAACGCACCGAATGACTCAAGAATATAGGATCAATAGGAACACTCACGACCAGTGTGACCGCACAAAATAAGACAACATGAAAGCATACGGCTGATAAAAAAAAAAAACATGAGCCAAATGATAGACAAAACATGACAATATGAAAGCATGCGGCTCATGTTTATAATTGGCAGCATGCCTTTACATTTTGAAATGAACACTCAACCCATGCGCTCACAACAAAAAGCAAAACATGGAGCATGAATATATTCGAACCCTGGCACTGAACCAAAAACCAAACTAAACAAAAGTACCGGGATCCGAACACCACAACTCACGTGTACAAATTAGCATATGGCCTGAGCAAACTCAAAACGTCATGCTCACAACAAGACAATAGGAGTTTCAGGGAGCTGTGTCACGTCTCGTTTTGGTTTTGTTTCATGTTCATGTCTTATTTTTGAGGTTTTCACAGTTATGTTAACCTTCCTTGTGCTCCCCTTTGTCATGTGATTCCCTTGTCCTCTTGTGATTAGTGATGTGACATCTGAAGCGAGGCTCCGGAGCTTGTGTCGAGCAAAAAGGGGCGTTCCAGATGAAGCCCCGATTCGAGGCTTGTGTCGTTTCCGTGAAAATCACGTGACGATAACAAACGAGGCCTCGGATTGTGTTGAATACGTCATTGCTTCATTCTGAGTATCGCTTCCGGATAAAAGTGGTTCGAAACCTCGCGCCTCTCGTGGGTTTTGCAGTAGGCGTTTGCATTGGTGTTGAAGTGTTGGTTGTACGAAGTAGTGAGTAGCGAGTTGTAGCGAGTTTGTAGTAGCATAGTTATCATTATATATCATAGCCTGTATTATATATTATATTACATTATACTTAGTTTAGTAGATTATTAGATTATTAGAGTAAATTAGCCTATATCTAGTTCTAGTTGCTATATATATATACATATATTGGTAGTAGTGTTATTATTGTATATATATATATATATATATATATATATATATATATATATATTATTGCTATTATTATTATTCTAAGACTAGACTGTAGGGAAAGCCTTAGAGTGCAAACGTTAAAGGCAAACCTAGAGCCCTTACAATGGAGCCAGCAAGAAAGAGGAGAACTTCTCCTGTCTGGGAGCATTTTGAATTGATTGCTCATAACAAGGTTTGTATACATTTATATAATTTATTATCATAACATCACATAATCCTCACCATATCGCTGTATAATCACAATGTGTATTATCTGCATGTTGAAGGTGAAATGTTTGCAGTGCCATAAAGAGCTGACTTACAGCAACAACACCTCTTCAATGCTTAGGCATTATCGTGCAATGCATGAGGATGCACAACCTGCTGCAAACAGACCAGCCACTAGTCAAAGTAATATTTAATCTTAATTTTTTTATTATGTAAATAATGTGTTAGGCTCCTACAATACACCAGCATTGTACTGTGTTATAGATTACAGAAAGAAAATGGTGGATGAGGCTGTGGTCAACATGGTCATCAAAGACTCCCAACCCTTTTCTGTTGTGGATGACGTGGGGTTTAGGGAGCTTGTGCATGTGCTGGATCCATCCTATGTTCTCCCAACAAGAAAGGTATGTATGTGAATAGACTAAAGTAGTTTATTGTTATAAAGTCAGAATGAATAGTAACAATTAATATTTTCATTCTCAGGCTTTGAAGTCCATGGTTGACACCCGGTATGAGGAGGCTAAGGAGAAGGCCAAAGAAAAATTGGACAATGTTGTTGCTGTTAGCCTTACGTCCGACATGTGGACGTCCATCAACATGGAGGCTTACCTGGCTGTGACTTGTCATTTTATTGATGCCAATGACCAGCTTGGGACAATCTTGCTTGGGGTGCAACATTTCCCAAACACCCATACGGCAGACAACTTGGCTATTGCCCATACCATGGCCATGGAGGAGTGGGGCATAAAGGATAAGGTGAGGTGCCTTGTCACGGATGCTGCTGCCAATATGATTGCCTGTGTGAGGGCATTGAATATTAGGCATGCGATATGCATTGCACATGCATTGAATTTAATTGTCAAGAAGTCTTTCGATGATGTGCCAGGCTTAAATGAGCTTCGCACCAAATGTAGGAAGCTTGTAACCTACTTCAGGACCAGCACAACAGGAAAAGAAAGACTGGCCCAAGTGCAGGTGCAGATGGGGAGGCCTGCTCTGAAAATGATTATTGAGGTGGACACTAGATGGAACAGCACTTACAGCATGCTGGAAAGGCTCTATGACCTGAGAGAGCCAGTGGGGGCAGCTCTAGCCTCTTTGAGGACAGATGTAAGCCCTCCTACTTCATTGGAGTATGAAACAATGAAGGATGCTCTCGACCTACTGGCCCCATTCCACCAGGCCACAGTAGAGCTTTCTGCAGAAAAAAGAGTGTCTGCTTCAAAGGTTATTCCCCTAATGAAGATGCTGAACCACACAATAGTAAGAAAATCCGAGGGCTTAACATCAAATATGGCAAGGCAGCTGGCTGACAACCTTGTCCGTCGCGTCAGAGAGCATGCGTTACAAATGGAATCCATTAGTGTGATGACGATGCCTACATTGCTGGACCCTAGGTTAAAAAAACTAGGGTTCCTAAGTCCAGGGAAGCTCCAAGAAGCCATTACAAGACTAAAGTCAGAATGTGCCAATGTTATCAGAAATTCTGAAACAACACCCCCAGCTCAAGTACCTGCCTCACAAGCTGGGCCATCTACAACCTGTGGTAAGTAGTCTATGTCTTATGTGAATTTTCACATTTGTAATGTCATGTAATGTGAACCATTGAGAAGTGAGTGTTTTCCCTTGTATAATTATAGGTGACCTTTGGCATCTACTGGACAGCACAGTGGATAACAGCAGACGGAGCTCCAGTGTGACCGCAGATGCTACTATTGAGGTGGACCGTTATTTGTCAGAGACAAATCTGGCAAGGACTGAGGATCCGCTGGGTTATTGGAACAAACAGAAGCTCCAACATCCCAATTTATATAAGCTGGCACTTACGTTCTTATGTTGTCCGGCATCATCGGTGCCCTGTGAAAGGGTGTTTTCTAAGGCTGGAGAGGTGGTTTCCAAAAAGAGAAACCGCCTCAATCCAAATACTGTAAAAAAACTTTTGTTTTTAAATAAAAATCAGTAAAAATGTTCCCATCCCTGTTGCACTTTGCTGTTCCACTCCCAGTTCCATAAGCACTACATAATTGTACTCCCAGTTCCATAATCACTACACTATTGCACTCAGTCAGCACTGCACTCAGTGATTTCTTGACACTCATTTGGGGCATTCACTGTCATCACTAACCCAAAGAACTACTGAATACAAAGTTATGTGTGTGTGAGTTGTGTGTGCATAGGTAAACACAAGCAGAGTAAAAAACTTTATTTAATACACAGGCAATAGAAAAAGGGTGTGCCCACACCATGACAATTTGGTTGCTCAGGATGAATAGATTTGTGTGCGATACATTGCTTTGCACAGCAGGTGTCACTAGGGAGCACACTGTTTCATGAGGCTTCAGGTAAACGAACCTTTTGGTGAACCAATGGGCTGGAAAGCCTCAGTGGTTCAGGAAGCCTCATTTGGCCATCACTACTTGTGATCATGTCATGTGCTTCCTTGTTTAATGTGTTGTCATTGGTTCATTGTTTAATCATGCTCACAGGTGTGTCTTGTCAAGTCATTAGTTCTGTGTATATATTTATTCATGTTTCTACAGTGTCTTGTATTGTTCACTGTAAACCACTGTTGGTGTGTGTCATGTCATGTCATGCTTAGTGGTGGGCAGATCAAGGCTTTGTGAAATACTGAAACAGTTGAAGCAAATGTGCTGTTTTACAATCCGACACTGTCTCCATTGTGAACCCTAGTGGTCAGAACATGCATAAAAACACCTTTTACAATTTTTTGATTGAAAGTAAAATCTTTCAAACACAATTATGTAATCATCTAATAATATTATCAAGTGTATATATGTTTTTTTTATCAATTGTTCAGTTATCAACGATCAATTGTTTTGTTTGTTCTAAGAATGGCTCAGCTAAACAGGCCATTAAGACTATTAACTAGCATTATTCATTTTAATTATACTAATGTCTAATTAAAACGTCTACAAATGTATAAAACTGACCACAGACACTTGTTCATTGATTCTCAGTGACTCCTCATGATTCATGGGTTGACAGAGATCGTCGGCCCAAGCAGTGAACCATTGAAACGTTTCGATGTAATGAAGCCTTGTTTACTGAAATCACGTGACTCTGGCAGTTTGATACACAGTCCGAACCATTGATTCAGAACGAAAGACTCGTAAAGGCTTCGAAGCTTCATGATGAAGTGTTTTGAAATTGCCACCACGCTTAGTCAAGTCTTTTTTGTTGTTGTTGCTCACTTTATTGCAAATAAAACTCTCCTCAGTGGATCCATTACAATCTGTCACCAAACTAAGAATAAATCCGACTGAAGTGACAGAATCCTGACGCAAAATGGCAGACAACTTTTGGAATATTTTTTGAAAATATTATTTTTGAAAGTTTCCATGACAGAAACCCCCACAAACCTTGATCTACATCATCGTTTAGCAATATGCCGGAGATCCACAAACATCTGAGATCCTCTGTCTATAAAGACTACGAGGAAGTTATACGAAAGTAATAAAAGATCCAGAAATGCAGAACAACATTCATAAATATTCTTGAGACAGTATACTGATGTAATCAGCTCACTATGTATGTATTAAACTACAAACGTCGCTTGTGTATTTGTGGATTATATTGTAAGCTTTAAAAACCATGTAAGCTTCTTATGTGTACATTTCCATGATTGCTTTTGTGCATTCCTGGATTTACTTCTGCATTTGTGGATTTCTTGCAGTATTTGTGAACAAAACATGAATACAAATCCAGCACCACTACAGAAAATGGCAACTTATTTTTGCATAGTTTTTGTCCTGTTACTCCTAACCTTTAGAATGAACAGTGAGAAGCGCCTCCATCCCCGCGTGGATGTGGTCGGTCACATGACAGTGCAGCAGCCACTGTCCAGGGATTCCTGCAGTCAGCTCTATGGTCTGAAACGTTCCTGGGAATAGGTCATATACATCAGCACGATGAGGATGATCCGTCTGAAGGAGAGAAAGCGAGAGTGTTTGAGGGACAGTTTAACACCTAAGTGGGATTTAGACATTATTGTGTTTCAAAAGTGGATCTACTAGGGTGGCATGGTGGGGGTTAGAAATGCTAAGAATAAGGCCTAGTCCACACGTACACAGGTATTTTTATAAAATTCGTTTTTCCTCCTTCGTTTAAAAAAAATGTATCTCGTCCACATGAAAACGCAAAAAAAACACGATATAAAGCTCTGTCAAGAACATGGTGGAACACGCCAAACCAACAGGTGGCGATATAACCCTGACCGTAAAACCACGTTGGCCAATCAGAAGCCTGATAAAAGGTTATAACCAGTTCTGGAAGGCTAACAACGTGTTTTCATAAGCAGTGACCTGCGTAGTACTGGATTCTGACGCCTCTGTTCACAGGCGTAACTATCGGTAAGCAGGGTGCGCGGCTGCTTACGGGCCCGGACCAATCAGGGGCCCGCGTGACTGGAAGATATTGATTGACAGCCGGGGCCCCCTATTGAATTTTACTACTTTTAGTCTGATCGCATTTTACTTTATCACAAATTTATTTGATTAAATAATGACAACAACATATTTTACTGATCATTAAATATATGTGTGAAACGAACAATGATGGATTTTGGTGTAATTTGTTTCAAATTGGGACTGGGGAATCCCCTGGTCGGTAAGTGAACACGCGTATTGCGTGCAAAACAATACAGTCCCGCTGGACCGAACCCAGTTTCGATTGCTCCCCCCTCCCCTGCCCCCGCTGGACCGAACCCAGTTTCGATTGCTCCCCCCTCCCCTGCCCCCGCTGGACCGAACCCAGTTTCGATTGCTCCCCCCTCCCCTGCCCCCGCTGGACCGAACCCAGTTTCGATTGCTCCCCCCTCCCCCTGCCCCCGCTGGACCGAACCCAGTTTCGATTCCTCCCCCCTCCCCTGCCCCCGCTGGACCGAACCCAGTTTCGATTGCTCCCCCCTCCCCCTGCCCCCGCTGGACCGAACCCAGTTTCGATTGCTCCCCCCTCCCCCTGCCCCCGCTGGACCGAACCCAGTTTCGATTCCTCCCCCCTCCCCTGCCCCCGCTGGACCGAACCCAGTTTCGATTGCTCCCCCCTCCCCCTGCCCCCGCTGGACCGAACCCAGTTTCGATTCCTCCCCCCTCCCCTGCCCCCGCTGGACCGAACCCAGTTTTGATTGCTCCCCCCTCCCCTGCCCCCGCTGGACCGAACCCAGTTTTGATTGCTCCCCCTGCCCCCGCTGGACCGAACCGCGGTGCGTTTGCGTCATCACAGCAGCCCGTTAAACGGGGTTTAACCCGTTGCTTGGTAACAACGGCACAGGAAAAGGTGGCAAAATGCATAGCTCACCTTACTTTTATATTTTTGTTTTTGAACCATTGGTTTTGTTTCCAAAGCTTCAGTACGCAACGGCACTTGCGTCTGCCGCAAATGTAATGCAAATGCTCTAAAGCACGCTGAAGGCGAGCAGAAATGAGGTATACAGCTCTCTGTTTACAGTAACCCAGTCACGCTCACCAGGAAAGTGACTGAAACACACACAAACACACATTTTTATCAAATCCTACGTTACAAATAGCAGTTCACTTCCGTGATTTAGTATGATTGCGTTCATATTGGCAGCGAACCGTACCGGAGTTCACATGATCCGTACCCCAGACCACACTTTTTAGCGGACTCGGATACCGTTCGCAGGAGTTCGGAAGACAACGCTCACATCATACAAACTAACCGAACTCTGACGTCAATCGAACCAAAAGTGCTAGTGTGAAAGCTGCTTTCAGCCGCTGTGCTTCAATGTAATTAGATAAAAAATACAATGAACTGCAAAATAATGGTAAGAGAAAACTTCTTTCTATTACTTTGTACATGCACATCTTGTTGTGGAGGGAATTTTCCGAATAGCTGCTCTGTTTATATTATCTGATCATGGAAGCATCTCGGAATGGCAACTAGAATATCAGTGTCAGGTGAGAAACTAATCTTAAGTATTTCCCTTTAAAATTATACATGATGTTTATTAATCACATATATATTATTTCAATGGATTTATTATTCATATGAAGTTCATTTTACATGTTCAGATCAGGGTGAATAAAAAATGGTGCAGTGTTTATGTGTTTGACATCACAGAGTTTACAGGTATTTCGGTTCTGATATGTGAATCTTCACAGTAAAAAGACAGAACACTGTTGCTTGTGTGAAAAGAAAATGTGGTAAATTCACTGGAAAATGCAATCTGATGAAAATGCAAAATTACCAGATTTAATGTGTGAAGGCTGCTACTGTCGTAGTGGCCTGGATATTGAAATATTTTTGATGATTTTTAAATAGTAAAATTATTGTTTTGAGGTGTCTATGAGGAAATGCAGCTCACATATTTATGGACATGAATGTGTATGTCATGCCATAAATTTAAAAGTAATTGTACGCTTGCTTTACTTTGGTGTTGATACACCTCATGTACCCCACTGTCACTCCATAAAACATTTTCTATATCTACTCTGGTGTGCTTACCTTGTAAATAAAGCTCTGCCCATGGAAATGCACTGTGTGCATGTCCACTTCGTTCCCCAGTCCTAACAGATACCACCCGGTCTTGTCTTTCTCTGTCATATCTAACCCATGGAGGTTAGCATACATCTTTCCATTAATACCTGTGGAAGAGATAATGAGTTTTAAGTTCTTCAAAAAAAGCAATCTGAATGTACCATGTATTTCTCTCTTGAAACACAGATAATGACTCTCTCTCTCTCTCTCTCTCTCTCTCTCTCTCTCTCTCTCTCTCTCTCTCTCTCTCTCTCTCTCTCTCTCTCGCACGCACGCACACTTACCATGCATTTTGTTGCTCTCCATAAAGTCCTCACTATATTTGTCAAATTTGTCTCCCTTGATGTACAATTTTATGTTTTCACCCAGGTAGTGGGACTCATTTTCATCAAACACCATGAAAAGGAGGGCAAACTCTTTATCGACGTCTTTTCTCCGTCTTTCAGTGTTCAGGGTGCCTTTACGGCACACTATCAGAGGACCCACCAAACCGCTCATCAAGTCCTGAAGGACATTCACATAGTACATCTGTAAATCTTCAATCATACTGTAAAACCTCACAATATCATCTATACTTATTGCTTTCATAACATACTTCCAAGTAAGATCTGATTTATTTACACGCAATGCACATTCAAATGCAACATTTTTGTTAAAACTAAACAATAAAGGTTTAGTTTGTTAACATTAGTTTACATAATCAATGAACAATTCTTCTACAGCATTTATTAATCTTAGTTAATGTTAATCTCAACATTTTTAAGATCAAAATAAGTATCTGTTAACATTTGGTTAATGCACTGAACTGAAATGAACAACATTTTTATTAACACACATTAACAAATGTTAATAAATGCTTTAAAAATATAATGTTGATTGATAATTCATATTAGCTAATGCATTAACGACCTTATTTTAAAATGTTACTGATTCAAATCATACTTTGTGTATGTAAAACACCAGCAATGTTCTTGCAATGCATAATGTATAGATTATATTATTTATATGTTTTATACCTCAACAAAGCTGACAGAAGAGTAGTAGGCAAACGTTATACAGTTTGAATCACCGCGACCCGGACCTGATCGTTCTGGAATGGTCCAGGTGTATGTCACCACATGACCTATAACACACATAATGCACATTTAAATATACTATTCTCTCCTGCACACATAATAAGACAAATTTGATGTTTGACAAATTCGAATTTTTGTATTATAAACAAACCTGGAGAAACACCCTTTTGATGGGTGTCACTGGTTTTCACTCCATGGGCATGAACAGAATATGTCCTGCTGGCATTGTTTTTAAACACAACCTGAATCCTCTCTCCAACCTCAGCTCTAATGATGGGTCCTGCGAATACAACAAGGGTCACTACAGAGCCACACAGGTAAACAGCTAAAACAAAGAGACCTGCTATATCAATGCTAATTATTTATGTAGTACTGATCTATGAATACATTACTGATGCTTAGTATTGCTACAAATTACACCTCCTACACACACGCACATATATATATATATAAATTATGGCATGCTGTTCAGGAAATTATTGTATTTATAATATGAAGTTTCAGTATGGAATGGAACTCTGAACATATGGAATGAAAGTGCAAATTTGACAGTTCTTAATGAATAATGTATAGCTAGTTATATCCTTGTTATCAAAGTGATATTCCATGACTTCTGATTTTCGTGACTTTAAAAATGTCATTCCCTGAAATTTTCCAATACTTTGTTGAACTAGAAAACTTTTTTTGAAATAGCTGGTCATACTCCAAACAACACAGACATTTTGGAGTCTACATCCCGTCATCTTGAGGATCATATTTTCATTATTGCAACATTCATAATGATTATGAGTAATCGTGTTCATCAAAATGTTGCTGAAAACATTATGCATCATTTATCGAAGGAATTTATAAATCTCTTAGGGAGATGTTGGCTGAAATAGCACTCCAGGTAGAAGCTGATATACAAGTGCATGGTATTTGGAGTGCACATTCTGCATGACTTATAGATAGGGGCTTCTGTGGGGCTCCATGTGAGGTGGAATGCATGTTTCTTTCTGTACTTATGTTTGCCTGAAAAAGCAGGAACTTCCAGGCCTGTGAGGTTCATGGCATTCAGTCTTCCGTGGTCAAATAGTGAATGAATTTCTTCATTAGTAGAACTGTACTGAATAAAGTTACCAGTATTTTCCCAGTACATGCATTACTGTAGCTCATCATTACTTAGGATTGCTGATCTTTATTTCATTCCATATATTCAAGTTTCATTCCATATATTTAGAGTCCAATTCTATATATTCAGTTTAATTCCATATATTCAGTTTCAGTCCATATATTCTGAGTTTCATTCTATATATTTAGAGTTTTATTCCATATATTCAGAGTTTATTTCCATATATTCTAAGTTTATTTTCATATATTCTGAGTTTATTTTCATATATTCAGAGCATGCCATAATATACTGTGTATGTGTATATATATACACACACACACACACACACACACGACTTTTGAAAAACAGGTTTCAAAATCGACTTAAGAGAGCCACAGGATTGTAAAATCTATTCCTAAATCTTAAGGAGTGTGGTCAGAGAAAAAGGAGTTTACAAAGTCAGATGTGCCATACCCATAATCCCCAAGTGCTCCTCATGTGGCTTCTGTTTGGTAAATGTTCCATCTGTGTATTCACGAAACACCACCTTCTTATATTCAGCACCAATCAGATTATCTGCTTGTTCTAGGTAAATACTTCCAGGGCTGAGTAAAGCAGGACAGAAAATGAGAGAGAGAGAGAGAGAGAGAGAGAAACAAAGAAAGACAGAAAAGATAATGTGTGCATGAATGTGTAAATAGGTAACAGTAAATAGGTAAAACTGTGAGGCTTGCTGTGTGTGAAATAGAGGGTCTCAAGCACGAGACTTGACTCTCCTCAGTCAAGCCTCACTTGAAGTGTTAATCTTAACCCTAACGTTTCATTTTAGAGCTCAAATTATGTGTGAGAACAAATATGCATATATGTTTGTGGGTATACCTATCCTCCAGTGTAGCATTGTGTTTCTCTAGTTCCCATGTTCGGTTTGGGGCATAATTCCACGAAACTTCCTCTGCTGCTATATAGTACTGCACTGTGGAGGTGAAGCGCTCGGGTGGAGGAGTCTTTGAGCAGGTCTTCACTGTGTAATGCTGACGCATGCCAGACTTGTAGTGATCAGCTGTACGACAGCTCAGCTCAAACTCACCTGGAGTAAAAGTGCATACTTATGAGCAAATGTTTACTGTCAAAAACAATTTATTTTGCATATATCTTTTAATTATTTAAGAAAACAACAAGCTTTTCAGACATTACGAGACCTAGCAACTGTGTTTCAAAGCAGAGACCTGGGATAATCTTCCCTAATTTTGTTAAAACCATTGTCGTGCATTATGTAGCTGATCAAATAAATCATAAGTCATGATTAAAAAGTTCTTCAAAGTGGATAATGCAGTATGTTTAATATAGTTTGTTTGGATATTACATTGGTGCAAACAATATTTTTTTCTGATGTGATGCCTCAAAAACATTTCACCTTAGACAGTTAATCATCATTGTACAATTCACGTATACATATCTTCATCTAAATTTACAGCATACTTTTTAAATAAAACAATAAATAATAATTATCACTATAAATTTAGACTGTACTGTAATTTACAATCCAAATAGTTAATATTTAATAACATTAATTTACAAAAAATATTTGTATTATTATTATTATTGAGTCACATTACTATATCATCCTTTATAGGCTATTTATGCTGTGCTGTATCTATGTTCAGGAACTTTTATCAAATCTCTCCAACGGATACATATTTCATAATAAAAATGTAAGCAATGTCCTATAGTCACACCTAATTATATGTGCTTTCTAAATATGAACCGGAGCAATCTAAAGCAGTATTAACAATTCTGTGTTGCACATATGCTGTGTTGTATAGACAGTGACAAATTAATAATAAAAGACTATTTTCTATTTGCAAGTGTGTGGGAGGTCATCAATACTAGATCCATTGTCTGTAGCCCATTATAAAGTATAAAAATATGTCCCGCAGACAAAGCTTTCAGTTAGGATTCTGAGGGACAGATTTACTAAACAGGGGAAATTAGCGTGAAAGTTTTCATGTCTTCCTTGTTGCAAATACTTGCATTCCTGTGACATTTTGAAAAGCCTTTACATTTTGTGTTATTGTTATTTTTGTTGTTGTTGTTCTCTCTTGTTTGAAATCATCAGTGAACTAAACGAGTTTAACTACAAAAAACAAAAACCTGTGTCTGTTCCGGAAATGACTTACGCAAATAATTTTTTTCAGAATATTCTGGGAAACAAAAATCGCTGGTTTAGGATCTGGCACAACACCGAAATCATTATTAGCATTACAAGCGACGTATCAAAGCCACTCACACCTACAATCGCTCGAGCATAATGAATAAGCATTGACACACCAACACATCGCTGTGACTTACCATTGTTGTCAGGTGTCATGCTAACAGTCACTGTGGTATGTGGGAAAATGCTGAGAGTGTCTCGGTTCATCCCATCGCGCTGAAATGTGTTGCCCTGAAAATAGATGCCATGGATATCCACCTCCGTGCCCAAGCCAAGTGTGTGCCAAACAACATGTTCACCGTTACACACATCCAGATCAGGCAGGTTTCCATACATGTAGCCATTTACCGCTGAGAAGAAACACAAACAATCTTAATTATAATACTGACAGGAAATAAACCTGTATATTCACAAAGTGAGGAAGTAAAAGTACATGATTGTGTGATTAAACGCACACAAACACATATATGCATACCATGCATCTTATTGCTCTCCTGAAACTCTTCATTATCTGGATCTGAATCACCACTGCCAAACGTTTCAATGTTCTTTTCCAGGTACCAACTTTCATTCTCATCCATCACAGAGAATAGCAGGAAAAACTCGTGCTGAATTTTCTCAGCACGCTTAAGGAACACACCCATAACATGGAGACACACACACACACACACAATATATAGGTTATTATATTTACCTACATAGTCTGAGCAACAAGCATATATGGCAGATTCCACAAACAAGGTACACTTGTTTGGTGTCCAATTATTTTTTTAAAGCATTACAGGCACAAATCTTATTTTTGTTTTGAGACCTATTAATTGTTATAAACCCTAATTATTCTAGTATGAAATGTAACTAGTTTCAAAAACATTCAATATCTGTCCCATAGCCATTAAACCTAAATGAGTAGCCTGGCTGATACCAGACCCTTCTCAGTTGTAACTGAGAGTGGGTCTGGGAAGGTTCATTCACAAACCCTTTCCAAAGGGGCGTCGCCAATGGACGTCGCTCAAATGCCTCTGGACGCAATTGGATAGACCTAAAACCAATCAGAGCGATGAAGGAGATGACATATGCAGAGCGTATGCATATGTACAAAATCTGCTTCAACATCGCTGCGCTATCGTCATTATGTAAAGTCCGCCTCAACGTTTGTGATTGGTGCCTCGATTTGTAAAAATTGGGAAATGGGCTTGAATGGGCTCTTGGCCAGACGGACTTGCAGAGCAAATCTCAAATTTCAAAATTCGTCAGGGTTTTCCCAGCCTGCTAAATGAGCAATGTAACATAATATCCCACATTAGCTGTATCATGCACAACCCTGTTATGATTTTCTGCTAATGCTAAAAACACAATTAAATATGACTTTTACATTTCTGCACAAACTACAGTGTTGACGGCATTCTTTAAACAATCAAACCTATACTGTAAAAAAATGATCTAACAAAGATATTATGTATTATTTTTGTGAAATATATGTTTATTATAACAACAAATCAATATTTAGCCCAAAACTTGATAGCCCCAACTGAGTGACTGATTAATTTAGGCTCGATTTGCAAACCGGTTACCCACAAAAATAAAACAGCTTGATAAATCCCCCCCTTTCACTGACCATTTGCTGAAAACGGAAAAAGTCCTTCCTTTTTCAAGAGTATCTTGTGCCATATTTGTGGAAAGTACCATATTGTCTGTATTGTCCTACAGTATGAGAGTTTGTTACCTGATGCCCACTTCCATCAAGAACACCTTTCTTGCACACTTGAATGGGCCCAAATAAACCAGAGTTACTGTCACGAACAGGATCAACAGCGGAATAGTACAAGTATGAAAGACAAGGTGGATCATCGGCAGAGGGACCTTCAATTACTCTCCAGTGATAGATTAATTTTTTACCAGGAGCCACAGAGGCTCCAACTTTCTGAGTACCTGTGGAGGAGACAAAAAATTAATAAATACACTAGAAATGCTTTCCCTTCATAACTTATGCTATGTATTTTTAATATTTTAGCCAAATATTATGCAATGTTTGTATTATACTGTTATTGTGTGTGTTCAGTTTCGAAATGAAATTTTCAACAAAGGGCTAAAGCAATGGTAAGAATTTTACCAAAGGCCTTTTTTTGGATGAATGCTCTTTGCTCTTAGCACCCCAGTTGAGAACCCCTAGCTTGAAGTTCTACATGATTATCTGTGTGTATATGACTTGTGTGTATGTGTATATACACATGTAGCTGTATATGACTTACCATCCTGATACATTGCTCCTTCATAGGCCTTCTCATAATGCAAACCATGTGGCTGAATGCTATAGTTACGTGTAGCTTTATTAAGGAATGTCACAATGATAACATCACCAGTCTCTGCTCTGATGACAGGACCTAGGGTGGGGGTGGGTGAAGATAACGGATCACTTACCATCTTCACGACAGAATGTTTAAACTATATTAACATAACTGTGCTTCATGAAACTGAAAAGCACTCATGCATCGTAGTATGGCACCAACTCTGCGGCATTCCACTATAACTCTTATTCATAAACTTTAAAGTCAGCAAGAAATCAAAATTTACCACATTTATTTTCTTTATTAAAGGGATAGTTCACCCAAAAATGTAAATTCTGTCAGTATTTACTCACCCTCATGTTGTTCCAACCCCGTAAGACCTTCGTTCATCTTCAGAACACAAATTAAGATATTTTTTATTAAATCTGAGAGCTGGATCACTCCTCCATAGGCTTCTTAAGGGATTGAAACTTGTTCCCCGAAAAGTTATTAAAGATATCGTTAAAATAGTCCAAGTGACTACAGTGGCTCAATCTTAAGTTTATCAAACGACGAGAATACTTTTTGTGCGCAAAAAATAAATAAATAACGACTTTATTTCAACTATTCGTTTCCTTCTCTGTTGGCCTCCAGTCAGTTCACTAGTGATATAGCACAGTTCTTCTGTTGTTGTACGTCACACGCATCACACACATGACCAGCGTCGGTCAATAGTGAGCCTACCTATGACGTAGCTCTACGCAATCACACTACGCTAACTGACTAGAGGCCCATAGAGAAGGAAATGAATAGTTGAAATAAAGTCGTTATTTTTGTTTTTTTTGCGCACAAAAAGTATTCTCGTCGCTTGATAAACTTAAGATTGTGTCACTGTAGTCACTTGGACTATTTCAACGATGTCTTTAATAACTTTTCGGGGCTGGCAAGTTTCAATCCCTTAAGAAGCCTATGGAGGAGAGATCCAGCTCTCATATTTTATCAAAAATATCTTAATTTGTGTTGCGAAGATGAACGAAGGTCTTACGGGGTTGAACAACATGAGGGTGAGTAATTACTGACAGAATTTACATTTTTGGGTGAACTATCCCTTTAAAGTCAATTTGTGCATGTTTATTTTGTTGTTGTTTTATTTTTATTTTTTAAATTCTTTATTCAAAACTTGCTATTACGGTGATGTTCCTCTGCCGTATTGCAGGTAAGTAAGTTAGATTTAGAAGCCCTAGCAACGCTCACTTTTCACAATCCAATTAACAAGCGATGTATAAGTCAAAGTCCTGTCCTACATTTTTTTTTTTTTTTTTTGTTTAGCCATCTCACTCACAAAAACATCACAATGTGGCAAAGTAAGTAACTTTCATTTCATGCTTACTTTAAAATATAATCAAAGACATATCAGTGTTCATAAACATACAGTATAAGACAAAAGTAAGGATTTTACCCAAAATTCCAAGATGCTTATCTGAGCCCACAATATGTGTTTTGGTAGTAAATGTTTCATCAGTATATGAAATGTATCTGGCCTTGCGGTAAGTTCCACCCAGTTTACCTCCACCACGACTGAAGTATGGCTCAGAGTCACTGCAGGAAAAGAAAGACAACATTAACACTTATATTAAATATTAAAAATAAATGTAAAATTAAACTTTAAATGAGAGTTTCTTTCAATTTCCACTGAAACAGGAAGCTAAGGCAGGACATATTGAATGGCTCCTCCCCCTTTTCAAATAGCCAATAGCGTTTAGTTTACCTCACAGACTGACAGCACCATGGAAACGAATCCGAGCACTGATGATACGTTGAATTCAATAGTAGAGATGTGAATAAATTCTAGCCATTTCATTCTTAACCAACGTACAGTTGGAAAACGGAATAAAACTCAAGCGTTTGATCAGCCGAACACACGTCTCTGACCCATATTGCTCTGTAACACTTCAACGGTTGCTTTGGTGTAGTGGAAATTTTGAGTTTCATTGATCCTCAGTAGGTATTACAAAGTAGTGCGAGTCACGTGCTTCTATTGTTCTATTGTGATATGTGAACAGGATATATGTTTGTTTGTATACCTATGGAAATGCAGAAGTAAGACACTTTGGGAACAGCTGGGAAGGGACCTTTGACCCTTGTATTTACCCTAGTATTTACCTTTGGTGGTCTTAAGTGTTAACTATTGATGAATAGAAGGATATGCAACAGCATATGTCTTATCTTGAACGTGCACGGGGAAAAGAAACCCGCTGAGTAAAGAACTTGAGAATAGTATAAAGGCTGGCCGGCTCTTCCTGTCAGTGTCTCACTCACATTTACAGCTTCTGTGTGGTGACTGGGCCTTCTTGCAAGAATAAATACTTTTGAAAAGACTATTTGATTGATAGTGTCTCTTACGCTTTGGCCAGGTGGTGTTTATAGCATAGGGGGTGGAGCTTTAGCTTTAGCAACCGCATCACAAAACTCATCATCCGTCCACCATCCATCCGCACCAACGTTTTTGACCAATTTTCAAAACCGCACCCGCCCGCCATCCGCTGAATGGGCTTTACAAGGCGCTGCTGATGACAGCCGCGAGACTAGAAGCTCTCAGAATATCAGCAGTGAACTCCATCTCCGATCGGCGTGCAGGGACAAAAATAAATAAATAGCCTAAATTAAACGCACTTCGGCAAACCTGACCTTATCTGATAGGCTACTGTACAATATTTTCATTGTAGCCTAATAGAAAACGCATTTTGGCACATAATTGACCAGAAACAATATCGAACGGGCGCATAAGAGAGCAGGTTCACACATGCATCCGTCAGCTTTGATTTTACATCCTGTGGTAGGTCAATTGGGATCTCGACGGACGAAACTTGTCAAGGTGTTCGTGGAGGTTTGAGGTTTAGCAGCACACTTGTGATGAACCATATTAGACGTACCCGTCTTGTGGCTGTCATGAACATAAACTGCTTCGCAGGTTTTGCAAATTACATAGACTGTACTGGTGTCATCCTGATTTACCACTTTGTAAAACTTATTCCAGGCAACACTTTTCTGACCTTCTATTTCCTTTGTTTTTAATTCCCCTTTTTTGAGTTTGTCACGTACCTCCTTCGCCGGCATTGCCATCTCTGATAATAACAAGTCTCTGCATAGACTAGCTGCCTGATGAAAATTTGACTATTTCAAAGTGTGCTCTTTTTTTGTTTTGGATGTAGGTAGGCTATAGTCAGATAACAATATTTAACAATGTATACATATATTTTTCATTTGATTGGTTCAACCGCCCGCCACCCGCCCTAATTTAATTAAAATATTTTTTTTGTCACGTCATCCGCCCGATCCGCGGTTTATCCGCGGAGTCCGCGGCTGTAACCGCCAACCGCGCATCTCTAAAGCACAGGCGAAGCACTGCTACTTGGGCGCAGAGATATCACGCAACACCTGAAATCCCACAACTTCCGTCAACATACCGGCGTGACCTGCACCAAGTATCTTCGCTTTTGGATTGAGTTGAGTTTGAGAATTTACAGCTACTGTTACAGCAAACATGGTAATTGCCTGCATAGCAAAAGGTTGTGAGATCAAGCAAAGGACATACACGAATGTAATGTTTCACAGAATTACATTGAATGTGGAACTGAGAAATCAATGGCTAGCTCTGGATATCTGCACTTCAACACCTCACTACAAAATTAACCAGTATCGTGTTTGCGAAGAGCATTTTGCACCGGAGGACTATGTTAAAAAATGAAATATGGGACCAGAAAGACGGTACTACGTCTGAAGGATACGGCCGTCCCATCCATTTTCAAAGCACAGGCAGAAAAAAGTGAACATGTAAGTTGTCTTTTATTAATCTTCCTTACGTGAATCTGTGTCTTTATTCAGTTGTAAGATAGATGCTGAGATGCCGTGATATCACTGCGCCCAAGTAGCAGTGCTTCACCCCAATATAGTCCCAAGTCAATCTCTGCCTAGGAAATCTCTAGTCTAGTCTAAGCCTAGTCTTAATTTAATTGCTATTTGTACTCATTGTGAATAGGCCACAAGAAGTAATTCGTTTTTTAATTTTTTTTGGACCACTTTTACTCACGACATGCTATCTGGCAACAAAGGATTCCATTCATTATGCTAAGCTAAGCTAGCGGTGGCGGTCCCAAACTAAGACAATGCATGCACAGACAAAAATGTATTTGCCCACCTGTCTAAATGTAGGGGAGACGGTGAATAACCCCTATTTCAAAAAACGGTGGCGTATTCCTTTAAGGCTAACATATTCATACTAAAAGCTAAAAAACTTAAATTTTGATTTCAGGGGTCCTTTAAGGTAAAGTGAATAAACCGAGATTAGACTTTTATTTTAACTTTAAAATCCAGTGTACTGTAGAACATATTACACCAAATGGATCTGTTAGAATGGGTCCAGATTACATCAACTTCATATCAGTGGTGAACTCAGGGCCTGTGTAACAGATCTATAACTCACTTATTATAATTTTCTTATTCCCTTTCTCATTCATCTTTAATTTTATGTCTTAAATGGTGTTCTACTCCTAAATCTTTCTGTTTGCAACATTGTCTGTGTTCAAATTAATAGTGGCAAAAGTTTATCCAATCAGAAATTATTCCCTGACATTTACAAGCAAAGCGTGAGTCTGACATTCAACCCCTCAAAAATCCCTCCGCAATACAAATGATTAAAATCTAATTTCAGATGGTCAGATTCATCATCCAATTCTGTTTTTACCTGGTAGGTGTAATCTTTCAAATATATAATTGCCAAGCCTTTGTAGTGGGTCTTGTGTTACTCAATCATGCATTAAGTGTCTCCAAATCTGTTTCTACCTGTCTAGTGTAGTAAGTGTTTCATTTTCCATGTAGTTCATTCCTGAAGGGGCATAGTTCCAATCCATCTCTTCAGCAGCAATGTAGAAACGTCTCTCAGTGCCAGGGGCTTCTGATGGAGGGGTCGCTGACCCACAGGGTGAGACCTCATAGAAACCCTGCATACCTGCTGCTCACAAGAAGAGACCATACAAAAGAGAGAGATTCACAAATCTTGAAAATAAAACTTAACTTGCTTTCTTAAATATTTAAAGGTGAAGTATGTAGTTTCTGTGACACTAATGGCACCTAATGGAACCAAAGGCCTCTTTTGCATGTTGCACCTCCTCCAACTCAAACATCACAATCACAGCTCTTCTGGTTGCTTGTAAAGTCACGACTCTACTCAACAGTAGATTACTTTCAATTAAAGGTCCAACACATAACGTGTTGCTATGTGTCATGAGTAAGTAAATAGGTAAAAAAACTAAAAAACACTTTTGTGTCTAGTGCGAACTTAAGCGTCTTGCTTATACTAAACTCATCCAAAGTAACTCCACTGAGAGCAACTACTTAAGGTGGTCTACACTGGACACGTCAAAGTAAACATTACAAAATGGATATTTGTCTTTCTGAATGGGTGCATGATGATGCTGTATTGCAGACATCCCAAGTCTCCCGGAAGTTCCGGGAGTCTCCCACATATTGATAGCAGCGCCCTGATGCCCGCAAATTAGTTAAAATATCCCGGAAACGAGCGAGCAAGAGCGTGCAAGACTGTGCTCCAAACCGTGTAGCGCGCACACGCATGTAAGACAGAAAGCATCCTGATTGGCCTGTTTCGGTAAGTCAACCAATCAATTGTCAGTGTGGGCGGGCTGTTATCTCTTTTGCCGAACCGAATTAATCAGTTCGGTGTATCTAGAAACAGGAGCGCCATGGCAGAGGGGGAGTGCCACAAAAAACGAAAGTATAAGACACATTTTACGCCAGACAACACAAAAGTGTACCCCTGTCTTATAAGAGATACCTCCCTGAAATTACTTTTTGCAGGTTGGGATGTCTGGTATTGAAACAACCCATTGTAGAGCGTTGTTCGCTATGACATGTGCAAGACCTGTTTCATCTTTGAAGGTCTAAATGCAGTGAAATTTGGCTTGCACTCCTGTAACCGGAGCTGAATATCTTTTCCCATGTTACACATCGGCCATTGTCCCACACTGGCTGAACACCCTCTGGCTCCGCCTGCTACAGTTAGACACGCCCCAAACTCTCGCTATTGGTTGAGCTGGAGAGAGATTGACGGATCTGAACGGACTCTCTGAATGATTAGATGGTGCCTGGGAGGATCCATGTTTACACTTTTGGGGGAGATAAACCCAACTTGCAGAGATAAGTTCATCAAACTTTTTGTACCACTTTGAATTTAATCATGCTGAAGATAACAGAGTTGAAACTCTGAAAACTAATGAAAATTGTTGTATAAGTTACATTCCTGAATTTAAAGTTGTTGTTACGACACAAACAAAATGATACGTTTTCTTTTACAGTGTAGCAAATCAAAATTATAAACAGTCAATTATAAAATCTTATTCAAGTAACTAAAACAATGTGTCAACAAAATGGAAGAAATTGGCAGAAAGATAAAACAAGTGTCAGTAAAAAAACTGGTGCAGCAAAAATGAACGCTATACCACTCATAATCACCAAAGCAAAACCAAAAGTGAATGACAAAAACAATGCTTCCAAAAAAGCAGGAACACATATGGGCTTAACCAAGGGCGTGGGTTTGACTTTGATATTTTGTGGGGACGGGGACATCCCCAGAAGCTGAGCTGCATTTGTCATTAAAGGGTTAGTTCACCCAAAAATGAAAATTCTGTCATGATTTACTCACCCTCAAGTTGTTACAAACCTGTATGAATTTCTTTCTTCTTCTGAACACAAAAGAAGATATTTTGAAGAATGTTGTTAACCAAACAGTTGATGGACCCAATTGACTTCCATAGAAGAAACAAATACTCAATACTGGTTACCGACATTCTTCAAAATATCTTCTTTTTTGTTCAGCAGAAGAAAGAAATGCATACAGGTTTGAAACAACTTGAGGGAGAGTAAATGATGACAGAATTTTCATTTTTAAGTGAACTTAACAAAAATTAACTGTTGGCATATTTGTTTCACATCAATAATGTCCAGTTTGTCCTGTTGGACATGGCACACAGCAATACTGTTAAAGGGATTGTTCACCCAAAAATAAATTCGGTCAGTAATTTCTCTCCCTCATGTTGTTCCAACCCCGTAAGACCTTCGTTCATCTTCAGAACACAAATTAAGATATTTTTGTTGAAATCTGAGAGTTGTCTCACTCCTTCATAGGCTGCGAGATAATTGATATCTGCCAGCCCAGAAAAGTTATTAAAGACATCGTTAAAATAGTCCAAGTGACTACAGTGGCTCAACCTTAAGTTTATCAAGCGACGAAAATACTTTTTGTGTGCAAAAAAACACAAAAATAACTATTTATTCTTCGATTTATTCCCAACGAATGGGTATAACTTTATTCAACCATCTCTTCTCTTTGTCATTCTCCTGAGCTGTTGACGTAGTGTAACAGCGCAGCGCTTCTGGGTTGTACGTCAGAAGGTAGGCTCTCTATTGGCCAACGTTGGTCATGTGTGTGACGCGTGTGATGCTGGCCAATAGTGAGTCTACGTTCTGACGTACAACCCAGAAGCGCTGGGCTGTTACACTACGTGAACTCACTCAGAGGCCCACACAGAAGGAGATTTAAAGTTGAATAAAGTCGTTATTTTAGTTTTTTTTGCGGACAAAAAGTATTCTAATCACTTGATAAACTTAAGATTGAGCCACTGTAGTCACTTGGACTATTTTAACGATGTCTTTAATAACTTTTCTGGGCTGGCAGATATCAATTTTCTAGCAGCATATGAAGGAGTGATCCAGCACTCAGATTTAATCAAAAATATCTTAATTCGTGTTCTGAAGATGAACGAAGGTCTTACGGGGTTGGAACAACATGAGGGCGAGTAAATACTGACAGAATTTACATTTTTGGGTGAGCCATGTTTTCAGTCTCCTAAGAGCAGCAACAACAACAACAACAACAACAACAAAATCCTCACAAGGACAAGTATTTCGGATATAGCTTTCTTTGTGGTGACATTTTGTCCCTATAATTATAGGGTCACACAAACACACACTTAAGCATACACAATCTCTCTCCATCTCTCTGACACACGTAACTAACGATTGTTTGCCAATTATCCCGCAATTGTAATACAGTAGTAAAAACTGATTTGCCCTGCATTTTTGTGCACAGAACTGTTGATTTCTCCCTAGCTCACCGCATCTAGGTTTCCTACGGAGGAGCATTGACGCTTCACACAAGAGCCTCTCACAAGTTAGAAAGAAAAAACAAAGCCAATCGGTTTAGCGATGTGTGTTGAGCAGGCAGGACTCAGATATATGAACCGTTTGTGTACCATGAATTGCGCATTTTTCTCAGAATGCTCTTGTAAGAGATTTTAATGTAAATAAGATGTTTACTGATTAAATAAAATAAGCCTAATACATAAAAAACACAAGACACAACCGGACAACAGTGGTTATACATAAATATATTTTAAGTTTTAATCGAAATTATTGCTAGGGACAAATCAGTGTCACTGGATATTGGTAAGGACACGTCCCTAGTGTCCCTACTACTGGGCTTAACACAGACATGACAGAGACACGGTGGAACAGTTACCTGTTATATGATCGTTGACTTGGCAACTTAACAACCATTTTCCAGGTGTTCTCGGGATCATTGTTGCGGTGACAAAAGTCGCAGGAAAGAGACTAAGAACATCTGTGCGGTGCATGCGATCCATGAGGGTGTGTCCATGGAAATAAGCGGAATGAATGTCCACTTCATTGCCAATGCCAAAGAGATGCCAAGATACAGGATCCCCAACACACACTTTCAGTGAAGGCAAATTCCCATAAACATATCCATTGATTGCTAATGAGAAAATACAAGAAAAAGTTGAAAAAGTGACATTGAAGAAAAAAAGGATATGAGATTACACAAGTTTTATAATTAGATACCAAAAAATACCCAATAATTCTGCATATTATTGACTAAAATAATAACATTTGATCCTTAGAAATTAAAATCACAAACAACTGCAATGGAATGTTAGAGTGCAGCCAACTTTAGATATCAAAAGGACAACTAAACTTTGCTGAATGCTTTTGTCCCAAAGTGGAACAGATACAGAAGGTACTTTTCATGAAAATGTCATGCGCTAAAATTACATCAGCTAAAAATTACATCATGGAATTGAATGTGCTACAATGCAATGTAAGCCTCTTTGAGTTAAAATTGTCTACCAAACACAAAAATCTAATTGTTTTAAGGCTGATTTAATTTTTTTATTGTTCTATGATAAAAAGAACATTCCTCAATAGAACACAAGGAGCAAAACCCAAATTGTTATGTATTAAGTTAAAGTTCAACCTTGAGACTTACAGTGCATAAGGTTGGACTCTCTGAAATCCTCATCTGCACTTTCCATAAGTTTTTCTGTTTCTTCTGGTTCAGAGCAAAATGTGTCAACATTCTCCTTCAAGTACCAGCTTAAGTTCTCATCCACCACACTGAACATCAAAATGAAATCTTCCACATCAGAGCGCTTATTGCTAGAGTTCAGAGTGCCTGAGATAAGAGGAGACAAAATATAATGAAAAGAATGAAATGAGGTATAAAGAGTAAATATAATGACAATTGAATTGGGAGGGAGAAGTGTTGATGTTAAGAGTAGTTGGTACTGTGAGATACTGCACAATCTTCTGTGGGTATTTTAACTATGGGAAACTGATTAACAGTTTATCAGGGGTTGTGTGAACCTCACCTTTCTTGCAGGTGAGCAGAGCTCCGATAAGCCCTGATGCAATGTCTTTAGGGGCATCTCCGTGTGAATGGTAAATCCAGGTGAGACAGCTGGCGTCAGCTTCAGTAGGGCCGTACTCGGGTCTGACCTCCCAGGTGTACGTCCAGCTCTGACCCGGACCCACCGCATCATCACTCTTATCACGACCGGAGGTGCCATCGGGATACAACGCTCCTAATATACAGAGTAGTGAATTCAAGTAAAAGCAAATGAGATTATCCAATCTGATTTATTTAATGATTCCTATTGTGAATTGACAATAGGGGGCATTTAATGGAAAACAAGATTTTCCTTGCTCTTTTAATGTAAAAGGTTACATGAACAGCAACCCTTCGCCGTAGTCCACCCAGACTTTAAATGGAAGTTAAGATTATGCAAAATACATCATGCAGAAATATTCCCGGCACTGATAACCCCCACTTCAAAAGTTTACATAATAATGTCTATTAAGCATTAACTAACTTCTTTAACTCTAAAGTCTATTCAGCATTAAGTAACTTCTTTAACTCTTAAGTCTATTCAGCATTAAGTAACTTCTTTAACTCTTAAGTCTATTCAGCATTAAGTAACTTCTTTAACTCTAAAGTCTATTCAGCATTAAGTAACTTCCACATAACAAAGTGTGTGCTTTTCTAAACACTGTTACAAAGACCACAAACTCACACAAAAAGCCAAGAGTCAAACGGACCAACTCAAGAACACGCTCATCACCAAAATGGTGACCAAATGATTTTCAATAAAAAAATTCAGCATCTAAACCTGTTAATTCTTAATAATTTCTGTTTCCAATAGACAAAAAATGTTAAATTGGTTCAACTACAAAAGATTTGTCACAGAATAGTTGCATCTCTCCAGAAAACAAATAATGTAAAGTTGACTCAACGTTCTTGTTGTTTTTGTGTCACAGACAACTTATTTTTATTTTTTTATTATTTACAAAAGTTGAGTCAACAAGAAAAATATATATATATATTGTTTTTTTGGTAGGCTATAAGCTTACATTTTTTTTTACAGTGTGGTGAAAGTAAAAAGCCTTTAATTAACTGGGTATATCATTAAAAACAATTAAAAAGTTTAGATCTACATGTTGTTGTTTTTTTCTATATATTATATCTTAGCACACATTTTAACAGTTCATTATTTCAGCTATGAAAGTGGTTGCTTCCGGTAGCATTTATTATAAAGATTCAAGTTGTCTCAAGTTATTTCTGTGTGTTGCCCTTTGAACTGCTCAGTAAAAACTTGCATTTTGACGCTTTGCTGCATACTTTTTGTTTATTGCTCTGTTATTGATTTAGAGGATGTGTTTCAAGAGACTCAGTCGCTGTCCTTACTCATGTATAAACAAAGACTGCCAGCAAGATAAGCAGAAGGAAATGGATGAAAAAAAGGGAACTGATAGAGAGAGATAATTTTCTAACCTTCGGAATCCTTCTTGTAGAACACTCCGTGTGGGTGAAGAGAATAAGCTCTCCTTGCGAAGTTCTTCAAATGCACCACCACGACATCATCGACCTCAGCGCGTAAAATAGGTCCAAGGAAGCCAAGCCACGCAGGTTTAGGTATTTCTTGGGAATAAGAGTCATCGGTGTACTGTCTGTACACAGCCTTTTTGTAAACACTTCCTATTCGGGTAGGGCCCTTTGACAGAAAAACTGATGCGTGTCTGTTACAGAAAGGGGTTTAGGGAAAATCGAAATTAAGTCGGTTAGTTTAAAATGATAAAATCTACAATTGGTCGTGCTGTTGTTATTATATGCCTTTACTGTGTACAGTTCAGGATCCATTTTAATAATAGCCTAATACATGCTATCAGAATCAACATTAGCCTACATCACCATGCACTCAAAAAAGAATACGTTGATTTTTTTTGTAGCATACAATATTGAAAAGTAAAAAAAAAAGTAATGTAAAATGTGACCAATACTGTCATGTTTTACTATTACTGGTAAATAGATATGTGTCAACACACAAACTTACTCGTTTAGAGCAGTGTTGACAAGGTTTCCTTCTGGTGCGTAATTCCAGTTTTCCTCTCTTATGCCGATATAATATGTCCTGTGTATACACTCGGCACGCTGTAGCGCGATCACAGCCGTCACTAAAGCGAACAGCACAGACTTCATCGCTTATAGCTGAAACACACACACTGACACACACACTCACGCATGTATAACCATCCGTGGCATATCAGAAAGAGACGCACGTAAATGCCAGCGCGCAGAGATTTTTTCCCGACACGTTTTTCCTGAAACTATGTGACACTATAGAGATCCACATACAAAGCTCGCTGTCAGAGTGAAAAAAAAAAACGCTAAAAACGAAACCGAAAGTGGGCGTAAACTGCAGCAAAAATACATGACTCACCAGCCGTTAGAGGACCGGTTTATCAAGTGAAACGCTGCTGGCTTTCCTCTTAACAAAGAGACTTTTTAAACTAGCCAAGAGCGATGACGCAGCGTGCTGGACAACCAAACAAGCATTGGCCTCATTGGGCACCGCGCTTTGAATCTAGGACCCTCGTTTGCTCTGTTTGTTTTTGTGCCACAGCTGAGTAAAAATATGATTCTGATTATCAAAATGTATATAACTTTCTATATAACATAACTTTCTCACAATTATGACTTAATGTCTCGTTATATTGAGAAACTTTCTCAGATAGAGTTTAGTAGTAGGGGAGAGTGCGGTCAGATGACCCACTCCCTTATCTTGTAACCTTACGCTTTTATTGCCACGTGACCATTTTGAAACCACATATAATTTCTGCCAGACTGTGACAAGGAGAAACAGGAGTGGAAGGCACCCATTTACTTTAAAAACAGTTTTTGGCTTGACAAAGTAAAATGTTAGCATAACATATGTAATGGCTGTATCATTTATTTTTTCCTAACATTTCATATTTATATATTCAAAATGTTATATTTAGAACATTAATCTCATAGCATTATTTTAGCAATTGCAATTACAGTGTAAATTATGATGAATAGTAAGATGAACTTTATTGATACTGATTTCGTTAAATCGGTATAACAGCCCTATAGTTTAATTCATTAAATTATTACTTAAAAAAAAGTATTAAGGAGTGCCCTTTTTTTCACTTGAGCACCTACCCATCAAAATGTCTGTGCACGGCCCTGTTCCTAACCCTATCCCTAAACCTAACTTATCCCTAAAATTAGAGGGAAATTATATGTGAATATAACACTGAAGCACCTAACTCTGGTTGTGAGCTTAAATTTGACATAAACTGTAAACTTCTCCCTCAAATCTGATTGGTTGATTGGAATGTTGTTCCAGGATCAATAAAGATGTTGATCCAGGAATATGTTGCACTTGGTGAAGTTCACAGCAGTCTGGACGGTCCCGCTGTTTTGTGCATGCTTAGATAAAAGAACATTTTTAATTACTCATATTTTACTCAGTATTATGAGAAACTAAGTCATAATTACGATAACATTTTCATTACTGTGACATAGGGGGAGAGTGGGGTAGGATGAACCATTTTTTACTTATGTGTTTCTCAAGGAGAAAATTAGTCAGAAGTAAAATAAAAGTATCTAAGGTAATTTTAGGATGTTTCCTATCATTTTAAATGATCAGAATGCATCTATGACAAAGGGTGCTAAAAATATGGCTTCTAATAAAAAAAGTGTTCCTGTGGCTCAATTTGCCCCAGGTTAGGGGTAAGTTGATATTTTTATCTTTCATTAATGCTAATTTAAACAACTTAAAACCAACCAAATTACAAATTGTTTGCATTTCTGAAACAATATGTTGAACACCAAAGTTGTAACCTTCCCAAAACAGACTAAACAGAGAGTTTGTTGAGTAAAATTAAATAAAAATGGAATTAGAATGAATGAATAAATGTCACTGAAACAAATAAACATTTAGGTCAAAATGTTCTTGGCATTGTAGTTTTTCTGCAATGTCAAACATGTTAGGCCATTACGGACTACAGGTGGAATATAAATATATGATTGAGCATCTTTTGGTTCTTATCAGAGAAGGATATGGTGTACTTGTAGTTGTTTAAATAAACTCAAACTTAAAAAAAATGCTAAACTAAATCAGTTGCGTAATATTACATTGAACTTATACTAGTTTATACTTCAGAGAATTAACTTAACTACAGTGCCTTATGGCGGGGTAAGTTAGTTAGTTAGTTAGTTAGTTAGTTAAGCTTTATTATCCCCCATGGGGCACTTTAGTTTACAGCCAGCAGTCACATACAACATACCATCGACACAAAACAAAGAACACATTCTAAAACAATACAATAAATATACTCATTCACTCATTCATTTAAAAGACTAATCGCTCTGGGGATCATGGACTTCTTGAACCTGTTGGTGTTACCCCGTGGAACTTTATAACGACGCCCGGAAGGAAGCAGTAAAAACTCTTGACACAACGGATGAGATGGGTCAGCAATAATAGCCTTACACTGTAAAAAAATTGCTGTAGTTATGCAGCTGTTTGCCAGTAACTTACTGTAGATTTAAATTGATGTATATTTACTGGCAACAGTTTGTTCAAAGTTAAATGAACATTAAACATTAACAAGTCTTTGTCTTTACAGAATAAAAAAAAATAACAATCTAATGCAAAGCATTCTGGGAACCAGAAATTTTCATCAACCTTTTTGTGTTTTTTTTCCTTTAGATTTTGGTTCCCAGAATGCTTTGCATGAGGCTGTTATTTTAGTTTTATTCTGTAAAGATAAAGACTTGTTAATGTTTAAAGTTCATTTAACTTTGAACAAACTGTTGCCAGTAAATAACATCAATTTAAATCTACAGTAAGTTACTGGCAAGCAGCTGCCAGTAATACTGTAATTTCTAAAGATTTTTTTTACAGTGTAGCCTTCCTCAAACATCTGACCCTGTACACCTCGCTAAGGTCATTTAAGGCAATCTTACTACACACTTTGACAACATCAAGTAAGTTAAAACACTGGCTCAATTTATCCCACAGCATTTGGCTTACTTTGCCCCATAACTGCCATTTTGGACAAAACTAGCTAGCTTACCAATTCATGCTAATATTTAGCTAAAGGATTTGCATGGTTTTATACATTGCTAAATCATACATATTTTTAGACCTGGACAATATGCTTTTTATGTAACTAAAACAAGTTGGTCGGTACAAGTCATATTAAGTGAATCATAGTGAATCATCATTCATTCAACCGATTTGTTCAAACCCTCTGATTCATTCATGAAAAAAGCTAGTGTCCACTGACTTTATGAAGGAGTCATAGTATGAAGATAAAATGATGCCATAAAGAATCACATCGCGGCAGGGTAAGATTTGTGGAAGTGAACATAAGGTTGTAAGCCTAAATTAAATTTGCATGCGCAAGAGAAGCTTTGTAAATATGTAAACCACGTTTCAAGCATAAGAAAAAAAATATTTGCAGCATTTTACTGACTTTAGTAAGTATAATTCATGTATTGTGAAACTGCAGCTTGTTTAAGCTAACCACCGTGTAACCAGACAGTGACTGCAGTTATGGCCACTGTGTGGCAAAAAGAATGTGGCAGCATGAAAATCACACAAAACTCATCTAAAATAGGAAAGAGCTTTGCGATTGACTGTAAAGATAGAATTGACAAAACATCTGAGGTATATTTTTACAGACTGCTGTAAGCTACAGGACAGAGACGCAAATGGATCGCTGCAATTCACAGGAACAACGGGACTCCAGAGGTGGATTTGCAGTTATCATTGTGTCAATATGCTGATTGTAAAGCAAACATCAGTGAGCGTAAGGGTTATCAGCTAAATGAAACAAAAAGTAATAAAATGCAAATCAACATTACAAAGAATTGCATCATCACACAATCGTTGTGTCATTTCAGTGGAATATGGTGACAACTGGCCACAAAACTAACAAAACGTAATATAAGCAGAGGCATCATGACAGCGCTCAGACCAAAGCATGCAAAGCAGCGACAGACACTTCCGCATATGTAATATAATAATAAATCATATCATTAGACTGGCACAGCATCCGATTAAATGTTTGCAACAGACCTTATTAAACTTGTGATTTGGGAAACATGTAATTATTATGCAGAATTACAGCAAATGTGCATGGTCGCTGAATTAATAAATTTAAAGACTGACCAGTAATGTGTTCTCAAAAGCTTAAAATTTAAAACAGTGGCAGCGGCGACCAGAATAAAATCACGTAACCTATTAGACTTTAAATAACTTACCCAAACATCAATTACAGCAGTAAGCTTGAGCTTCTTGATTGAGGCTGTCATCCAGTGCTATCGCTTATAATTGCTGGCATTGAAATGCATTAAAAAGCTTTGGCTTTCAGCACATAATTAAGCTCTGGTAGATCTTCCTTTTTCGATTAACTACAGCTTTCCTTTAAAAGTTAAATATGAAAAAGGCGTGGATAATAAATTAACAACGATGTACCTCCTCATTAATATTGCTTGCGGTTTTAAGTGAATTGCGCAAGCTATTTTATCAGCTTTTTTAACATTAGAACTGATGAATTTTTATTAAAGTTTTTCATTTTTAAACTATTATTTAAAAGTTTGTAAATATTATTTTTTTACAATATTTTAGGCCTTCTCTGGCAGATCCCTTCTGCTTCAGAGTTATAATATATTTATAAGTTATAAGAGTTATAAGTTATAAAATATCCTGGCTCTTCCAAGCTTTATAATGGGAGTAAATGGTAGGCTACCTTAGATTTTGAAGTCCAAAAAAGCATAAAAGTAAAAAAAAAAAAAAAAAAGATAAAAGTAATCCACGTTTCAGGGGGTGAATAAAGCCTTCTGAAACGATGCTTCTTTCTATGAAAAATATACATATTTATAACTTTATAAACTATAATCACTGGCTTCCGGTAACGGCCGTACGAGAGTTGAATTGATTAGTGTTTATAAAGACAAGACAAATATGCCTTATTTCAATTATTCTTTGTAAAAATAAGTCATCAGTTATCTTTGCCAGTAATCAGTCTTCTTTTGCCTGCAATAAGATATATTATGGTCAACAATAGTACTGTAGTTGTGTAGTGTAAAATGTTGTATTACCATTTACTCTGAAGTTCCTTTTGAAGCAACTCTATCTTTAGTGCCAGTTTTTTCTTCTTTAAGTGGTCATGGTCTATTTCTCCCCTTAATTTTTTTTTTTTTTTAGGGAAATACTCTATTTTGTATCGAAGACGTTTATTTAGGGAACTGATCTCACTCTGTACCATTTCTTAACAAAACAATGAACGATACCTCCCTCATGTAACAAAAACCCCCGGAAATTACAACACCTCCCCCACCTCTGTATCACTTCTCTGTACAGACTCTTCTGTGGGCCTTTCTGTAGATGTGCACTCTTGTAATTCATGTTAAAGTCAGAAATAACAGGAGTATATACATGTAACGAATCAGAAGGCTGAGGCAGATCCATTTGCAACAACTTTAATAACTCAAAGGCAGTCAGAAATAATCTCAGGAATTCTTGGAATATAACTCAAAGACAGTCAGAAATAAACTCAGGAAGTCTCGGATGAGGTTGCGCAGGCAGTAGGAAGAAACCAGGCTGGGAGTCGTAGGCAGGCGGCGTGCATGCAGCAAACTGGAACAGGCATAAAGGTCTGGGCTGGCGGCGAGCGTACATTAACCAGGGACAGGCAGAAAGGTCTAGGCAGGCGGCTTGAATCGGTGTCCGGATCAGGCAGAGGGTCGAGAGGAAGGCTGCAGGCAATCAGAGAAGGTTAGTATAGCGAGGATCAGAAATGCAGGTAATCTTGATACTCAGAAACGGCTCGGACATGCACACGTAGAGAGGCAATACTTCGCACTGAACATTGAGTTAATGAGGCAGATAAAGGCTGAGCAATGATTAACACAGAACAGGTGATGGTAGTCACAGCGCAAATGATGCATACTAATAAGAGAGTATGCAATACACTAGAACTCAGGAGAGGGCGCTCGTGGTTGAGAAATGATGGACTCAGGGAGACTGTACGCCGTAACAGAGCCCCCTCCCTGCGAGCGACTCATGGCGCGTGGATGCTGACGACGGCGGGGTCTGCCACGAGCACGAGGTGCAGGCTTGTCAGGATGAGTACGATGAAACTCTTGAGTGAGCAAGGGATCCAGAATGTCACCAGAATTGACCCAAGACCGTTCCTCTGGACTGAAGCCCTCCCAGTCAACCAAATACTGCAGAAATCCCCCCCGACGTCTGGAATCCAGTAGCTGATGAACACGGTAGGCTTCCTCACCCTCCACAATGATGGCTTGGGAGGATTGTTCAGCGGACTCTCCCCTCCTTTCCTCAGGGGGAGGTGTGGCGGGTTTGAGCAGTGAGACATGGAAAGTGGGAGATATTCGCAGATGCCTGGGCAGAGCTAAACGGAAGGATACTGGAGTTATCTGACGCAAGATCTTGTAAGGCCCCATGAATCTTGGACTGAGCTTCTTGCAAGGAAGGTTTAGACGTAGATTACGCGTGGATAACCATACCCATTGACCTGGCTGATACTCTGGGTTGGGACGGCGGTGACGATCAGCCTTCCTCTTACCACGGTTGACAGCCCGCTGAAGGTGTGTATGAGCCAGATTCCAGGTCTCCTCGCTCCGATTTACCCAGTCATTAACTGCGGGAACGTTCGTGGGCTCACCAGACCAGGGAAACAGGGGTGGTTGAAATCCGAGAACACACTGGAACAGAGTCAAGCCCGTGGAGTGTTTCTGAATGGAGTTCTGTGCGTATTCTGCCCACATAAGATACCGGCTCCAGTCCTTCTGATGGAGTTGGCAGTAGGACCGGAGGAAACGGGAGATCTCCTGGTTGAGTCGTTCTACCTGACCGTTGGCCTGAGGATGGTAGCCGGAGGTAAGACTCACGTTGACTTGGAGCATTTGGAAGAAGGCAGACCAGACTCGGGAAGTGAATTGAGGACCCCTGTCCGAGACGATGTCTTCAGGCAGACCATAAAACCGGAATACTAGATTACAGAGGTGTTCAGCTGTTTGCAAGGCTGTGGGAAGCTTACTGAGGGGTATGAGGCGGCAGGCCTTGGAGAAGCGGTCGATTACAGTGAGGATAGTGGTGTGTCCGTCAGATGGTGGCAGATCCGTAATAAAATCGATAGCAATATGAGACCAGGGTCGTTGAGGTATGGGCAGTGGTTGAAGTAAACCGGCAGGCATGAGATGGGAAGCTTTCTGGGTATTACAGGTTAGGCATTGGTGAACGAACCGACTGGCATCCTGGGACAAGGTTGACCACCAGAAGCGATTCTGAAGGAGATGGATGGTGGAGGTGATACCCGGGTGTCCGGAACTGGGCAGGGCATGAACATGCTTCAGCACTTCTTCTCGGAGAGCTTCGGGAACATAGAGTCTCCCCGGGGGGCATTCTGGAGGAGTCTCGGAGTCAGCGTTGGCCAGTTCGAGTTCGGTCTCGATGTCCCACCGTATGGGACTGATGATCAAATCAGGATCAAGAACGGCTTCAGGAGTCTGGGTGGTTACCTCAGAATCAAACTGACGAGACAAGGAATCCGCCTTGACGTTCTTTGAGCCCGGACGATAGGTGACTGTGAATTGGAAGCGAGAAAAGAACAGAGACCACCTGGCCTGACGGGGATTCAGCCGTTTAGCCGAGCGCAGGTACTCCAAGTTCTTGTGATCAGTCAGAACGATGAAAGGGTATGTGGAGCCTTCCAGCCAGTGCCTCCACTCCTCAAAGGCTGCCTTCATGGCCAGCAACTCACGATCACCCACATCGTAATTCCTCTCCGCTGGACTGAGCTTCCTGGAATAATAGGCGCAGGGGTACAATTTGGGAGGCGATCCTTGACGCTGAGACAGCACTGCACCCAGGCCGGTACTCGAGGCGTCCACTTCAACCACAAAAGGTGACTCTGGATCAGGATGATGCAGGATGGGGGCTGAGGTAAAAGCCTGTTTGAGACAGTTAAAGGCCCGGGCAGCCTCTTCACTCCAAGGCAGACGAGAAGTACCCTTGCGAACCAGCGCGGTCAGGGGTGCCGCCACCGTGCTGAACCCTCTGATAAAGCGACGATAAAAGTTTGCGAACCCTAGGAAGCGCTGCAGCTCCTTCAGAGTAGTGGGCTGGGGCCACTCCACCACTGCCCTTACCTTGCCATCCTCCATAGCCACACCCCCCGGACTGATGATGTAGCCCAAGAACGAGGTAGAGGTTTGGTGGAAGTCACACTTCTCCATTTTCGCGTAGAGCTGATACTGGATGAGCCTCTGTAGCACAGCACGAACGTGTTGGACATGAGCTTCTAGGGAGTCAGAGTAAACCAGAATGTCGTCAATATAGACGATGATGTGGCGTTGGAGCATGTCACGGAACACGTCATTAATGAAGGATTGGAATACAGCAGGACTGTTGGAAAGCCCGAACGGCATAACCAAGTATTCATAGTGCCCGGTACACGTAGAAAAGGCCGTCTTCCACTCATCTCCTTCGCGGATACGAACCAGGTTGTATGCACTTCGCAGGTCCAGCTTGGTATAGTATCTTGCTTTGCGGAGCAGCTCCAGTGCAGCCGGAACCAGAGGCAGAGGATAGCGAAATTTGATGGTGCGATCATTGAGCGCTCTGTAATCAATACATGGTCGGAGTCCTCCATCCTTCTTCTGAACGAAGAAAAATCCGGCTGAGGCGGGAGAAGTAGATGGTCGAATAAAACCCTTGGCGAGCTCCTCTTCAATGTATTTCTGCATGGCTTCAGTCTCAGGTTGAGACAGGGGGAAGATACGCCCCTTAGGTGGTGTGGCGTCAGGCAAGAAGTCAATGGCGCAGTCATAGGAACGATGAGGCGGCAGCTTAGTGGCCTTAGACTTACTGAAGGCTTCCACCAGGTCGTGGTACACAGCGGGGAGGCGATTAAGCGCGGTGTCACCGGGGGTCTCTCGGATGCTCCTCACAGGAAGTGGCTGAATGGAGGACAGGCAGTTAGAGAAGCAGCTTTTTCCCCAGCTGACGATCTGACCGGAGGTCTATTGCAGCAGTGGATCATGCTTACGGAGCCAGGGCAACCCCAAAATCACGGGAGTGTAAGGAGCTTGAAGAATATAGAATTGAATCAATTCGCTATGTAGCAGCCCGGTGCGCATACGCAACTCTTGAGACAGGTGAGTGACGTGACCGGTGCCCAGCGGTCTACCGTCAACAGCCTCGACAGAAAGGGGAGAAATGCATGGAATTAGAGTAATCCTATGTAGATTAGCAAATTCTCGTGACATGAAGTTCCCAGCTGCGCCAGAATCCAACAGTGCCGACGTGGAAACGGATTTACCGTTGACAGTAAATTCTATGGGAACTACTACACATGACTTAGGATTTAAACAGTCAAGGGTTAGACTCACCGCAGTACTATCTCTGTTGGCAGACCGACGTGGACAGTTTTGACGAACGTGGCCTTCCCCTCCACAGTACAAGCATAATCTCTGTGATCGGCGACGTTCTCTTTCCTCATCTGAAATATGAAAAGAGTTGATTTGCATGGGTTCACCTGAATCAGAAGGCATGGAACCGTGGTACCGTGGTGCGGGAAAACTGCGAGAGGTAGTGGAGCGCATGCCAGCGCGGCGTGAGCGCATCAGGTTATCAATCTGAATGGCGAGTTGAGCATACTGGTTGAAATCCCTTCCTTCATCGCGGCAAGCCAGCTCTGCCTGTAACACGTGACTCAGACCACGCCGGAAAATCACTTTGAGGGAATCATCAGTCCAGTTAATTCTGTAACGAATCAGAAGGCTGAGGCAGATCCATTTGCAACAACTTTAATAACTCAAAGGCAGTCAGAAATAATCTCAGGAATTCTTGGAATATAACTCAAAGACAGTCAGAAAAAAACTCAGGAAGTCTCGGATGAGGTTGCGCAGGCAGTAGGAAGAAACCAGGCTGGGAGTCGTAGGCAGGCGGCGTGCATGCAGCAAACTGGAACAGGCATAAAGGTCTGGGCTGGCGGCGAGCGTACATTAACCAGGGACAGGCAGAAAGGTCTAGGCAGGCGGCTTGAATCGGTGTCCGGATCAGGCAGAGGGTCGAGAGGAAGGCTGCAGGCAATCAGAGAAGGTTAGTATAGCGAGGATCAGAAATGCAGGTAATCTTGATACTCAGAAACGGCTCGGACATGCACACGTAGAGAGGCAATACTTCGCACTGAACATTGAGTTAATGAGGCAGATAAAGGCTGAGCAATGATTAACACAGAACAGGTGATGGTAGTCACAGCGCAAATGATGCATACTAATAAGAGAGTATGCAATACACTAGAACTCAGGAGAGGGCGCTCGTGGTTGAGAAATGATGGACTCAGGGAGACTGGACGCCGTAACAATACACATGAAGTCAAGTTATGCTTACCGGTACATCCTCCAAAGGAAAGTCATCTGAGAGTGTTTCTTTACTGTCCTGCGTAACAGAAACAAATGGGCATTACAAAGTGTTGCACTTTCTTTACTTTTGATGTAAAAAGTTAGAAAAAGTGAGGCTAGATAAGTTTCTTCATGATGGTGTTTCAGGCTTGACCTTAGTCTTAGCCCATCTTAACTGTAACCTTATGCCTCCTTGAACCAACCTTAAACCACTGTCATCTGATCGCAGTGCCGGCGGTATGGGGGGGCATTAGGGGGCAATGCCCCCCCAAATGTATTTGATGCCCCCCCAAATTGAATTATGATATAATTTACAAACTAATATCAGTTTAATTTAATTCACATTTCAGTGAGAAATAATAAAAATATATGTCTACAAACTGCCCATTAGCTGAAAATATAATAAAGCCAACATAAAACCACAGTGTGGCTCTGTGAGGAAACCCCCCTGCCGCCCCCCCAATCACGCACATTAAGGTTAATACATGAATGAAATGTCTTTCAGTTGGCGCGAGATTCCTGGCTGCATTCAAAACAAAGCAAAAAGATGAAAACGCTCCAAAAATGGACTTTAGAAAATGGTTCAAAACCACAGTTTGTCCTTCCTCGTCGATTAACGATAAAGGTAACTACATGATGCTTTTTAATAGTAGGCTACTGTAAACGCTTATGTTAGAGCAAAGCAGAATAAAGATGTGTAGCTTTTTTTTTCTCTTCCGACAGTGAGATAGCAGTTAAACTATATCCTGTCAGTGAGAGACGGTGTGCATGTTCAGTAGCTTTGTTTATAATAAAGCTGTGGTCAGAGTCGGTCTTGCAAATTTTTTGTATAGGCCTATTTAACCCTTATTTAATCAAGTTTCTTAAGAGTTGCACGTCTTGCAACAATGTGCAATGGTTTATGTGTTTATTGTATGGGTTGCATCACTTCATGGTAATAGCTAACAGAAAAGGCAGTAGCAATAATAAATATAGGATATCTGATATCCGAAAAAAAGTCCCCATACCTAGTGCCCACCCATTGAAAATAAATGCCCCCCTGCTGAGCGCAGTCTGGAGCCGGCTCTGTCTGATCGGATCTCATCTCGTCTCATGCTTTGTTTTTTGTCCTGAGTTTTAAACTCAGATGTTTGTCCAACCCTTTGGAGGAGTTCTGAACATATCATCTTTGGTTCAGGATGTGACCGTTTCTCTTCCTCTTACATAAATTACATGCTATCTGATTAGTCACATGGTCTCTTAACTTTCCCACTCTTACAGGGTATGATTTAGAAATTAATTTTATAATGAGAATACAATACATTTAACTCAGATTTGATTCATGCCATAATTCAAGAAATGAGAAATCATTCACGATGATATCACACACTCCATGCTTCCTATGGTACCTTTCCCACAGCTTTTAAGCAGGCTCGAGTAACCCCACTGCTTAAGAAACCCAATCTAAATCCAGCACATCTAACAAGTTACAGACCGGTATCTCTTCTTCCATTTGTCGCGAAAACACTTGAACGAGTTGTTTTCAACCAGATCTCCTCCTTTCTTACACAGAACAACCTCTTGGACGACAATCAGTCTGGTTTCAAAAGCGGACACTCAACCGAGACTGCCCTGCTCTCAGTAATTGAAGCTCTGAGACTGGCAAGAGCAGCTTCCAAATCCTCAGTCCTCATCCTGCTGGATCTGTCTGCTGCTTTTGACACAGTTAACCACCAGATCCTCCTGTCGATCCTAAAGATGAAGGGCATCTCGGGAACTGCACTCCAATGGTTCGAGTCTTACCTCTCAGGTAGGTCCTTTAGGGTGTCCTGGAGAGGTGTGGCATCTAAGACCCAACATCTAGCTACTGGGGTGCCTCAGGGCTCAGTGCTTGGACCACTCCTCTTCTCCATCTACATGACATCACTAGGATCTGTGATTCAGAAACATGGCTTTTCCTATCATTGCTACGCTGATGACACGCAACTCTACCTCTCATTCCAGCCTGACGATCCGACGGTAGCTGCTCGTATCTCAGCCTGCCTGACAGACATTTCTGGCTGGATGAAGGACCACCACCTTCAACTAAACCTTGCGAAGACAGAGCTACTTGTGGTCCCGGCCAACCCAACACTTCATCACAACTTCTCCATTCAGCTAGGCTCGTCATCCATAACTCCATCAAGGTCAGCTAGGAACCTCGGGGTTTTAATTGATGATCAGTTGAAATTCACAGACCACATTGCTAGAACTGCCCGGTCCTGCAGATTTGCCCTGCACAACATTAGGAGGATCAGGCCCTTCCTTACAGAGCATGCTACACAACTCCTTGTCCAAGCACTTGTTTTATCCAGACTGGACTATTGTAATGCTCTCCTGGCTGGTCTTCCAGCTTGCTCTGTCAAACCTCTACAATTGATCCAGAATGCTGCAGCCAGAGTAGTCTTTAATGAGCCAAAGAGAGCACACGTCACTCCTCTCCTCACAAAATTGCACTGGTTGCCAGTTGCCGCTCGCATTAAATTCAAGGCACTGACGTTTGCCTACAGAACAACCACTGGCACTGCTCCCTCTTACCTAAACTCATTACTTCAGACTTATGTGCCATCCAGAAACCTGCGCTCTGCTAGCGAATGTCGTCTTGTGGTACCATCTCAAAGAGGCACAAAATCTCTTTCTCGGACCTTTACCATGACTGTTCCCTGTTGGTGGAATGATCTGCCTAACTCAACCAGAGCTTCTGAGTCACTAGCCACTTTCAAGAAACTGCTGAAGACGTATCTTTTTTGGCAGCACTTGATTCAGTAGTATTAACACTTTCTCTTCTCCTCTATTCTTTGTTTGTCCTACTGTTAGTTTTAACTGCTTCTATTGTTCTCATTTGTAAGTCGCTTTGGATAAAAGCGTCTGCTAAATGAATAAATGTAAATGTAAATGTATGAACCATTAATAAATACTAAAAAGGACAGTGTTAGGGGCAGTGTTATGGGAGAGGTTGATTTAAAAGGACACTTCACCCATTAGCATTAAGCTTTGTATCGTTAGAAAACAAGTCATATTTATTTCCTTATAATGATGTAAAAATCGTCATTTTGCGGCATTCTAAGCAGGAAGTCCCATATATTTGTAGAGGGGTTGAGACTACAAACGCTAGTTCCTCATTTCTCCAGGGGGTGGGGCCCACTCACACTACAGACCTATTACAGATCAGTGGGTGGGACTTCACTTACTGAAACTAAAAACTATATCCTCCATCTTGTTTGGAAGCTAAGCTAACAATCGCTGTGGAGCCAGATGTGAAGTTACAATAATGGCAGAAGGTACTAAATATGATATGGAAGAAGAGGATTTTGAAAGTCTGATGCTCGAATCAGATGTTTGTGGCTACTTTTAGGAGCCGCAATATAGCGAAGAGCAGCTGAGGCTGATGGAGGAACAGGAGGCAGAAGACCTATGAAGGTATTTTTGGTGCAAATCAACTAAACGCCTGTGACAGTGAAATTTGTTGTTGAAATTTGTTGCCACACATGTGCATCAGTAAATTTGAAGTCACAGAGAGAAATGTTTTAAGAATTGCAAACGTGTAGACTTTTTTTCTCTTCCACAAACACAACACAACAGTTACACCTTCTCAAATTCTTAATTGCAGGGGCACAAATCCTATTCTACAAATCACAAATTAAGAAACTCGTACACTCACATTTTTGCTACAGTTGCTGCAGTGAATATGGTGCAAAACACATTTACACACCCGCGTCAAAAAATGTGAAGTCACGGAGAAATTTTGCTCATCTGCAAATCAGTATGTGAATTTATCCAATGAGAGTTGCACACTTGTAGAATATTTTCTCACAAATATCTTGTATATTTTTCTAGCACAAACACAAGTACATAACTACAGCTGCTTGAATCTGCTGCGACGAATCTCAAACACTGTTTTTCGCTTTCAAGTGACAAGTTTCGCGCACTCTCCCTTTTGCACCGTGAAATGTGGAGCAAAAGTGAGTTGTGCATCTGTAGAGGCTAGGGTTGGGTACCGAAACGCGGTGCCAATAGGGAACCGGTTCCGATGTAAACGGTAGTAACGAGACCGAATAAGAACGAAAATTTCGGTGCCTGATTTCAGTGCCTGACTTTTTTTTACCGCCCCCTGGTGGTCCGGCGTCAACTTGCGTGACGTCAGTGCCGCTACTCGGCACACTTGTTGAACCGATAGCGAGGGGATTAATGAAGATGCCGAAGGCAAAACGCTCCAAGGTTTGGCTGCATTTCACATGTAAACGCATTTCACATGTTACGCGTCAGAACGCCCTCTGGGTGTGCCGATTGTCTGAAGCCCATATAGAATCACGCCAATTCATTGGCTGATGGCACGGGCGCCGCCTCAACGCTCTTACGTCGTCATATTATATTGGAGCGCGTGCCATCTGCTCCTCAGATTTCTCTGCCGAAAAAGGAAGCTTGTCGGCTGCACGAGGAGCTTGGCAGCGAACGCAACGTCTCGTTCTATTCAGAGAACATAGGTTACACCAGTAACCAGAGACGTTCTCTTTCATAGGTTCACTCAACGCTGCGTAGCTAAGATGCAGTGGGAACGAAATACTGTACCAAACTCGCCAAGCTAAGCGCTGCCGTAACTAGTACAACGACCAGATAACTTACATGACTGGTTCAAGAAGACAAAACATGGGAACCTGTAGCCATGTCGAGATTAGATTACCCTGGTAGTAATCTCTATTAATCTCCAGTATTATTACATTGTTTGATACAATATTGTTTTATTTGATATTAGATATTATGTAAATGTGAATTTTTTATTTTATATTGGTTTATTTATTATTACCATATGTTACTTGTATTTACATTGTTTAAAGATTTAAGTTAATATTGTGTCCAGTTTGGCCCTGTAAATAAAAGGGTATTATTTTTTGACAAAGTGTGTGCAGTTTCGTTTACTTAAGTACCAGTTCAAGAACCATTTAAGCACCGTAACCGTTTAAAAAATCCCGAGTAGGTACTGGTATCGGATAAAACCCAACCGATACCCAACCCTAGTAGAGGCAGTGGGCGGAGCCTATATGAATATTCATGAGTTTCACGAGCATGCGCGTGGAACTGCTCATTTTAGTTCACGCTCCTCGTTTCTCAGCAGCAGGTTTAGTGGATTATTTAAAAAAAGGTCCATCTGCTGCAAATAATTTCAATGATGGCAATTTCTCCTGGACGATATCTCTGAATCAGACAAGGACAAGGACGTTTGTGTTATGATGTGAACCATCCTAGTTTCGCACCGCATATGTTCTGACTGAACATCCCAGTATCATGCAATCCCTCACCATTTCGAAAGAAATACAAACGAGGAGTAATTCACTAATGAGTTTGCCAACTAACTAGAAATTTTGTGTGAAATGAATTTCAAGCTCTGGTGGTAGCTAGCCTTGTAGACGGAAGAGTGATTTCTCTGATAGGCGGATACCTCATAGGTACTGTTCTGGATTAATGGGAGTGGCTTGCGGAGCTTTGCTATGTGGTGCATTGTGAAATTTGTTTTCTTTCATACAAATGCGCCCTAAAGTTATTTTCTGTCTTTCCTCGGTCAAGAAGGCACAAAATTCTACATTTATTTTACATTTCGACTACATGACCCACTTTCAATAAAGATTAATGTTGAAATGTTTGAAATGCTCCTTTAATCTGTGATTCAACTTATTGAAACAAAGTACAAAGATAACTATTTCTTTATCAATATAATCTTCTATCTGAATCAGAACAAAATTGTGTAGACTATTTTGATGGATTTCTTGATTAATCATATCTAACATTACTTTTCCTTGCAGGAATAACATTCATATGCTTTTGAAACCTAAATGTTTCCAAACACTTTTGTCAAAGTCACTCAGTCAGTGTGTGTGAATCATCTCCGAACATAACAAAAGGGGAAATTAAACTAGACATGTCTAAATTTATAAACTTATGACTTTGAGTAACAAAGTGAAGTAAATCAAGAAATCGGAGTTTGCTTCTACCTAGTCACAGAAGGGTTTGCTAGAAGAACCAATTATGAAGAACCAATAATAGTGTAGGAAAATTATGTAATGTATCATGTCACCTTTGCCATGCTCCTATCCTATAAAAAAACTGTTGTATTCTTTTATTCTGGTGGGTTTCTCTCTGAAATTGGTCTAAGGTCCTCCGGCATGATTAAAGCATATTCAAAGGCATTGTCTGGAGTCTGTTCATTTATTGCTGTTCAGCAGGTCAGTGGAACACTAGAGACCTTATTCCCAAGTGATAGTGTTAAAAAAGGAACGAGACGTCGTTCGACTCAGTGTGAGACTCTAGGGTAGGGTTAGATGAGGTCAGGTAACTATAATTCTTAAGAATTGTATGCGGTCAGAGTAGCTACACTTAGGCGTCAACCAACACGGTCAGAGGAGAAGTCACCCGAGTATAATTTTGCAGGTTTCAGGGACACTTGGATAACTTAAGTCAGGTGCTTAGGGGAAAAATCGACCACACTATTCACTCACCTGTTGCATCATTTCCTCCCTCCAGTAGACGTTCCTTACTTCTGATTCAATTGGCCTATACTGAACGTCATCACTGGGCGTAGCACGTCAGTTACATGCTACAGTACAGTAATTATGTTCGGTTGGCGTCAAACTCCTACTTCTGTATGCAATTACACGTCCCTCTCCCTGTTGGAGTTGGGACAGCACAGCCCCGATTCCAAAGTTGCTGGCGTCTGTGTCAAGAATGAGATCCCCACTGTACATAGGGTAGCCCAGAACAGGGGCAGTGATGAGTAGCTCCTTCAGTTTATTGAAGGCCTGCTGATTCTCTAGAGTCTAGTGGAATCAAGCAAGTTTCCTTAGGAGGTTGTAAAGGGGTTTGGCAACTGAGGCAAAGTCTTTGACAAATCGCTGGAAGTAGGATGCCAGTCCAACGAATTGTTGGACTTCATTAACATTTGTGGGCTGTAGCCATTCCTTCATTTTCTGCACTTTCGCAGGGTCAGTGGTAATACCCCGCTCTGAGACAATGTGTCCCAGGTAGGCCACCTGATGGCGGAAGAGACAACACTTGTTGGGTTTCAGTTTTAGGTTGGCTTGGTGCGGCCTCTCGAACACTTGTGATAGTCATTGAAGCATTTCCTTCAAATCTTCCCCAGCTCAATGATGTCGTCTAAGTAGACTAGGCAGATCTCCCACGGCATTCCAGCTAAGACATGATCCATTAAGCGCTGGCATCACGTTCCCCTCAAACAGCCCCTTCCTGCTGCAGAATGCGGCGGACTGTCTCACCCCAGGAGTCAGATCCTCTTGCCAATAGCTTGGGACGAGGTCTAATGTGCTGAACCATTTCGCCGCAGACAGGGTGTCCTGAATTCGTGGGAGCGGGTAAGTGTCCTTGATAGTGCGCTCATTCAGAACCCTCTAGTCTTTGCAAAATTGGTAGATCTGGTCTTTTTTTTGCACCATTACGATGGGTGAAGCCAAGTTGCTATTGCTCGGGGAGGCTAAACCAGTGTTGAGATTTTGTTGAATTTGCTCATCTGCACTTTTCTGCTTCCCAAAGGCTGTTTACAGGTGGACCAGGCCGGGATTGAATGTCATATTGCACTAAGCTAGTGGGTCCTGTAGAGAAGACATCGCTGTAGGCATTAAGCAACTAAGCTCAACCAGCTCACGCTGCTCTGTCTCTTCCAGCTTCGTTGTGTTCTCTGCATACAAGGACTTAAGATGACTTGGGACTACAGCAGGCATTGGATCTGAAGAGGGTATTTTGGGGTTCGTGGCCCGAACCACATTAGCAAGCTGGAGGACTCCAGCAATAACTCCCTTCTTCACCTTCACAGCGATGGTACCTGGGTTATATAGTCTGATGGGGATTTGATTACTTGAATGGGCATCAACTAAAATTTGTGCCACCATTACCTGGTGCTTTTTAACAAACCATTTAGTTGGGCTCAACAGCACAATACTGCACCTGCTCCCAGAAATGCACATTAGCTGGAATAATGTATTCACGTCCTGCCTCAAGGACAGCTGTGCGTGCTTTCCAAACTACATGTACTCGCGGTTTGTTCCTCGGGTTGATGTATGTTATCTGCTCACCGAATTTTTCTGGCTGCCAAAGTCAAGGCGTGCTCGTGCTTGTTCTAAGAATGGATGCCTCAAGATGGCTTCAGTGCCCTGAGCTACATCTGCCACGATGAAATTGACACTGAAATTTAAACTCTGATTTTAAATGTTTCTGTTTGCACCTTAAGGTTGATGATCACTTTCACTCTGTTCAGGGCATTCTTGCAACACGGTACGATTCACATGTATCTTTTGTTCTGTTAACCAGTTTTTCGGTCTTGTCGTTTGATGTTTTTCTCTCGTGTCTCTGTCCTCTGCCCAATTGTTCTGTTGGATTCTCTGACTGTTTGATCAACGAATATCCCGGTGACGGCTTCACGTATCTATAGTGACTCAGCCTTCAGGAATTCCCCCTGCTTTGGTGGCCAGTCTGGACTGATCTTTATCAACTGATGCCTGTCACATCATGGACAGAGATTAATTCTGTTTGCTTGCTGTTTGTTTGGACTTTGACTTCTGATCTGGCTGATTTTCCTCCTTGCTTTTCCCTTGGAACAGAAGTTTTGTGGACTGATTATCTGGTTTTCGACTATTGCCTGGACTCTGATTATTCTCTGTTCTATTTAGTTGAATCTGGCCCTGAGCTCTACGGCACGTTGTCAGTTATTTGAACCTAATTAATAAAGATTATTCAGCATTTCTCTTCTTTTGGGTCCTTCATCACCGGAAACCTGACAGATATCATGTTCAACGGTAGCCTACAAGACATCAGGAAAATTTGAGATACGGACCATGTGCCGTCACAATAGATTGTTAAAAACTGTTCAGTATTCTTGCCTCATTTTAGAATAAATAAATCTAAATTGTAGAACAAGTTTTCACAGAAGAGTTATTTTCAATGTTTTCCACTGGTCAAATAATATTTAATAATTACTTTAAACAAATTAAATTAGTCCAATTTTGCCTATAAGGTAGGCTAACAGTAGAATGGAAACAGTAGTAGTATGGATTTTTTTGCAGTGTAAATAGCTAGCAGTTCTCTTGCAGTTATATGATAATCCGGTGTCTGAAGTAAAATGCTCAAAACATCTCCTCAGAAAAGTCAGCATATTTATATTTGATCTGTGTGAATTACAGAAATATAAGACTTGCTAGACCTACTTTTAGCTACCAAGCAACCTTTCCACAAGGATAGATTGGTTTTATTTTTGTGACTTGTGCTGCACAGTCCTGGTTAGACCGTGTGTGTGTGTGTGTGTGTGTGTGTGTGTGTGTGTGTGTGTGTGTGTGTGTGTGTGTGTGTGTGTGTGTGTGTGTGTGTGTGTGTGTGTGTGTGTGTGTGTGTGTGTGTGTGTGTGTTGTAGTAAAGAGAGAGAAATGGAGAAGGAAGTGTGTGTGAGGTGGACCTGGTCACCACAGACCCGAATCTTCTCATCTGTTGCTACTGTCATATGCTGGACAGTCTCTTCATGTGGCACTTTATGTTTGGCACATTGTATGGGTCACTATATCATAACAAGGTAATACAATGTGTAATCAAGTGATGACTGATTAACAGTAATGTGAATGCTAAATGCCCTAATACCTGTTGATACTACAACAATGCAAAGTATATGCTCTTAACCTTGCAGTTTTTCACATATCATGTAATACTCAATTTCTCCATTTCTTTGCACAAAACTCTCTTTACAGTGCCATTTAATGGTTTATTTTTCAAAAACAATTCCTGGGGGGGGAATCATACTTTAGCTATGACAATGAGACATCCACTCTTGCATTGTGTGTTTGTGCATTATGGGGGCGGAGCAATGAAGGGAGGGGTGTGTTTTTTGGGTTTTTCTTGGATTTCAAATATCAAGTGTTTCTCTTTCTGGGAAACGCTTACTGCACTTTTCCTTTAAATGACAGAATTCGACTACAAAAGTGTTTTGACTAAATGAAAAGAAACTCTACAATTAAAGTTCAGTTGCTCCACTTGTTTAGTTTTTTGTTAGCCTATTTGTTGTTATAGTCACATTTTTAATATGTTGTAGATGTGTCAATAAACAAGGTGCTTTTCTAATTTCCAATTATGATAAATCAGCAATGGCCCACTTTACCTGATACCTGATCATTTGTCTGGAGTGCCTCAGAATGACCTCAGAATGTTTATTGGTATATACCCACCAAATAATCAATTATATGAACTGAATTTAAACAGTTCAACCTTAAAGTTAACAAAGGTAATAAATAAAAGAAACAAAATAACTTTTGTGTATCTAAGTTAAAGTGGCCAACTTTACCTGAATTCACCCTACCGGTTGGTTCTGATTCTCATCCAGGCAACACTATTTACTTCTCAAACTGGAAACCCATGAGTTCATGTATCTTGTATCAATCTGTGCTTTCTGGCTGGATTCAACTTAACATACTTCCATTTTACCATGTCTGCCATGAGCCTAAGATAGTTATTTGGCGCCATCTTTCTTCTCAAAGTGGTTACAGACAAAAACAAAACAAAAACAAAAAGCCTCAGAGAACATCAGCTGGAACACTGTTTGTTTTTTACATTACCTTTCAAAAACTAACTATTGAAAACATGTAATTTTTCCATGTTTATTTTATTTTTAGAAATAAAAATGATTAAATAAAAAATAAAATATTCTCTCATTCTACAAAAATAAAAATAATTTTCAATAATTATTCTTGTTCTTTATAATATACAACTGGCAATTTGCTATTCAACAGCAGAACATCTATTGTTGGGGGTAATTTCTACTTGCGATTAATTAATTGACACATCATGTAATTAATTAGATTAAATTTTTTAATGTATTGACGCTAATTACACATTGTTTTAAATAAAGGGTAGAAGAAAAACCATCACAAACTTTTTAAAATGTTTTTTCGGTGTGTATTTGCATGTGTACAGTATATCTTTATCTAAATCTATAGTACATGCATTTAATAGATTGAAGTTATACATTGAACTGGCCCAGCATCATAGGGGCAACAGGTGCTAGCTCCTCCCTGTGGCTGCCTGAGGTAATTACACTCACAGTACCAGCGGTGTGGGGGAACCGACGGCTGTTGAGGGAAGTGAACTGTGACCGGAGGAGTAAGAACCTGGATGGGAAGGATCCTCTCACGAGCCCAGTCCATATCCATGAAACTCCCTTCTGCCACCACACACTTTTCTCAATAGTGAGAAGCCTGGGCTCCCACCCAGACCCTGCATCTTCACTCCAGAGCCTTCTTAACTCTTCTCCACCGTCGAGATCAACACTTCCAGTTATGTTTCCACTTCAGCCTGGCACGGCACAATTACAAACCGTTCTCTATCAGCTGACCGTACCGAACCATGCTGGTAGAACGCCTGTAGTGACGTCGCCACTCAGGATTGGTCACTTGTCAGTTGCCCGGCTACAAGTTTCTTAATAGCTAGCTAAGAATGCTATTTGAGCGAACTAAATGAAAGAATCTGTAATGCGGTCGCTATTTACATCTCATATCATCAGTAAACCATTCTCTATTGTATAAAGTGAAACACATGAGTGGACGACGGAATTGCAGAAGTTGTGCAAGCATGTCCACATCACTATGATCAGATGCTTTTCTGCTGTTCTTTCACTTCTGCATTTCTGTTGTGTTTGTTGTGTTATTGAGAGGAAAGCTTGCAAGCCCATACTTATATATTCATTTGAATGCCACTCTTTGTAAGTGAGCTCTAGGCCCTGTTTGCACCTGTATGAAGATGCGTTTAGGTCGATCGGATACATACTCGTTTACACCTCGTGTTTTAATCCGTCTCTTTTGTCCACTTTCAACCACTTCTGTCCTGATTTCTACTATGGTAGGGTAAATGTATGGCTTTTTCAGATTGTTCAATCTAATGGACCAAATAAGCTCATGCAATTTACATATACAACCGGAGAGGACAGAAAAACATATGGAGAGCATCAGCCTTAGTTTTTCCTCTGACAGCCACAAGACCAGCCGAACACTGCGAGTGTGTGTTAGAAACCAGGAAGCGAGAGAGAACATTGTGCTTGGAATGCAGGGCTCTCAAGTCTCGAGACACACGCATTTCAACCCGTTCACACGCCACACCTTGTATTTCTCACGCAGAGGAGTAAGGGAACTTGTCCCGCTATACAATTAATGGACGAGGCGCAGGCAAACGGAGGGAAGTTCTCTGCCGAGTTCATAGCATCTGTCTCGAGCTTTACAGAGTTAAATGCTAGCTACCAGCCAATCAGAAATTAGAATTAGTTGTTTCCGGGTAAATTATGTGTTCCCGCTGCAAGCACGTTCGTTACTAGACAACACGCGCACACACGGAGTGGAAGTTGAAAGAGCACGATCTGATGAATGCGGTTTGCGGAAAACTTCATTTTTTTATTTTTTTTTAGCATTTTGATTTTAGGATTCCTGGACGATATCTCTTGCCTGTGATTAAAGACAGTGAGAGCTGATGTTGAGGAGTATAGCCAAATTCGTGCTAAATTATTTTTGATGCATTCAAAAACTCTCCAACTGCTTTTAAAGGGGTAATCGGATGCAAAATACACTTTTATATGGTGTTTGCAAATAAATGTGTCTTTGCAGTGTGTGGACACAATCACCATGCAATGAAAAAAATCCATTCACTTTTTTTTAATCCTCAAAAAGCCAAAAAGTTGTTGCTCATTATCATTTAAAGAGACATGCACCGCAACGGGTCACTGTGAACAGCTGTTTTTGAAGAGGTAAAAAGGGTGTTGTTTTACACAACCATTGAGAAATTTTGACCAAAGTATGTTACAAACTTTACATGAAGACCCAAAAGAATCATACCAACTTGTGGAAAATGGGCATCCGATGACCCCTGTAAAGGTGACCGGTTTGGGTCTTGACATACATGCTCAGGGCAAGTTGTTATGACACAATGTTATGTACATTGAGCACTGATGATCAGTTGGCTTGTTTGGGGTCAAATTTATTTTTATTTTTCAATAAATTTGTATTTTTTTAATATAACTATTTATTTTACTTGGATGAATTTGTCTTTTAATTCAGATTTAACAATTGTTATAATTTCCATTTGTGCTGGTCAATTATGAACAATAGGCAAAATTGACCTGCTAGCAAAAATTGAAGCGAATTTGGTTGGGTCGAGGGACCGCTGCTGCAAATATTTGGGTGGCTCCTCCCCTAAATCTCACTCTAAACTTTTGATAAAACTTGAGAGCCCTGTGGAATGTTTTTCATCTTCAAACCAAACAGACAAAGATTAAATCCTGTCTGACTAGCGCTTCTCCTAATGTTCCCGCATCAGGTCAGGAGACGGAGAGACGCTCTTTTGTGGGTGTTTGAACACATTCGACCACGTGAGTGTTTGCACTATGAAAGCAATCCGGTCGAATGTGTTTTTGACTGCCTGTGGAAGTGGTCGAAAGTAGACGAAAGTGGACAAGCTCAAAACGTGTTAGGTTTTACTAAAGGTTTTAGCATGGCTTGTTTTGCAATCAGCACAACTCTTGTTGATCTCTTTAGTGCTTTCTTTATAGTGGAAGCCGAAATGAGTCCACACTTCAGCTCTGCACACTTCAGCTCTACACACTTCAGCTCTACACACTTCAGCTCTACACACTCAGCTCTACACACTCAGCTCTACACACTTCAGCTCTACACACTTCAGCTCTACACACTTCAGCTCTGCACACTCAGCTCTACACACTCAGCTCTACACACTTCAGCTCTACACACTCAGCTCTACACACTTCAGCTCTACACACTTCAGCTCTACACACTTCAGCTCTGCACACTTCAGCTCTGCACACTTCAGCTCTACACACTTCAGCTCTACACACTTCAGCTCTACACACTCAGCTCTACACACTCAGCTCTACACACTTCAGCTCTACACACTTCAGCTCTACACACTTCAGCTCTACACACTTCAGCTCTGCACACTTCAGCTCTACACACTTCAGCTCTACACACTTCAGCTCTACACACTTCAGCTCTACACACTTCAACTCTGCACACTTCAGCTCTGCACACTTCAGCTCTACACACTTCAGCTCTGCACACTTCAGCTCTACACACTTCAGCTCCGCACACTTCAGCTCTACACACTTCAGCTCTGCACACTTCAGCTCTACACACTTCAACTCTGCACACTTCAGCTCTACACACTTCAGCTCTACACACTTCAGCTCTGCACACTTCAGCTCTACACACTTCAGCTCTGCACACTTCAACTCTGCACACTTCAGCTCTGCACACTTCAGCTCTACACACTTCAGCTCTGCACACTTCAGCTCTACACACTTCAGCTCTACACACTTCAGCTCTACACACTCAGCTCTACACACTTCAGCTCTACACACTTCAGCTCTACACACTTCAGCTCCGCACACTTCAGCTCTACACACTTCAGCTCTGCACACTTCAGCTCTACACACTTCAGCTCTACACACTTCAGCTCTACACACTTCAGCTCTGCACACTTCAGCTCTACACACTTCAGCTCTACACACTCAGCTCTACACACTTCAGCTCTACACACTTCAGCTCTACACACTTCAGCTCCGCACACTTCAGCTCCACACACTTCAGCTCTACACACTTCAGCTCTACACACTCAGCTCTACACACTCAGCTCTACACACTTCAGCTCTACACACTTCAGCTCTACACACTTCAGCTCTGCACACTTCAGCTCTACACACTTCAGGTCTACACACTCAGCTCTACACACTTCAGCTCTACACACTTCAGCTCTACACACTTCAGCTCTACACACTTCAGCTCTACACACTTCAGCTCTGCACACTTCAGCTCTACACACTTCAGCTCTACACACTTCAGCTCTGCACAATTCAGCTCTGCACACTTCAGCTCTACACACTTCAGCTCTACACACTCAGCTCTACACACTTCAGCTCTACACACTTCAGCTCTACACACTTCAGCTCTGCACACTTCAGCTCTACACACTTCAGCTCTGCACACTTCAGCTCTACACACTTCAGCTCTGCACACTTCAGCTCTGCACACTTCAGCTCTACACACTTCAGCTCTGCACACTTCAGCTCTACACACTTCAGCTCTACACACTTCAGCTCTGCACACTTCAGCTCTACACACTTCAGCTCTGCACACTTCAGCTCTGCACAATTCAGCTCTACACACTTCAGCTCTACACACTTCAGCTCTACACACTTCAGCTCTGCAAACTTCAGCTCTGCACACTTCAGCTCTGCACACTTCAGCTCTACACACTTCAGCTCTGCACACTTCAGCTCTGCACACTTCAGCTCTACACACTTCAGCTCTACACACTTCAGCTCTGCACACTTCAGCTCTGCACACTTCAGCTCTACACACTTCAGCTCTACACACTTCAGCTCTGCAAACTTCAGCTCTGCACACTTCAGCTCTGCACACTTCAGCTCTACACACTTCAGCTCTGCACACTTCAGCTCTACACACTTCAGCTCTACACACTAAGCTCTACACACTTCAGCTCTACACACTTCAGCTCTACACACTTCAGCTATGCACACTTCAGCTCTACACACTTCAGCTCTACACACTTCAGCTCTGCACACTTCAGCTCTGCACACTTCTGCTCTGCAAACTTCAGCTCTGCACACTTCAGCTCTGCACACTTCAGCTCTGCACACTTCAGCTCTACACACTTAAGCTCTGCACACTTCAGCACTACACACTTCAGCTCTGCACACTTCAGCTCTGCACACTTCAGCTCTACACACTCAGCTCTACACACTTCAGCTCTACACACTTCAGCTCTGCACACTTCAGCTCTACACACTTCAGCTCTACACACTTCAGCTCTGCACACTTCAGCTCTACACACTTCAGCTCTGCACACTTCAGCTCTACACACTTCATCTCTACACACTTCAGCTCTACACACAGCTCTACACACTTCAGCTCTGCACACTTCAGCTCTACACACTTCAGTTCTGCACACTTCAGCTCTGCACACTTCAGCTCTACACACAGCTCTACACACTTCAGCTCTACACACTTCAGCTCTACACACTTCAGCTCTGCACACTTCAGCTCTGCACACTTCAGCTCTACACACTTCAGCTCTACACACTTCAGCTCCACACAGTTCAGCTCCTCACAGTTCAGCTCTACACACTTCAGCTCTACACACTTCAGCTCCGCACACTTCAGCTCCACACACTTCAGCTCCTCACAGTTCAGCTCTACACACTTCAGCTCTGCAAACTTCAGCTCTACACACTTCAGCTCCACACACTTCAGCTCCGCACACTTCAGCTCCGCACACTTCAGCTCCACACACTTCAGCTCTACACACTTCAGCTCCGCACACTTCAGCTCTACACACTTCAGCTCTACACACTTCAGCTCCACACACTTCAGCTCTACACACTTCAGCTCCGCACACTTCAGCTCCACACACTTCAGCTCTACACACTTCAGCTCTACACACTTCAGCTCTGCACACTTCAACTCTGCACACTTCAGCTCTGCACACTTCAGCTCTACACACTTCAGCTCTACACACTTCAGCTCTGCACACTTCAGCTCTGCACACTTCAGCTCTACACACTTCAGCTCTACACACTTCAGCTCTACACACTTCAGCTCTGCACACTTCAGCTCTGCACACTTCAGCTCTGCACACTTCAGCTCTACACACTTCAGCTCTACACACTTCAGCTCTACACACTTCAGCTCTGCACACTTCAACTCTGCACACTTCAGCTCTACACACTTCAGCTCTACACACTTCAGCTCCGCACACTTCAGCTCTACACACTTCAGCTCTGCACACTTCAGCTCTACACACTTCAGCTCTACACACTTCAGCTCTACACACTTCAGCTCTACACACTTCAGCTCTACACACTTCAGCTCTGCACACTTCAACTCTGCACACTTCAGCTCTACACACTTCAGCTCTGCACACTTCAGCTCTGCACACTTCAGCAGGAGCTGGTACGAATATTTCGTCTTCCATTGGTGGTGGTAACTTGGAGATTAGTGAGCTTGGTTTGCTAATGCTAACGTTACTGGTGCACACTTGCGCTTCTACCTGTCAGTTCAGAGATAACACTGCCATCTAGTGGTCAAGGTTTAAATCGACATGAAGCAATTGCCACGAATTTTGGATGTAAAAAAATAAATAAATATTGATACAGTGATTTTGAGAATCGGTGCAATATTGCCAAACATAATATTGTGATATTCACATGTATTGATATTTTCTTACACCTCATACTAATTACCACAGAGATATGTGTTTTTTGGTAATTAAATAGACTGAAAACTAAAGGCTCATGAACAACACAAACTCCTAGCACAATTATATACCCATAATATAGTATTATTGTAAATATATATATTTGTATAAACAAAAGTTCAGGTCCTCAAATCTGATTAGACGAGAGGTGTTTCAAGAGTATCAGTACTGGGACTGTTCAACGTTTGCATAACTCTCCATGTCTGTAATTTATTTTTATGACGGTTTTCACATAAATTTCAACGTTTCAGGAAGCTGCTTTACCACATCCAAACTGGAGCTTGAAATGCGGTCATGATTTTTTTTTGTTAAGAATTTACAATACGGATGCACTAAAATACATGAATTCATGTTTAACTAATGGACAGATAATTTTGAGGCAATGTATGAATAAAGAATAACTAAACCATTCATTAATAATTAACACATTAGCAACTTAAAAAAAAAAAAAAAAAAAAAAAAAAACTTTCGTACACAATCCACTATAGTTCATATATTTTTAGGAAGCAAAAAAGTAGGTCTTTTGGTTTTAAAATCTTAATGCTTTTTATAACGTCAACATCAGAATAAATGCTATATTGTTTGTAATATTTCAAGGTGAAGACTGAAGACAGCTTGCTTGATTATTCATGCATTATTATTTGTTCAGTATGTGGGGCCGGCAGAGCAGATGTGGACCCACACTGGCTTTAGGTTAAGCAAAAGAACTTTAATGTCCATTGTAATGCTTCTGATCATGACTTTGATTAAAATAGGTGTGTTTGACTCGGTGTATTATATGAAAGTACCGCGAGAGTGATTAGAGGTTACACCTCATAACTAGGACTGGGTGTGGGGAAGCAGGGTGAGGCCGACACAGTTCAGGAGAGGCCAGTCCCAGACTCCTGGGGGCCCGTCAGTGGGTTCATAAAAAACCCAAAATCAGAATCAGAATCAAGAGCTTTATTGCCAAGTGTGCTTGCACACACAAGGAATTTTCCTTGGTACTGAGGCTTCCAGTGCACATATACAAATACAACAAGAAACATAGTAATACAAATTATAAGAAAAAATATGAGAATAAAAGTATAAGGTCACAGTTGGGTTTAGTCAGAATAAACATTTACAGATTATGAACATATTTACAGTGTTCATAATCTGTAAAGGTTTATACTGACTAAACCTTATACTTTTATTCTCATGTTTTTATATTTTTTCAAAATGACCCCCAACCCCTTAATCTGTTCTTTCAAAGAAATTTCAACCAACAACAGTGACTTGAAAAGTTCAGTAATACAAAAAAAAAAAAAAAAAACAATAGGACAAATACAACAGAAAAAAAGAAATATGCATGAAATAAACAATTTAGCCTTCTGCTAATAGCCTTTGAATAAATTGAATAATCAAATGTGAAAATGAAATAAAATAAATAAACTGCATAGTCTTTACTGTATGAATTAAATTTACATTGATTCTGATTAAAGTCCCTAATGTTATTCAGTGAAGAGATAAGAATGATTCTCTTGTTTTCTTTTGTTGTTTGATTAACATTAAAGCAAGTGTAACATTAAATAAGCACAGTGTAAGGGGGGTTAAGATAATGTTCAGGGTTAGGACCTAGTTAGTCATACTACAAAAAGTGCATAGTATGTTCATGGGATACAGCAGGAAAACATGTTTTAAACTATATTGGTAAGTCTGTCCAGGATTAATATTACAGGTTAAAATTAACAACAGAGCACAAACTAGGAAATTCAATTGCTGCTAATTATTTTTTAGATATAATCAAATATATAAATATATATATATATATATATATATATATATATATATATATATATATATGTATAAAATGATGTCCTCAAACCCAATGTCCAGGGGACTTTTGCTGGCCCTCGTCTGACCAACCTTAATTATTTATCACTCACTTAGTCGGGGTTAGAAAGGTCTGTCTGTCAGATGAAGCTGAGGCTGTGCAAAGCTAGAAATGAAATTGCATTAGGACTGGAATCCATCCTATGACTCCCATTAAGAATACAGAGTGCATCAATTATATTTACTACAACTAGCAAAGATTAATCAATTGAGGCTTTAAAGGGGCGAAAATCTGACTTTTTTCCGTGTTTAAAGGGACACACACACAAAAATGGCGTGTTGTTGCTCACACCCAAACAGGGGCAAATTTGACAAGCTATAATAAATGATCTATGAGGTATTTTCAGCTGAAATTTCACAGACACATTCTGGGGACACCATAGATTTATATTACATCTTATGAAAAGGGGCATAACATGTCACCGTTAACTTATGTGCTTGAGTAGCTGGAAGAAACTGGTAAAAACTGTAGACTTGGAATTAAGCCTTTCCCCGTTATTATTTAATTCATGGGGCCGGACACCAGTTATCTTGCCAAGAAAAATCTTTATTCATATATGTCAGGAGAGAAACTTGAGAAGATGTTGTATTCATGCCAGGTCTATGTGTTTCCTTGTTTCTCTGCCGTAGTACAGTAAGATTGAGCTTATATACACCACTGAGCGACTTTCAACTTCCTTGTAAGGTAGAAAAACATGTTGCTTATGTTTAAAAATGGAATGTATACCTCATGCTTACACATGGTAAATCCACTATCCCTCTGTGTATACATTAATGGTACATTTGCATCAGTTGAAACATTCATTTTCTTGTAAAGACATGTACACATTTAATGTATCATCATCATTGGAATATCTCTGCTCAGTGAACTTTGCATTGCACACATATCTCTAAGCAAAATATACTCTACCAGATCCACTCCCTGTGTGTAAAATATGCTCCTTAAACACGTTTCCATGCAATCTATAGTCTAACTCAAGCACTTTAAACTTCATAAGATAATACAACTGATTATGAATACTAATAAAGAATAATAATATTGATACATAATATTAAATAATGAAAATTTTATTTTCAGACAATGCAAAATAGAATTGCTTTAGACTTCTAATTAGCAGAAAGAGGATGTCTGTGTATGTTTGGAGATATGTTTATATGTTGTAGTTTTATTCTGAATGACCAGCTTTTTGGCTGGTTTGCTGCATACTGTCAGGTTTATGCTCTATTTTCATTTAGTTTTGTGTGTTCCCAGTTCGTTTTTTCCTTAGTTGACCTAGTTTCCTAGTGTGTGTCTGTTAGTTACTGTGCCATAGCAAGTGTCCACCTGTCACTTATTCAGTCTGTGTACTGTATACACTCTCTGTTCTGTTCTTATGTCTATTAGTATGTATCTTTTTTAGTGGTTGTTCTGTTCCTGCGTCCTGATCTCTCTCCTGAGTGTTTGTTCATTTGAGTTATTGTTAATTAAAGTTTAACCGCTGCAACTAGATCCTGCTGAAACTCGTCCTTGCCGAAAGCGTGACACACAGCACCCGAGGGCACTACTCGTACATCAACCACTGTTACGTGCGTGGATATGAGGATACATCAATATAAACCGTACAAATATGCGTGTATAAATCCAACACAACTGAGCAAGAGATGCATTGTAACAAATTTTCACATAACATATGGCAATATCAGTATTTAGAGTAAAAAGAGAGTAAGTTGAACCTGTAGACTGGTTCCTCATAAAGTAGTGTGTTTGTAATGGAAACCCCTCATGTCCTAGCTGTCTTTTCTTGAGTCTCTGATATACATGAAGTTTCATTCATTTCATTATAAATGCTAATGGCTGCACTTTAAACTGGTCAAATTTAAACTGTTTAACGACCACAACACAAGTTCTGTCCAAGAATTACAACAAGATCATTTATTTTGAAAAAGGAAAAAAGAAAAACAAATAACTAGCACACACTACATACAATTGTCATACATTCATGTTGATGAGAAGGATGTCTGCTTAAAACATAAAAAAGAGCTAGAGGACAAAGCATGTGTAAAAAAAAAAAAACTAAAACTACCATCATTATCAGTTAGTATAAAGTAAAACTAACAAACCAGCAAAGATTGAGAAAAAGCACAAAGATATTTCCCATAGAAACCAGCAGGAGGTGCACTTGCTCCTCGAGAGATGTTGGCGATCCAGAGGCTAAACTACGTTCACATCCGCATCGGTTTGAAGGTCTGAAGAAGCTGGAAGTCATCAGGACACCGGACTTCCCATGAGCCTCTCCTGACGCAGAGAAACCAGTCTGTTCAACCACAGCCTCTCTGCCTCCTCTTTATCCATGAACAACTGCAAGAGAGGGAGAGCCAGTTCAGTTCATTCAGACTATTAAAGTGCAATGAACTTCCAAAGTACTTTACTACTCTGTCCATCATACAGCATCACTACAGAAACACACAATCTACAGGTGAGAGAATACAACCTTTTCTCTCAGAAATGAAGAATGAAAAGTTATTTTTAATATATTCTAGTTTCTTTCTATTTAATATTCATTCACAGCTTTGCCATGGATGATTTTGATTCTGAAATACATAGTTTTTAGTGAAACACTGGAGTAAAGAACAGGTTCCCGCTCTGCTGTGATCACAGGTGTCGTTTCAAGACTGGTGTCTTCATGAGGCAGGACAACAGAACAGATAAATGTGTGTCAATGTTGTTATGATTAGTTGGGAGGATAAATGTAATTGAAGTATGTTGAAGATCTCTTATTTATGAACTGAAAATAAATTAGAAATGCATAATAAATGGTGTATTATCATAGCAAACACTGCGATCCCTATCTGTGAAGTACAAGTGAATGAGCCGAGTCCTCATCTTACTGAGACTGGGTCATCTGTGACTGTGTGTGCTCCCCTCACAAGTGATATGGCCAAGGTCTACTGATGTTATACATCTAAAATGCAAGTAATCCTTTTAAAACAAATCTTTCCTATTGGTTTCTAATGGATTCCAAGTCTGCTCTCTAATCGTCTCGGCTGGCTTAATATAGGACAATCACAGCTGCGATTAGATTTGGAGGAAGTGTAAATGGTATTGCATCATAAACACATCAGACAGGGTAATACACGCGGTTGATTCGGATGTCAGCATAAAGGGAGGATTTGAGTGATTCCCGCATTAGTTGTGCTTATGAGTTCCTTAAGTTTGGAAGTTCCGGATTCTTCTCCAACACTCATCACTCATTTCCTTCATCCAAAAAACACGAGAGGCATGAAATCAAATCTATGCTTGGGAAAGACTGATCACTTCCATCCCGCTGCGTGCGCATTATAAGCGTGATTTACATCGGGTTAGGGTCCGCCCGTAGCACTCGTTGGGTCTGTGTGTGCTGGGAAACACGTGCTGAGCAGCGCTAATAGACTGAGGGTGTGTGTCGCCTGGTTATCTCTTCGTAGGCGATTCTGCGACACGACAACGAGCCTCCTCTGACTCTTAACGCACCTAGAGAAGCGCAGATAACGAGTTTGAAATTACAGTAGATACAGTAAGTGGTGGTGGCTAAATGATTGAATCATTACTGGTGATCAGGGCTCTCTCGCCTTGGGCATATTGCTGCAATAGATCAGCCTGTCGAGCTCATCTGCATCCGTCACACATAACCCAGTTTGCCGAGTGAGAGAGATGGAGCGCACTTTCATAGGAAATTCTGTCTGCAAATATTACTGAGGGCGCATAAGAAGGGCCCTGTGTGGGTTGTCAAGAAGAGGAGAAGGGTGGGGGGGAATAAGTCTTGGGAGAAGAGAATTATTGATTGGAGGCCTTTTGGGAAGCTTATTGTAACTTTGCATGTAAGGCCTACGACACGAATGTCTTATTTGATGTCAAAATTTCTTTCTTTTTTTCAAATACTTTCCAATTTTAAAAACAAGGTTCTATTTTTAATATGGACAAGTAGGCACACACAAGAAACACACTCTTACGTTGGGGTGAGCCAGGCTGTTGCTGTCGTTGTATGTGATGGAGATGGGCAGAGCGGTGACTTCCTCTTTCATAGTCTCGGCCTCTGTCTTGATCTCTGAAGCTTCAGTCACCTGTGAATAAACAGTCTTTTACAACAACCCTGAGAAATCACACAGAGCTCTCATGTTGCCATCATTACAAACATTTAACACATATTTTGCAAGTTGTTTAAGGGTAGGCATTTTCTTATAAACACTTTTTGTTATTCTGCTTGAAAAGGTCTAAATAATAAAACATGTACATATATCTTCTGTTGAAGTCTCAGGACCTAAACATGTTCCTCCAATCATTGAATTCGGTCTGGTCTGTCAGTGTGTTTCATGAGTCACTGAGCCTTTTACAGCTTCTCCTGAACTAAAACAATGAGCTTCTGCTGATTCCTACATGAGGTAGGCTAATTTGTGTGCGTTCATGAGTTTTGAAGGAGGCGTGGCTTTGGGGACGCTCTGAAGGGAGGGTGGGATTATGCTTTCACAGCTAGCTTGCTATTGCTAGCCTCTCTGTGATTACCAACCCTACTTTTAATTTAAAAGAAATGCTATCATATCTTAATCTTTTGAGGTACACTGTTTTTCGGTGCCAAAAATAGTCATAATTTAGAGCCGTTAAAGCAGGGCTCATCAACTGCAGTCCTGGAGGACCGGCGACCTGCAGACTTTAGTCTGAACACCGTGATTAGCTTCTTTGGGGTGCATTGTTCGGGGTTAGAGCTAAAAATGAAAGATTTGTTGACCAAACAGTCTTAGTTTCTCATAATATCTTCTTTTATGTTCCACAGAAGAAAGTAAGTCACACAGGTTCAGAATAACATGAGGGTCAGATTGATTAAAACAGGCTTTATGCTGCTGTTTTTGGCGTCTCCTTCAATAACGATTAGAAAAGACTGCATGATGATTCGGCAGCAACGAGGTTTTGTTCACAAATTAGCCATTGCTGATGTTTAAATGTGGGTGGTCAAGTTAAAGGTCCCATATTGTACAACTTTCTGAGGTTTTATTTTAGGTTGTGATGTCCTTAAGAATATATATTTGCGGTAAAAGTACCAAAAACCATCTCAATATATTTTTACAGCTCCTTTCTCAGGAGCTCTGCCAAGAACAGCTCGATTTTGGCCTGTCTACTTAATATTCAAGAGCCTCTCTTCTGATTGGCCTTTTGTTTTCTGAGTGACCCACCATTGGTGGGGGAGGTGACTGAAGGCGGAGACTGAGTAGTTCTGACATCACGAATATACGGAAGTCACAACAGCTCGTGAAAAGGCACAGCTACTTTATGCAGGCTGTGTGTATTTGTCTGTGGATCGACTGTTTTGAAACGTATATGGTAGTTTCATAACCCCTAGACCTCTGTTATCATGAAAACAGCCAGGAAATTTCAGTTTTGACAATATGGGACCTTTAAAGAATTCAAATACATTCATCTATCTGACATCAGTAAGTAGCAGACGTTAAAAGGTTTTTGCACCTTTTTCAGATTTGAATAATGCTGATTTTGGACTGAGAAGGAAGTGAGTTCAATGAGCTATTTTATCTCGAGAGATCAAGTTAAATTTGATTGACCCATTTAAACTGGAATTAGTAGGTGCAGCTGAAAGGTTGAAGGTTTGAACCCCATAATGAGTCGTTCTTGAACCACAGTAAAGTTGAGCAAACACTTATCTGCAGGTTAGTCCATGGGGATTGACCTTGTTCATGGATTCTATCAGTATAATCATAACTCTTGCAGAAAGCATTTGCTGTCCTCTGTCCTTTCTGTATCCAGCACGATCCCACCAGATTCCTGTCAATTACATCTAATGGAAATTATTGTAAGAATCAAATGTGTGTTCTTGTGTGGCTGTGTGTATTCGTGTTTGTCCAAAGAATATCCTCCATTTTATTTAGATGGAGCTTTTATTGCTCCATCTACAGAGCTGTTTGTACATCATTCAGAAAGAAAAAAAGCATGCAGGTAAAGTAATGTTAAGTGCTGGTCTAGCATCAGTTCAGTAAGTCTCAGTGGAGCACTGAAGTGTGCACAGACAGATCTGAGATCAGCTCGGGAGAGCCACACGGCCCTTCTGGGCTGTAATCTATCATACAGGCTCATTTCAACTGTCACCTTTTGTCTCAGACCACAGAGATCTGTGAGCATTTGTTAGTAATCTAATTTGAGCGGTGAATGTGAATGCTGGCGGGACCAGATTCAGTAAAGCTGTCTGTGGAGAGAGTGAACGAGGCCGGTGCGGCCCACCGACGGGCACGTGCTTTTCAGGAGCCCGAGCTCAAGTGGACAGAGCAAACGAAATATAATGGGAATCATTTCATCTGCAGACAAACTCGGCGAAAGGAAATCAAATAAAAGAATATATAGATATGAGACGGAAGGCAAAAAGAATAGGGAGGGAGAGAGCGAGAGATGTACCTTGGTGGCGTCCCGAGATGATTTGAAAGCCTGAGGAACAAAGGAGTCACTCTCAATGGCCTCGATATCCTTTATCCTCCTCACCTGCTCCGCGAGAGATAATTCCTCTGGAAGAACAGAAAACAGCGGTGAGTGGACAGACGAGAGGTCAGCTGGTCACTAACCACAGAAACTGAAAAACATCATGCGTCTCAATCTACTGGACACTGTTGAGTGTGTTTGTTCATGACAGATAAAAACAATGGTTGTGTCCTGATCCCATCGCCCAGGTTCAGTATGTCAGTGCCACCAGACTCCAGCTAAAGAACAGCATACTGTCTAAACAAGCAAGAACACACACAATGAGGAGAAAAGAGAATACTGGGGGGAAAAAAGCAGATCGTGAGAGAGAGAAAACGAAAGGAAAGCTTGTATATTGTATATAAAACACAACACTGGTGTTGGTTTGACAAAGCATATGTTGTGTTAAGTTGCCACAACTCAAATCCTAAAAAACATAACATTAAACATTAGCATTCTTTCCACGTTTATTTATCTTTTGCAAAAACCACAAAATAACACTTAATTTCAACCTTTATTCTCCTTATACAGTCTGACACAAAAGCATGCTGGGAACTAGAAATCTGCTGCAACTCATTCAGTTTAATATAATCACATTTTGTTAAACTTTTTCCTATTAAGTACAATGAACCGTTGATATTAGAGTGAAATTAATTAATTTAATTAATTTCAGTGTAAAACCAAGACGGATGTATAAATGGAACTGATCACAGATTACCTGAAGAGATGAGTTATAAAACACGCTGTACAGAGGCCAGAACAGACTGTGGATGTAAGCCTGAAAGCTCTGGGAGTTAAGAGTCAGAAATGTCGCTCTCAGAAGATGGTGTATATATACATAAATAACTTGATTTCTTTGATTTCACTGAGATCCGAAGACTCCCTGTACAGTCAGTCAGGTTATTTGTTTAGAGTAAAGAATATCTCCTGCTTATTGAAATTGAAAGCGGGTGATGTTCATATTCATTACAGCATTGAAGCGACATCAGATCAGCTGACGGACGACGCATTGCAACATATGTAGCATCCTGCAAATGTTTTTATTCTGAATAAATTAATATATTAATTGTACATTAATACAATGATATATGCTTTGTAAGCTATGCACACAGAACCTTATTCACCTTGTATAGTGATTAATTGTTTTCATAAAAATCATTAACATCATAAAGTAATTAAATAACCACTGTGTCTTCATGCACAAGGTTAAAAACAGTTTTAAACTTTAAATTATCTAAAATTAGTTTGTAAAACTTAACCTAATCTCACAATATGCTGAACATAACATGTTATTTCTATGTGAACTGACTAGTAAAAGTTGTGCTGTCCAGTCTGTAGCTCTTCAGTTATTATTCTCTCTTAGGTTCTCCAAGAGTCTGAAGTGGATGCTGGTCAATGAGAAGTCATCAGAAAATAAAAAGCCATGCTTAAAAAAATAAAAACAGCCATATGGTCTAGAAGACGTAGAGCTTGGACTGTATGCTGTCTTTCCGAGCAAAATAATGCATGGTAAACAGACTCCAATCTTAATGAATTATAGTATCACAGGCTCTTATTCGGGTTGGTATTTGATGTATATTGTATTCAAATCAAGTTCTACTAATATTTATATTAAGAGATACATATGCCACTGATTAATATTCCCTGCATAATTACATGATTACACAAATATATTTATGTTATGTTGGACTGATACACAGCACACACTCATGCCCTCTGGTGGTTGGGAGTACTGATATGAACTGACTTTGTTTGGAATTATTTCCATGAACAGACAAAAGTAACTAGCTAAAGTGTGTCTAAAACTTAAGCTACTCCATTTTAACTTCTTGTTTCTTGACCTGTTGTATTAAAGCAATAAAAACTCGAAATCATGCTGTCAGACTGAATATGAACTGTGATTGCTGATAAAACATCAGAAGTGCTCTTGTTGGTTGTTTGTGTGATTTTGCTAAATGAAGACATTCTAAATCATAAAACACAATGTATTACTGATACTCAGATTCACCAACAATTTAATCTCTCTCCACTCATATGCATGAAAATGCTCATAAACAAACACTATTAGGCAGAAAGAACGCTCTGGCGCGCAAACACACACACACTCAGAGACAGGGAGTGTGTGTGAGAGAGAGAGAGAGAGAGAGAGAGAGAGAGAGAGAGAGAGAGAGAGAGAGAGAGAGAGAGAGAGAGAGAGAGAGAGAGAGAGAGAGAGAGAGAGAGAGATCCCCGTGTTAATGAGAAGGATTAATTTAATCCATTAACTGCCAGGGAGCGACTGTCACAACACATCTTCTCGCTCTGCTCGTTTAATGAATAAATGAATATTTGCTCTGGTTTTCTCTCTGTTAGCAGAAACACTCGTTCGTTCGTTCGTTCGTTCGCTCGCTCGCTCGCTCGCACGCACCCACACACACACACACACACACACACACACACACACACACAGCTTCTTGTGTTTGTCTTATAATACAGCTTATGAACATAACTTAAACACTGTAGCACTGTTATTCTTTCTTGGCAAACAGTCGGAAAATGCCTACAGAGAAAACTAAAACACTGATTCTAATGAATATCGAGCTTCTCATTCGAGTACCATACTTAAATACTACCATACTATCAGTTGTTTTGATTGATACTGTGAAGCAGCTTTGATACAATCTGTATTGTGAAAAGCGCTATATAAATATATTTGACTTGACTTGACTTGACTTGACTTAAAGACGTAGTTATAACTTCAGAAACACATTTGCAGTAAAATGAGCCCAAACTATTTACTGGTGCATTTACTTTTCAGGCATGTATGCGTGTGTCCATACATTGTGAAAACACACACACTTCGTAATAAAAAACATACTTGAGCATGAGGCAAAACAGAGGTGCAATATCCTCGAGAAGTCTACAGCCTGTCCTGAAGATGACAGCAGTCCACTGGCTCTCAGTCACACACTTATTACCCCTCCTGTGTGTGTGTGTGTGTACTGAACATCTTAATGACTGATACATAGACACAAACACACAAGCCCACCCAGATATATCAGTGACAACCTATCCTTGGCCCGGAATTCCATTAATGCCTCATACTTTTTGACAAACACATTATTGGTAGATAAAATGACTTCCATATGCTGTTTGTCAGATGTCAGTGAGGAAAGATATGTATTTCATAGGAAAATCAAAAATAATGGACTTTGAGAGAGGGGCCCGTACCGAGCGGATAGCAGAAAATCGATAGCGCTGTCGGAGACACAACTCTGCCAGACACCATCAGCACAAGGCCAGGTCAAAGTTGACATTTAATATTGACACATTATCCACAAAATTAATTTAGAGTCCATTGTCGCTGCATTACACAAGTCTTATAGCAGTCTTAACCACAGAAAAAGAGAGATGACATGTGATTTTGTTATATTGAAGTATGTTTTTCCCCCATCCTTGTTGCCCTAAAGGCCTAAACGGATTCAGTTGATGATTGGTTGACTGTTGTTGTATTTTAACGTGAACGAATGTAAATTTGGATGTGAAGATGTGAATAAATTGGTAAAAATAAGGAACATCAGACACCAGCAAAATATCCAGCATGATTAAATGCCCTTAATACGGTCTCTTAATAGCGGTTTCTCCACTTCTAAATCAAAGAAATGATCCTCTCCAGAAGGCAGGACTGCTCGCCTGAAGACCACGAGAGGGCGATGTTCAACAACTCAAGGTCCTGTAGGAGAGCATTCATCAAGGATACCGGAGGAGAGTGAACGCACAACTCACTGAGCCCCATTAATTCCCATAATTGAATGCCTTACTTCCATGAGCAAAATTACAACAGCTCTCATCACTGATGGAATAATTAAAGCAGAAACTGCCCATCATCAGGTGGACGGTCACAAACGGCCCCGGATTCAAAGGTGCTTTTGAATGTCATGAGCAAGGAAAACAAGACCTAATGATGGACTGAGTGAGAGTGAAACGTCCATAGAGACGAGTGCGAGAGCGCTTGCAATAAAATAAAACAAAACACACACACACAATATCTATATATATATGTGTAAAAACCTGAGGACCTCTCACAAGCACTGACACAGCTGTGTTTATGTGTTTGCTAGAAATAATCAAGCTCAGCCAAAACATTTAACTTTTTTACAACAGAAATGAACTTACTTAAGATTTTCTTCTAGATCTGCTGTACAGCAGAAACAAACTCTGTTGCATTATTTTCCTGTTCTGAGTAAAGCTGCTTTGAAATAATTTGATTTGAAATAAAAAGTGCGATATAAATAAAGGTGACTTGACAACAATATTCAAAGGTCCATGATTTTCCATTCGTTTGTATAATACAAATATTTTTAATTCACAATTTCTACCTAATAACATATTTTAGAGCTTGGTGTCGTTATAAAACGCCCATGAAGTTGTATTATAAAATGTTATTAATTTACATGACCAAAAAAAGAAGAAGTAAATATTGACATCCCCTACCGCCAAGTTGAGAACCACTGATATAAATCCACATAGATCACATAGAATAAATAAATACATACAGTATACATACACATTTCCATCAATGTGCACTTACAAACACGCAAAAAGTTGAACTAACCGTTAAACACACAGACATTCCCTCTATGGTAATCCGGCCCCCTCTCCGCATCAGGATAAGATATGTAATTCAATACTCAATTTAGCCTCGTCTCTGTGGATAGATTTATTTATTTATTTTTGGCCCGGCTAATTGATAGAAATTAAGCCATTAATCAAGCCACTAGCCATCATTCAGGCCAAAGAAGATGAATACAAACTTTCATAATAACCAACTTCCCCATTTTAGACCTCATTAGCATTAATTTTTAATGCAATTATGCTATTCTTTTACGCTGAGCTCATAAATTACGACTCTTTTGTTGCCGACTGGCCTTGTAAAAGCCAAGCTAATGCTTTGTAGTCTGATCTTTAAGGCAATTACTGGCTTCTTCAGTCTTTTATCTCCCTGCATTTCCAATAACCTTCCATCTAATGATTTATCTGGGCAAACCCCTGACACGCATCCGACTCGCCCCTCTTCCATTAACACTGTCTTTATTTATCTGGGAAGATCTGGTGTCTAAATAAAGATCCTCTCTCGACGAACGCTGCTTGACTTTGTGTGAGTGCTGCCGACGATAGGAAGAGAAAATGTGGTTTCGTTCAAGCCTTTGTGATTTGCATCGTACGCACAAAAGAAACCTAGATGAAAGGTCACTGCGCTAACTTAATCACAGTGTGTGACAGAAAAATCTTCCATTAACTCTATTTAAATAAGCATGTCAGTGAGATATACTCATTTAAGAGTCAAGCTCGTTAAATCTACGAAACCTCGTTCAAGCTACGAAACAACCACCTAAAAGATTTCCATATGCAAAGCTATTGAAGGCTTTAGGTGAAAAACGTGTCTGGCTGCTGGTCAAGTAATAGTTTTTGACTGCATTGACTGGCAAAGCTGATGCGAACACTGAAAATGCATCAAGTGCGTAATGAGCAGCTATTAGGAGCATTGATTTGCTGATTTCAATTGATAGTTCCCCGAACAAAGTGGCATGTCAATATTTGCTAACTAACTAATACCCTCTCGGCTCTCGGCCTTGACAAATGAGATCTCAATGAACAAAGAGAGTTTGCAATCATGGCCGATGTCTCCTCCTAGTAACATGCACTCAATCCATGTTCGGAGCAGATCACACTCCACAAACGGGCCATATAAAAAGCTTCTTGAGGGATATGATATGGGTCATCTAAGTGAATTCTGTCTCGCTGATGCTGGCTCATGCCAGATGCCTCTAATGTCCCTAAGGGTCTAAAGCAGTGTGAGACAGAGAAAAGTATGCTCTGCAATCCAATGGATTTAGCTGTAGGACAGAGGGTTTCCTCAGGAATAGTCTCTCTAATAGATGCATGTATGATCGTCTCACAAAGGAAGCCGACCCCAAAACCTATAGTCCCATAATGACGCTTCAAAATAAACACATCAGACTGCATTGATAAAAATGCGGAAAAGCCAGCAAACAAATTCTTCAGAAACTTTTTTCCTGCTGAAACAGCAGCAGTTTGTATTAAATACATGGGAGAAGTCATTACAGCATGTGAAGCATTATTGGTTTGTGGAGGTTTTATCAATATTACTGATAGCTGATGCTTCCAGCATGAATTACAACTTTAATTCGAGATATATTTGATGTTTAATGCCAAATTTAAAGTTAAATCAATACATCCCCATTACTCCTCAAATAATTGAGCAATTCCTTGTAAAACTGCACTACTGTACTATAATATCAGTGGATCAGTTCTCCGCTACTGTTACATGGAGGCATGAGAAAGCAGTAAAATATCGACAGTACAAAAGAAACAAATATATATGATCAATATGTGTTCAAATAGTGTTTAAAGCATTTTCACAAACTCTAAATGTGGCATGTATGGCATAATACAGATGAAAGTTCATATGATTGGCTCATTATTCTGTTGATTTAATAATTCCTGCATATCACGGTTGCTTCATTGCACTGACTGTGATAATGCAGACCTCTCATGTTTGCAAGTGATCCACAAATCTGCTTGAATGGGTGAATGGTGAAATAACACACACACTCAGATATCATCACATTCAATCACATACAAACCAAACCCTGACTTGAAAGGATGATCTGTGAGTGAGCTGGGTTTTCACTCGCATTCAACAGTTTAAGGTTAAGGTGTTCTAGAAAGTGTTAAAGTCCCCTTGTGGTCAATCATTTTATCCCTTAAAACTCATCTCTGATCACCGAAATTACATATTTACATTTTTTTCCCCTTGAAAACAAAATTCGTCATGCCTTAAAATAGCTTGAATGTAACTCGACACCCTTGCCTCATTTAGTATGCACGGTTCTATGAATATGCAAATGAGCCCCGCCTCCACTCACTCACACAGCTCAGAGATCCACTCGTTGACGATCACACGTTGATCTGATTGGTTACAAGGTAGTTTGTGACATCAGAAACACCAGCGATTTCAAACCGTGTTTTTGAGACTGTCTTTGGTTCACTGCAGTTTTAAGCAGAAAATACTCAGCAATGCTGTCGACTTATGAATTTACACATGGTTTGTCTTAAAGCATATTAAAAACACCACACTGACATATAAACAACATTTAAAAGCTGGATTTTCACCACAGGGGGACTTTAACAATGTTCTCAACAGAAGCTGACACTTACTAATACTAAAAGCAGAACCTACTAATACATAATAATAGCTGAAAACCAGTTAGCAGTAACACATAAATGCTAATAAATATGCAATTTAATGTATTATTATTTTTGAAACGTAAATAAATAAATAAAAACAAATGAGATGAAAAAACAAACCTGAAGTAGCTTGATTTTAATAAACAGTGTTAATACATAAATCAGAAACATTTGTTCTGAACATGTGCAAGTTGTTCTTAATGTCTATCTTCACACATAGCTTTCAATACAAAACTTTTTCAGCGATGTTTCTCTTTATCTCAAACTGCTCTATGGGATAATTACCCCAAAAATGGAAAAGAAAATCTGTCATTATTTACTCAGCCTCATATAGTTCCAATCCTGTATGACTTTCTTTCTGCTGCAGAACAAAAATGAAGATTTTTTTGTGGCTCTCGTGAACTCACTCAGAGGCCCAAAACTATTCAAAATCAATAGTTGAATAAAGTCCTTATTTCATTACGTACAGTATTCTAAAGTATTCTCGTCGCTTGATAAACTTAAGATTGAGTCACTGTAATCACTATTTTAACGATGTCTTTACTAACTTTTCTGGGCTGGCAGAATGAAATTACCTAGAAGCCTATGGAGGAGTGAGACAACTCTCAGATTTCATCAAAAATATCTTAATTCGTGTTCCGAAGATGAACGAAGGTTTTACGGGGTTGGAACAACATGAGGGAGAGTAAATACTGACAGAATTTACATTTTTGGTTGAACTATCCCTTTAAACATTAGTCACTGCTAAAACAGATGTACGGTATCCATGATTCATAACAAAATCATACTTTGGTATAACAGTTAAGACCCATAACACATAAGATCCATAATGAGAAAGCAAAGGCTGTTTACTTTGTGTGTGTGTGTGTGTGTGAGGGTGTGAGTGTGTGAGTGTGTGTGTGTGAGAGAGAGAGAGAGAGAGAGAGAGAGAGAGAGAGAGAGAGATAGCCAAACAAATGTCACTTTAACACGAACAACAAGATAAAGAGAATAAAGGAACCTGGAAGGCACATAAACTGCAGCGTTGGGAGGTTTTGCTGGTCAGCGTCTTGTCACAAACATCTCTATAATGAAGGAAACACCCAACTGGCTAATTACGTAATTGGAGTTAGCCTTTAAAACACAAATGATGTAATCAGACATAAAACAGCAAGATTTGCAGACTAAGAGCCTCTCCATTCACGAGACCGAAGCTTTACACCAAGGCTGTAACTCTTATCAGCGAGACAAACAAATCAGATCACAGATATTTCTGATCAGCGTTATTTCACAGAGCTGTAGTGTAACTCACGTAACTGACTGCAGAGAAGGTCACGGCCACAATGCGAGCGGACTCATTTGGCTAATTAACAACACTGCCCCGGTGACCTCTGTCTTGGCCAAATAACCCACGAGGATTTTACAACCTTGCACTCTGCTTTATTAAGAGAAAATGACAAAAGTCTGATTTCACTCTTTCTGAGAGTTGAATGTAACAAAACAAACTGTCGATTCTTCTGTTAATACTAAGGCATTCGATCGATTAAAGACAACTAATCAATCACACAGGTTTCTGTAATTCATCGCACCTTTCATTAAAACATTCTCTAATTTAATGTGAAACCTCATACAGATAGTATTTTAAATATTTGTTTAATGCCGTCTGTTTACTCCTTACTATGAATGAAGGCAAGTGTCTGATCCTGATGCCTCTATTAAATTGATTTTACAGCATAAGTGAAAGACAGGCCTAAACAGCAAGTTATATGGTTTTATTGATCATTTATTAACAAGATTATACATGATGACACATCAGAAATCATATCTCCATCAACTATCAGTTAATGAAAATACTAAGTACATAAAAACAATAATAATTTAAAATATGTACTATAATGCAGAGTAAAACAAATTGTACGTACTTTCACTTGATTGAACTTTTAATTAATAAATTAATAATAGCCTATTAAGTGAATAATTGAACATTACATTTTTCTTTTTATAACTGAAATATTTTGACATTGAACACTGTTTATACACGCAGTTGCACTTAAGTTAACCTATATGTATTCACAATCATCTTTAAAGTTACATTAAAGATGATTGTGAATACATATAGGTTAACTTAAGTGCAACTGCGTGTATAAACTAAGCTATCAGGCTAATCTGAATCTGTATGCTATGCTAATACATAAGCTAACTAATACAGATATTAATGGTAATTATACCATAGTTAAAACAGTTTTTTTCATAACATGTTTTTGTAGGAATTGTAATCAGGTGCAAAAAGAGAGACCTATTAAAAGTAATTTGAGCCAATGGGATGGTTTGGGGGTCCTAACGGAGACCCGATTTTAGTGTCCCCACACCGGAGTCTGCGCAGTCGTGATCCTGAGCCGTGGCATCACTGTCCCGCGCACACTCCCGCAGACTCATTCCCAAACACAGCTGTCAATCATGACGCTTCACCCCCTTTTCATCAAATAACTAACTAAAACCCAACTAACTGGTAAAAAGGAAGACTTCAACATATGTCAGCGTGATGAAATGACAAAAAACATCTTCAGGAAAAAAGTCTAATTGGACTTTTAAGTATGGCTCGCGCCCCATTCGATTACATGAAGAGGGTGAAGTTTATGACCCATACTGCAGAAAGACACCAGGGGGCGATCGAGGTTTGGGCTTCACTATTCAGGACGTGTGTGACACACACTTGGGCCCTGTCCCGAATGGCACACTTCATGTGGACTTTCGGTCTCGTGGACTTAAATTGCGCGTCCTCGCTGAGTCTACGAGTCTGTAGGCCGTCCCATTCCTCATGTTAACGCTCTGAAGTGTGTGTGCTCAGCAGCGCCCCCTGTGTACCCTTGAAGCGCATGATGCAGGCTCACACACTTTAACTACCCAGGAATCCTTGCGAAAGGCCAATCAGACAAGGGTTGGGAGGAGATTTCGCTCACGGACAGTTGTTAACATGGCTGAGAAGAACATATTTATTAGTATCATTATGTTTTTTATGACCTAGGTGTACATTTGACCAGTTATTATCTACAGTTTATACAAACATCATGGTCATCGACCAGTGGTTGATGTCTCAAACATAGGCTAATAATAGCTCGCTGAATAATACGATCGCATTATGATTCATTAAATAAATAGAACCGAATGTCAGGGCTCAGTAAGTCATATATAAACGTAGTATGAATATTTAAACCTGTAAATTAATCTGAAACTCACACACATTTTCATTATGTGTTAAAATTGTACTATTGTATTATTATGTACAATACATAATTTAAATGAGCATGTATCTATTGTCTAATGCCGAGGTGTCATACACAATATTAAAATATAGAACTGTAAAAGCAGGCAGTGTAGTTGATATGGAGATGAGATTTGGGAAAAGAAAAGAAATCCTGTTCTCGATCGATGCTAAATAGTGTAATATTTGTGATTTTTATCTAATAAAGGGACTGATGAGATGAGCTTTCTGTTAATCTGGGTCCGTATGGAGAGGGATAAGGCTCGATCGAGTCTGTCCCAAAAATACCTCTCAATGCGCCGTCGTGGACTTGCGCCAAGGGCCCTATAGGTGTGCACTACATGACGTCACCAAAGTGTGCACTCTGAGGAAGTCCACAAGGGCCCTGGCCAGTTCTCTGTCAGCTCATCCCCAGTCTGCTGAGTGGATTACAGGTAGCATGATTAAATACCGTAACACTAGCTAAAGGATGTGTGTGTGTGTGTGTGTGTGTGTGTGTGGGGGGGGGGATTAGCACAAAGTAAAAAAACGGATGCTGCATTAATTGCGTTCATTTTTTCACCCTCATTAAAACAGCAAGTATTAAATCACACAAATTAATATTTCCCAGCCTAACAATATATTACTCATCCTTATGACTAAACTGTCATTATGAAAATGTAGATCAATAGTGTTTACATTTGTAAACAGACGAGGCAAAGTACTTAGTCTACTGCTACTGCCACACAGCAACAACACACATGCTGTACAACAACAAGAGCATATCACAGATTTCATAGAGGACTGGTCACGCTGATTCATGGAGCTCTGACAACTGGTGACCACAGACTGACCCAATCAGAGAGACTGCTCCTGGTGTGTGTCTGAGACCACCAGTCCCGGCTTGATGAGGTGCAAATGACCCAACCACACACATGCAACTCTCAACACTCTACCCTGAGGATTTCCTCTCGTTCCCACAACATAAACACATACACCCTTTCTCACATTACACACTCCAACACACCTTCTCACATTTCAGCATATGACAATCTGAGAGTTTCTTCATGAACGCGGCTGTTTGGTCGGGCCACCCTGTCCTGACACCCTAAAACACAGCCTCCCTAGAGAGCATGTATAACACAAGCACAAAAACAGCTGTTAATAGAGCTACGAGATCTCTCTGAGCACAGAGGATTTCACATGTCAAACTGTGTGACCGCATAGTGTAACGCAGATTAATCCTCTGTTTAGCTCCACTTCCCTCGGTGACATCTCAACAGCTTCAGTCAAAAACTGATCAAAGAAAATTATTATTCTTACATGGGTTAGATGTTATTCAAGCAATAATGTAATTGGACAGAATTGTTCCAGATTGTTTTAAATTGTGTGAATTAATATGTTATTTAATCATTTTTATTTATTTATTTTTATTTGTTGTCTTTATCTGAGGGGTCAGTAAAGGAGAGACAGGAGGTGATTGGGATTGGGAAAGGACCACAAGTTGGGACTTAAATTTGAGTTTTCAAAATGCTGTTGTCCTATACGACGGCCACGCAGTCCACAAGGATCTGGCAATATTACTTATTTAGCTTTATTAACTTCATTAACTAACATACTTTATTGACATAAACTTTAACATCAATTTAGGTGTTCTCAGTGATGCTATGCATGTTCATTTGAGAACGAGGTTGCTAATGTACAGTAGGATTGGTCAGTAGTGTTGTTAATAACGTGGGGTTTAGAGAGGTGTCAAAAAACTAAATGTGCATATTATAGAATATATATATATATATAGAGGGGAGGAATGGATTTCAATCATCTATTAATATAATCATGCACAGGAAAAGGCATGTGTTTGGAGAAATGGTCCAGCTGTAGACACTGGTCAATAATATGTCTAAATATTCAGCCAATACAGGAGAATGAAGGATAGGATATCACAAAGCACCATTTTATTTTCTTTACGCTGAACTCAACAACCATGGCTTTTCAAAAGAAAAACAAAAAAAACTTTAAATTTGCAGTGATAAAAAATCAATAAAACAGTAATTGGTTGGCATAGCATGGGACACAAACGATGAGGAGGAGGCTGATGTCCAGGCGGATCAGGCTTTTTCGGGTTCAGTGGGCCAGGCGACGGTAAAGGTCTCTGCGTGATAATTAAATCTTCTCACTCTGATTTTCTGCCAATTTTATTTCCCTTGGGTCCACAATACTGATTCACTGCTTATAAGCCAGGCATAACTAATCACTGGAGTATGGAAAATAGTTGCTTTGAATGAGAGAAAGATATGCAAACATATTTTACTTCAAATATTACAGCTACATAATGCTTACAATGATGAATTTCACTAGTGAGATGATGTAAAAAATATGCCGTTTTTTAAAAACTTTAGCTGGGTCTAACACAGTATTGCTTCAAAAAGCAAGCTGTGTTTACTGTATTTTAGCGTAGATTTTAGACACAATAAACATTCAATAACTAATGACTGGTTTACAAGTAAGTGTTCCCTAAAGGGAAATAAGAAATACATTGGATTTTCTTAATTACACATGTAATATCATACACTGTAAGCAATGTTTGGACATGGAGTGTTTGAAAACGCCTTTAGTGTTTTAGACACTATGGGCCAGATTTACTAAACAGGCCAAATTAGTATAAAACTGCAATCCTGATCTTGTAAATTCTTACACGATGCAAGCTGCAACTATACAAGTATCAACACTTTCCAGACACTTTTCAGCCGGTCTTGCTGGGATAAACTAAATATACTACTAAATAGATATATACTAAACTAAATAGATAATCTAAACACCAACTTGATCAGGCTGAGAAACTTAACCAGCTAAGACCAGCTTAGGCTGTTTAAAAATATAATAATAATAATTCCAGCAGGGAAATACTAGACCTACTAATAAACAATCGCAACTGTGTTCTAATTGGTGTTGCGTACTGTAGTTAAAAGAAAACTGGGCCAAATGTAATCCAGTGGGCTGCGAATATGTATATATTGTCAATATTGCGTAATCAAAAAGAAAATAATTCTTGATAATTTCAAGAAATTATAAGAATTTATGCCGATATTGTTCAAAACCCCATTTTGAAACCTAGGGCATTTCCAAACTTTAGAAAGGCACTGAAGTATATTACAGTATAACTTCTGGAGCACAGAATAAGGGCGTTTTAACACCTGAAAGTCCGCACCAAGGTCCGAACCAAAGATCGCGTTTTGATACATTTTTATACTTTCAGAAAGTTTTGGTTTGGTTTCACACTCCAATTATGCGAGCGCACTAAAGAACTTTACGTGACATACTTGCGTCCTGTCGTCATCATCTATGTGGGCTGCATCTTGACATTGATTGGTTTGTAAATGGACGTGCGTCTGACGTCAGCGTGTTGTCAATTCGGCGGGTAACTTTGACAACATGAATGAACAGACGCATATCGTTGCAACTGTATTGTTATTTTTTCGTCGTGCGAACATTTTATCGTCGCCGGCAGGAAAGGAGGAGAAGACTGCAAGCAATCATGCGATTATTATTATTATGTCATCAGACCATACTTCAATTAAAAACCTTGTCTCCTCCTCTCCCCATGTGCTACCACGGCTCATTTTTTCTGCCACCTTCTGTTTTTTCGGCTATGCGGGAACCACCGGAACTTCCTGTAAAAGGTCTGAAAGTCCGAACCATACAGAAATGCTTTCACACTAGAAACGAACCAAACCTTTGTTCAGTTTGATCCGGACCGAGACTACCTCTTTTCGTCGGACCAAATTTAATCTGTTTGATTCGGACCAAACTGAAAAGTCCGAAAGTCCGGACCAAACAAGGTTGGTGTGAAAGGGCCCTAGGGTGCTTTCACACCTGTAGTTCGGTTTATTTGGTCTGGACTAAGGGCGAAAAATTATACTTTGTATAATTTTCAGGCGTTTTGGTTCCTTTTCACACCACACTGATTGCTCTGGTCCGAATCAGTTGATGAGTTAATGAAACGAACCAAAATGCAGTCACGTGACAACATCCACATCACTCGTTGGCCAGATGTGTCTTGAACATATTTCCACAACTGCACTTAAATTGGTCAGAATTAACGTGCGGGAAAATTCCCAAAAAACTCCCGGAAGTAAACAAAGAAGAAAATCCGGCAGACATGCGGAGAATTCGCTCACAATGTATGTTCAGAATCAGCACGAGCTTTATCCTTTCGCAAATCCCCCCATAAACAACAAAGTCTAGACGCGATATAAATAAGAAATTCACTGTGCAGTGCGGACAACTTCAGTGTTTATGATGAGATTTTAGTGAGAGTGCAGAACGCGGTAAGTCAGTCATGGCTTAAAGGGAGAGCTATTGACAATCTTTAGAAATAATAATTTTGTTTGACTACGGCAGCTGGTTTAGTCCAAAAATGCGCAGTTTTTTGGCAGTTGGGTCTGTTTGAGGTCGGATCACGTTCTCACCACAAACGAACCGCTCCAGAGTTCGCTTGAAAGCGTACCGAGACCACCTCTTCGAGGAGGTCTAGGTACGCTTATTTGGTCTGCTTTTGGTGCGCACCCGAGTGCGATTGCTGCTTTCACACCTGCCCAAACGAACCGCACCAAGGGGGAAAACGAACTCTAGTGCGATTCAACCGAACTAAATGAGGCAGGTGTGAAAGCACCCTAAGATGGCGTAAGTAAACTGCATCATCATATAAATACCATGTGGTGTCAAGCATACAAGCAGCCTAGTGTTCCTCAAAGACAAGCCCTTCTCAGAAGTGATGTAGAGAAACTGTATGATACAGAGAAGTGTCTGATTTAGCAGGTGGTGTGTTTCAAAGCGTACCCATTAAAGAGCAGTTGGAGTCAGGACAATTAAATGTTCAGGCCAGTGTGAGCCCCCACTCACAGGCTCTAGTCCCAGGGTCACCCGCTTGTAGACCTCATTTACACAGCATTCGTATTCATGACAGCAGAGCGCTAAATATTTAACAACAGTCTTGCAGGAGTTACTATTGTTAAGCTCACAGGTCAAATCATTTGATTTATAAAGAGATCACCTTACTCTCTATTTACCCACCTAAATCTTGGACAACAAGCCATTTCATGGGTTTGCACGAGACCGTAACTGTGCTGTAAGTTATCATTTGGATTTTAACTCAAGAGCAACATTTGAAATGCTATGAAATATTGCTCTGATGATATTTTCTTCTCTGAGGGAGTTATGCAGAAATATTTAAAAGAAGCCTTACATAAAGTATTACAGCAATAAGCTGTTAAATTCCATACATTAATATGTCTTTTTATGTAAATATGTGTGTGTGCACACAATAAAAATATATTAACACTAAGTGACAAACAATTCTATTATATTTCGACTTAAAAAAGGGATAATTAAGCAATATTTTTCACATTTATACACCATTAACCAGATATGCACCATTACCGGTAAATCAAGCCCCTAATTAAGTTTATATATACAGTATATATGTTGGTCATTGATCATTCTCTGTCCTATTGACTGTCTGATTTTCTTTCACACACACACACACACACACACACACACACACACACACACACACACACACACACACACACACACACACACACACACACACACACGTTCAGCACTATGACAGACACCTCTTGTGAATGACAACACAGCTTGTTATAGTGAGATTAGAAATGAATGGATACAGGGGGCAGTCTCTCCCTCTCTCTCTCAGTGTGTGTGTGTGTGTGTGTGTGTGTGTAGGGGTGTTAAATTTCATCTAAATGTTTAATGGTAGTATCATTCTCCAATACAGTCACACACACACACAGAGGTACACACCAGCAAAGATGACCCGCATGACACAGCATAATTAAGGAAAGTCTTTCTCTTTGCCATGGTGAAAGAGCAAGCTGCTCTAATGATACGGGTTAAACGCTGTTATACGGCTCATTAAAATATATGATCTGCATGGATACGGACCGAATGCAGGTCTGTGTCAGAGAAAACAGTTATAGACTGGAGTGCCCAGCAGTGATGGACTGTAAGGGATTCGACACTGATTTGAATATGAAAAAAAAAAAGAAGAAATATAAGAAAGCCTACGTCAATTACACAATGCCATAGAATGACTATTTTGGGTTCCCCAAAGAGCCTTTCTGTTAACATTTCTTTTTTTTTTTCTTAATGTGAAGAACATTTTACTAATCTAAAGAACATTTTTCCACTATGAAGAACCTTTTCTGTAATGAAAAGGTCCCATGGATGTTAAAGGATCTTAATTGAACCAGCGATGCCAATAATGAACCTGTATTTTTAAGAGTTTCCATCTAAAAAGCTTTTATGTAGAGATGCACCGACGTATCGGACAATAATCGCTATCGGCCGATTAAAGCTATTAAAAACAGCCAATGACCAGGGCCGATTATATCCTGTCAATCAAAAGGGTGCGGGGGAAAAACGTGTCAGACTGCAACACATACTGTGTGTGAAGAAAATCTCTCGTGTGTTGAATTTAGGGCAAGTTAATGCACAATCACAAAGAGCTTTGTGCTCTGTTACTTCTGATAAGAAATAAGTCTCAGCTTTCAAATTCTGTACATTTTATCACGAAATTCAAACATTAAATGGCATTTTGACGCTCTTAAATGTGACGTGACAGATCGCTGTAGAGCCTTTTCTTCCACTTTAATACAAATTATATCTAGAAAAACATGCATGAATATCAGAAGGTATGTTGAAAGATACAGAACAACTTACTGAAATCCGTATCATGTCTCATGTAATCACTCAATCAGTGTTTCAACCGTGGAAAGACGTCAATAAAACAGCTTGTCAACAATATCACTTAACGTTTATCTCAGGAAAATTCACAGTTCGTTAGTTAGCTATAAAAACATTAAAGAAGAGATTATTTACTGTTAATTATATATGTATGTTTGAATAAATTTGCCATGAAGAAGTGTTTATGAAAACTACCTTATGCGCAACTGAGTTTCAGACATTTCAAACATATCTGGAAATAAATTAGCCTGGCTAACGTTAGACCCAAGTCTCATTGAGACGTGGGTCTGGGAACCACATGTTCTTTTTCTCGTATTTGGGGCGAGGTTTACGAATGCCCAGAGCCGTTTATTGGGTGCTAAGAATGTCTATCAAATGCGCCTGTACGTAGCTCATAGCCAATCGTTTCAATTATACCAGATGATGTATGTAGAGCGACAGAAATTAGACGAGGAAGAAGACGATGGGTCAGAGATTTATGTGTACACGATGGCGTGTATCTAACGGCCGTTTCACACCGCATATTTTTTTCGGCGTGCATGTTAATCAGTGAGTGCATTCACACCGGGAGCAGGAGCAGCGCGTGAGCGTCGAGCAGGAGAGGCACGTGAGCAGCAGTGAAGCGGTTTTTGCTGCACTGCTCACGCTAAATTAAGTGAAAGCACACTTTTGATGGACAAAAATAAATATTTCACATAAAAAGTGCCCAAAATGCACAGAATAAGCATGTCTAGTGAGTTTTAACTTGAACTTGAGTAGGCAAATAAAAGAAAATCAAGACTAAAAAATATTTATAGATAAAAACGGGTTTTTAATTATTCAGTTTGGGTGAAAGTTGTGTATTATATAAAAAAAATAAAGTAAACTAGCCAGAAAATATTATATATAAACGTTCTTTTAGTTTATGTAACACACAGACAGCTACATAGGCTAGCAAAACCCAAATCAAACCCGAGTGTGTGGTTTATTTGTGTGTTTTGTTTTTTTATCCGCGGAGTTTGCAGTCTTGTAAACATATCGAAAGTATGACTGAAACTAATAGATTAGAGCCATTTTCTGGGTTGTTTTGTTGTTTAACATTTATATGCGAATGTTGTACACCTCCCCATAACAAACTTTCAAGACTATCAATGTTCTAAATGACCAACTTCTAAAAACAAATGTATAGTTGTCTTTGTAAAGAATTGCTCGCTTATATATGTAGCTTTGGAGCCGCTGCTGTGACACTGTACAAACACTTCCAGTGTGAATACTCTCGCACGTGCCGCTCACGCTTGCGGTGTGAAACGGCCGTAAGGCTGCATCGAAAGGTAACTTCGCGTCTGCTGCCATGTTGGATCCATAGGTATAAACAAACTGCTTCGGTGTGTCGCATAGACGTCGTCATCGTCTTGCTGCTCCCTCCCCGTTCTGTGATTGGTTCCCTAGATGAGGCGAAAATCTGGTCCATGGAATCCAGACTGCCTAGCAGCGTGAATAAAATCGCGTTGCGGCAAGGCAGCATGGGGAAACCCAGGCTAGAAATAAATAGCAGTTGAGCATAACATCTCTGTTGTTAATTTTAACCTCTAATATTATAATATTATACCAAATGAGAGGGTTCCCTGTATAGTTTACAGCATTATTTCGGTGAGATTTTTTTCCCTTAAGAAAAATCCGCCAATATCATTCAGAATAATTGGATATCGGTATCGACGGAGAAATTTAGTATCGGTGCATCTCTACTTTTATGATTTGATTTTAAAAAGTATTTGGGCTTCAGTAGGAAGTATGTTGTGTGAAATACCCTCTAAAACGATTAGCATGAGTATGACTGTGTTTTTATAATGTATAATCTGCTGGTATTCTGTTGATTTCCACAGTTCAGCTGGATTGTAAGTTTGCGAGCCCCTGAGGGAAGTGTGCGCAGACCCTCTTCATCCTGAAGAATGGAGATTAAAGCCAGACCAAAACCTGCCCTGCTCTCAACGATGTCACTTCCAGATCATGCGGACAGAGATTGAGTGTCGGCAGCAAAAGACGTTTAAAAGACCGTAATTGTGACTATTTTTGTACATTACAAACGCGGGGTTGGAGGTGGTGTTAAGAGCCTTCCAGCGCTAGGCAGGAAGACTGTGTTACTTCATAAGTTTAAGAGAGAAATGAAAGTGTTTTGGGAGGGGGGAGAAGTCAATTGATTCCAAAGGGTGAGATTACAGCATGAACTCGCTTAAGAAAATCACTCGACTGCGAGCCACACACTGTAGCCTGGAGCCACGCATGTGCAATTCACCAGCGCTGGAATCTGGATCCAGTAATGGAAAGAGGGATCAATGCAGAATTAACTGGAAGTGAGAGAGTCGAGAGATGATGAAATGCTATGCTTTTTTAAACCATTATTTTCTATTTCTAATGAACTGAGTGTGAGAGACCATGTAAGAAACCATAACAATACACCTTTTTAAGTGTTTTTGATATTGCTAAGATCAACAAGTGAATGACGTTGATATCATACAAACTGTCCCCATTATTTTCCTTCCCTGCTTCATGAGCCACATACGTCAAATGTAAACAGACTGTCATAGGAATATGACAGTCATAATAAGCATAAGGCATTTTCACACTAAAAGTGATGTGAAAATTACAGAGAGAATTGTTTTCAAAATGATTCCCACTAGAAGAGTATGATGCAAATGCTAAGTGGGGGAAAAAATATCAAACACAATCCAATAATTAACATTAGATTGAAATGTTTGAAAATGATTTCAGTTGGAGTTATTTTATTATGTGGGAAGAAAGAGAGCATGGAGTGACGCAAGAGACAGGAAACTAGCTATAGGAAATATGTGGCCTGTAAAACAGTCAATCAAACAGTTTAACACTAATTAAGGTACGGGCTGTTTACCGTCGTCTGTCAAATGGCCGTAGCTCAGTCATTTCTACAGGAATCAATGCGATGGGGAATCTAGCTTGAAGGCGAAAGATTTCCCCGTGCAGATTTTGCAACAGGTTCACGTTAGTCACATGTACTCACTGTGTTGACCAAAACAGAAAGCGTCTGGAAAGTGCTTCATAATAGACAATGGACCTTTTTGCCAACTCGAACCCATTGCGATAACTGAGAGGGGAAATCTTTCAGTCATGTGGAATTCATAAATGCATAGATTCCTATTGAAATGAGTGGATTTCGCCCATAAACAATGGTAAATATGACCGCACCTTTACACAATGAAAAAAAGTGTCTATATGAATGCATTGTATTGATGTAAAGGCTTGTCGCCTCTTACCTGTAGAATTTCCCTTAATACTTTTCCTCTATTAGTTTGAGTTTAAGATTTTAAAAGGTTAGGCTCACCTTCCTCCTTTATTGTCTTTTCTTCTTTAATATTTTCCTTTGCTTTCAGTACTTCATCAGTTTTAGCTGAAATAAAAAAAGAGAACATTGCAACATTAGTTATAAGTTATAAACAGCCCATTTAATATATAATTAAGAAGCCCTTTATACTATAATGTCTCTCTCTGCAAATGTACACTTCTCCCTGCCTGCACATCTTTAACTCTTAAGCACACACTTATTAAATAATTTTTCAGCATGCTAATTAAAAGCCTGAGAGAAATCCTTACGCAGTGGAAACAGTTTGTGTACATAGTCTTATGGCAATTCATTTAGTCTGTTGACTCGCTTCTCTCCTGCCCTCCAAATAATGAAGACGTTAGCTGAGATGAAGACATATAGTGAGCAGTGAAGGGGGACTATCAATACAGCCTGTAAATTAATTACACCTCTGTTCCCGCACGTAATTTATTCTAAAGCGTTCATGTCTCCCAGGAGCAATTTGCCTTTATTGCTGTTTCACTCGCTGATGAGAGGAGTCATGCAAAATTGAGTCCCTCATAGCATTACCTTCTATGAGTTTCAACTTTGAAGTAAAAGGAAAGGGGAGGGCAATCGAAGTCATTATGAGAAGCAAATTGCACAGTTTGCTATGTTTAGACCAAATCAGCTGGATAATATGATTGTTTGACCACTGTTTGACAACACAACCATTTTAACAAATAAGCTAAGGATGATATATTTTTCATCCACACTCTAGTGCTCCACAAATCAGGTGTATTTTACTCTTCTCCAAGCTCAGTTGACTGTTCGTGAAGACGCCACACATCATGTTCTCACGCAGTGAAAAATACATCGAGGAGAAGAGAGGACACTGACCGACAGGACAGAGCGGTTACTTTTGATATGAAACAAAGTCTCAACTTTCAAATTTGGTCCTTTTTAAAAGAAATGTAAACAATAAATGCCGCTTTTTGTCTCTGTAATGTGATGTGACAGATCGCTGTAGAGCCTCAGTTAAAGATCATCTCTTCCTTCTAGTTAATTTATAGCATCAAATAAAAATGGATGTTATTTTAACCGCGCAAAGACGTCAGGACACACCATTTTTCAAGTTAAAATCCTCCGACTTTAATCTACTAACTCTCCTGACTGCTTTGTCGGACAAAATGGCGGATTATGATTGGTCAGTCAATCAAACTCCATGCGAAGGGTGAAATCACCTTTTTTCGGTAAATATTTTATTTTAATTTTAAAATTATTTATATATGGGACTGCACAACTTCATTATTTTGCCATGTATGGGAGTTTTAACAGCGATATGAAATTTTATCTCACATGAAAATGTCTCATATTGCTGCTGCTTAAAGCTTAAAGCTGCAGACAACATAACTGCAGTGCAGGCTTAAACGAAACAGAACGCGATCATCAGTCGGTGTAGATGCTAACATAGTTATCCTTATTGTAATCGTTCTTGGTGTGAACGGGTCATAAGATCCACCAGATTTATCTTGTGTCAGCCGTCTGTGCATTTCTTGATGTATTAGGAGCTGAAGCTGATAGCACAGCATTATCCGCAGTAGAAAGCTAAAGACTTTCACTTCATCTACACTTAATTCCAGTTTGGCTGGCAGGATGGATAATGGAGCCTCCACTGAAATTCAATTGTGATTATATGTGTAATTGCAGCTTCGGGCCCCTAGAGTCATGTAGGCATGCAGGACTATGTTTCATTGAAATGATCACACAGAAACAAATCCATCCGCCTCCTTCATCCAGTGGGCTGATTAGCAGCGATGGCTCGTTAGAATCCAATGCAATAACGCAAACATCAGAGAGAAATGGCCGGGGCCCATTATCAGTGATTGATGGAGGGGTAGTGTGTTGTACGAACACGGGGGCTCAGAGGGGCCCACTATTTAGATTGAATAAAGCGCTTCGGTTTATCAGGTTTATCCACTACAGTAGAGCCACACGCAGAAGCTACTCGACTTCACCCACTTTCTGTCCCTCTATACACAGCAGCAATTCATTGATATAACACTGCCAACTGAAGGAGGTTACTGGCTCCCGAAATAACATTAAGCAGACATGTGAGATAGGATATTGAATTCAAGCGTGTGCCTGCAAAATCCGTGCGGGAGTGTCTAACAGATGCCATGTAAAACCAGGACAGATGAGGTGTCGAAGGGTGCGACATGAGGCCCAGGGTTTGTTTGGGCAAAGTTTGAATTCAAAGGAAGAACTGAGGTGCATAAAAATGCTTTTTGAACGGATCATGGAGTAAACGAAGTGTGTGGGTGGATGATGCACATACAAACACACACCAAGATAATGCTGTGATGGAGAGAAGGTACAAAGGAAAGGGTGAAATGATGAATTATTGATCCAGAAATACCAATCACTTTTTAGCCTCATCAACTATCGAAAAATATACACAGTAGAACAAACTTAAAGGGGTCCTATTATGCTTTTTCAATTGATCCTACTATCCATGTTTGTAAGAACAAACACCACTTTTAAATTGTACAAATCACCATAAAATCTAAATTGACAATTCTGTTTTTTTTTTATGTAATATTGCAGGTAATAATTATTATAAATTATTTATCCATGCAATTTTTTTATTTTTTTTTTCATGTCTCGTAATCTTGAATCAGAGTAACTTCCCTTCCCCATCTCTTGTCTTCTCTGATGACGAGGGCGGGACAATAACCTGTCACTCACATAAGATTCACAGATGAATCTAACCACAACCATCCAATCCCACGTACAAAATCAAGCCCCGCCCACATTTGTTCTTGTTCCGAAAGCCGCTACACTCGGATATACGACACAACAGGAAAAAAAGGCTTTCGCAACTTTCATGCTGACTTTAAATGGGAATCACCAAAATTAGTACTAGTCAAAATTTATACATAATTTACATTTATAGTCAAATTGTGACTGTTTTTCTTTTGTCTTTCCTGTTGAAGGGAGTGTTGTTTCCCTTCACCAGGAATAATACTAAGAATGACACAAACATGTGTCTTGATATTAACAGAAACATATATAAACACAAGTAACATAGTTCACTTAGACACTGTCACAACAAACACAGTGTTTTTAACATGGAAACACGGAGAACATGAGAAACACATTTTACTTTAAAACTGACTTCTTTAAAGTTGCAGTCCGTAACTTTTGGCGCTCTAGTCGTTAATAAACTGCATGTGTCTTGCGGAAAAACATTGTAGCCTGAGCTTTTTCTCCATCATATTTCAGGTACTGGACTACTCCACAGCGGTACGACCCGAAACGGTCTAAAAGAGTCCCATTATGGAGTTGTCAAAAAGTACCGACTTCGCTACCAAACGTACCAAATTGTAGCCAATCACAGACATATCCGAAGAGTGCATGAACACAATGGCCAATCAGAGGTGTTTACGAACAGCACTCAAAGACTCACATTTTTAAAGTTTCGGTACTCTGACAACTCTATCCCAATATAAACACTTATTATAGGTGTACCGTAGTGATTCAGGATAAGACAAAAACACTGTTTGGAAAATCGATTCATGATTTACTCGCTCATTATATAATATTTGTACAAAAAAAGTTATGGACTGCAGCTTTAAACGAAAAACTTCTTACTTTGGCTGACCATATCCTTTAATTACATTTATTTATTTAACTGTAATCACTACTGAAATAATAATGTCATTACTGAAACTCAAAGTAAAATTTCGGTAGTGACATGATTGATGGTTTAGTTCGGTACAGTAGTTTGTAATTACAAGTTTAAGGTAATTTTGAGCATTAATGAATAAAAAAAGAAAGAAAATTCTAGCCAGTACATTCCTGGAAAACAGGTTTTCACATACACAGAAACATTAAAATATTGATTAAAATCCCAAAATGTTTATTTAATTGCAGAAAATACTGAAGTTCTGAAAAATACACACACTGGATTTTTAAATTTGGAGCACATTTACTGTACTTTAAAATGATGGGATCTAACCACACATGATGAACACATATATGCAGTCTCACTTTCTGCTCAAAAATAAAAAAATGCAGCTAAAATCAGGTTCAGCAAACAGACTAATATATATATAGTGTCATTAGTGATATATAAGTGTTGAACAGTATTTTTTAATACAAATTTAAAAATTAAATCCTCCTAGAATCTACAAATTGTTATTTCCTTTTGCAGAAATCAAACAGATCTTTTTAAAATGAAAAAAAAAAACAAAAAAAAAACACAACAATAAAATAATATATATATATATAAATGACTACATTACTTTCGGTTTAACTTTAGGAGTTAGGGATGGGAGGACAGCCACATCCTAATAGAAAGTACTCTACAGATTTAATTTAGTGTATATTTAGCTTAATATTTCAAATGATGTTTTGGGTTTAAGTAGATATTTACTGTGGAACTGCAATTTAAACTAATTCTGTAGAATGGCCTATATACACACATCCTGAACACATACAGCAGCACAGGGAAGATATATTGTACAATCATACACAATGCTGCACGAGAGGGATTTCACATCTATAACAGACGAGAATACTCTAAGGACACGCACGGCTCACATTGTCTCCCTCTTTAAAACAAACCCTAAAAACGAAAGACTCCAGACCCGTGCAGAATCCTCATCTCCAGCCTCAGGCCTCTCAGTACAACCACACAACAGCCATAATAATCCTCTGTGATTAATTACTCTGGCCTTAATCTCTTACAGCGCTGGTGTGGAGGAAAGAAGAGCACAAAGGAGTAAGAAAAGCACCCGTAGCTGCAGCACAGAGCAGATTCAGCCGCATACCTGCGTCCCTCTCCAGAGAAATCTGCCCTGGTGACTTATGAACATGAGGATGATGTTACAGTATTGTATGTTTAATAGGGGTGTAACGGTTTGAAAATCTCAAGGTTCAATTTGTATCACGGTTTTAGGGTCACTGTTTCGGTATGGGCTATATTTAGGGGGGGGCGAGGATTACTGTCAAATAAAAATACTGTCAAAGACACAAATAAAATAAACAGTGCTTTTCTGGTATCCAACAGTATAGTTTTCAGGTACAGACATTTAATAAAGTAATCAAATGTAAAAGAACACAGTATAATCATAACTGTATAAATTAAATTAAAGAGTTAATTCCTTGTCTTTTGTTGCTTGATTAACATTAAAAACACACACCGCTGGAAAATTAGGCTGCTGTCACTTTAAGAAATAATGCACAATCCAGTACACTGATGCTGTACACATGCGTTGTCCTTCTCAACTGTTTACATTCACTTAACGTAGGCATAACCGAATATGTTTGATAAGATACTCGCCAAGATGGGCATGTTGACATACTTTTTGTCAAAGCATAATATAGATGCGGCGTCAGATTTTAGATGAACCGCGGTGCAAGTGTTGTGGAGAATGGTACGGTTCGATATTTTACAGAGAACAGTTACATTCCTACAGCTATATAAAACTACAATTTAAACTATGTAGCACTGTTCATAATTTTGTGAAAAGGCATAAGAAAGTGCAGCACTATATGTACAGCAGCAAGAGTTCTTGTTTTGTGTGTGTACATATGCGTGTATAAACAAGGGATATATTGAGTGACTGACAAATAAATAGTATTTCACTAAAAGTTATAATATTTTCAGTAATGTCAGAGCAGCTCAGCTACTTTCAGAACAGCTGTTTTATCAGTGCAGTGTGACAAAACAATACATTTCTTTTCTGTCACACTGAACTGCACATGCAGCTTTACACAAGAGGTCAGAGTTTTAAATATCATATTTAATTATAGGTTATAATTATGCTACAGAAACATGCTAGGTTTTAGAAGTGCACACAAATGTTCTTTTAACAAGCGTATTTCACAGTTTCAGTGAAACGGATAGATGTCAGAAACAGCCTTGGGTGAGATCTTGTTTATCTAGTGCACTTATGCACCTCACCATCACTATTCTTTAATCAGTGTGTGTGTGTGTGTGTGTGTGTGTGTGCACGAGTTTATAAGACAGTGAGACAAAGTAAGAGAAAGAAAGATTGAGAGAAAGAGAGAGAGAAAAAAAACTGTAGTCTCTTTAAATACAAACTGGTATGGAGTCAAATAATCACATGGGCAAACACTTACACATACTCTACAAGCTCAAAGAATATGAATATCTGTAAATGAGTGTGTGTGTGTGTGTGTCCTGAGCGACCACGTCAATCACAAGCAATCTGAATGTCAGAGCTCGGGGAAATGTGATAAATCAGCCGCTTGCCAAACGACAAACATGATATTTGCTGTAGCACCCCACAATTGGAAAAATGTCCCTTTGAATCAGGAATTCACTTTACACTCACATTCTCACACACACACACACACACACACACACACACACACACACACACACACACACACACACCTCTGGCTATAGTCCAGACACCTACATACTTGGACACATCTGTAAAATGTACATAAAAAGCAAAAGAAGAGATCAATGTGTGATTGTTAAGATGGAACGAAAAAAAGGATAATATACATAATACAGTAAATTATTCAGTAACAACTAACCTGTGTGAGTGTCACGATTAAAACTAGTGCAATGTTAGACATTGTTTGCATCCAGAAAATTAGACTTTGGCAGGAATTTAATTTGTGCAATGACAAATATAAAGAACAGCAACATGCAGCCAAGTTATTTAGTGGAGTATGAACAAACTGCAAACACAGATATAAACCACAGGCTTGCGAACGCAATCCATTGAGCTGAACAACAAAGAACTAAACAAAACAGAACAGCACTTTGCTTAAATGGAGATTTACCAAACAGTGTCACATTCGGGTTCAACTTAAATGATATTCATGAAATATTAACAACTAAACAATTAGAAAGGGAGCTATCATATCAATTTGATCAATAATTCATCAAAAAGTCCTTTAACTGGATTTCTATTTTGGATATGAACTGTGGGCTCAATGTCTCTATAATCAGATGTCTGCGGTCAGACGGGGCTTCATCCCTTCTCCACACTCGGACAGAAATCCTGCACGTTTCCAAGAGAAGACAGGCGCGATGAAGATATGAGAAGCACCATCACCAAGAGTAATTAATTAATTACATGTGTATAGCGTGGTGTTTTTGAATCCGGCCCTGGAGAGTCTGAACAGAGCACACAAACATCACAATCAAACCCTGAGCCCTGATCAAATATTCCACCAGACGTTTCTCCACACAACTGTGGATCATTTCTGCACATCCCGCCTGGAGATCCCACAGCACCTTTCTGAGAATAATTTGAGATGATTTCTTTAATTTACAGAGTAAATACTGGAGACTTGGTTGCAGAAACAAAACAGTCTGAGAGTTTTCATCATGTGCACATGAGACTTGCTTGATGAAGCTTGTTTTATTCATGAGCGTTTGGAGAGAAATGTGCGTAGGCCTTTCTGTCTCTTTTGAAGGTATCCGCCATGAGTTCAAACTCCGAGTCGATCTGAGGACATATAGCTCGAAGCCTCTAATAGCAGAACGGGTAGAGTGATTTAAGAGGAGCTCGTGATGGCGGTCTAACCGAAGGATAAGTGTAAGACAGTCTCATCGCTGTTGGAAATCTCATTTGTAACTAAATGCAAATATATGGCTGTGCACCTGCATGGACTCAAGCTCTTCATGCTCTCTAGTTTAACCCGAGGCAGAGATCGGACATCACTCGGGATCGTATCCTGAACAGATTCAAACCTCAGCGCTCTAGATCAGTCTATGTCATGTGTTTAACAGACATTAAAGGTGATAGAAAAATGAGTGAGGAGAGAAAGAGAAAAACAAATGAGTATTTTCATGGATATTCATAAAATGTATACAGACGGATTTGGTCTGAAATGTAAAGGTGCTTTGGATTTTGCAGGCATTGTCTACTGTCAATATTATAGCCATGTACAGGTGAAACTCGAAAAATTTGAATATCGTGCAAAAGTTCATGTATTTCAGTAATTCAAATTAAAAGGTGAAACTAATAAATTTAGTATATATAACTATATTCATATTCATGATCATACTTTTCAGAGGGCCGGCATTTCTGTATTTAAAATTCTTTTTTTTTTTTATTGATTTCATGTAATATTCCAATTTTCTGAGATTTTGAATTTGGGGTTTTCATAAGCCATAATCATCAAAATTATAACTTTTGCGCGATATTCAAATTTTTCGAGTTTCACCTGTATGAAGCACAGAAGTCACTTTCAAACCAAGCAGCTTTGTGTTGAACATCGCAGCGAGTCTGTGACTTGTTGCAAATCTGCATGCATGGGGAAATATTTCTGTCAAAAATTCACGATCGTGTGGATTCCTGTTGAAATCAAAGATTCGCCCATGAAAATTTGCTGAATTATGGTAAATGTGACCGCATCTTAAACCACTCAATTTGATTTTAGTACTTATATGAGTAGGTCTCCCTAGTGAAAAAAAGTATACTTCAAATCTATTAACATATTTACTGACATATAATTATAATTATACTTTATTTGGAATTCTTTATTGCACAATGCATATATCTTAATATTAAGCATAAAATGAGTTAATATCACTATTAGCAAGGATAGTATGATCTCTGTATAATATCAGTCTTTAAATGCAAGATATTTAACGTGTATCTATTGTAAAGTATACTTGCAATAGTTCAATTTTAGCCCCATCAAATACACTTTTACACAAGCTTTGTGTGTATTTGATGGGGCTGAAAACTAAAACTGAGATTATAGTCTTTGAATCATCAGAAGCTGCTAGTTCTCGCTGCTTAAATTTTGGCCCTGTCTTCATGTGTGAAACCATTAGAGAAGAATTTGGACATGTCATTCGATAGTGCTCTTAAATTTGACAAACAGATTAGTATGCTAGTCAAGACCAGTTTGTTTTCATCTCAGAGTCCTAGCTAAAGTTAAATCATTTCTCTCTTTTAAAGACTTTGAAAAGGTGATACATGCCTTTATCTCAACAAGGCTTGACTATTGTAATTCCCTGTATTTGGGCATTAACCAAGCACCACTCAACCGTCTGCGAACGGTACAGAAAGCAGCTGCTAGGCTCCTTTACTGGTGTGCGCAAACTAAATCACATTACTCCAGTTCTGAAATCTCTGCACTGGCTCCCAATCCGTCACAGAATTGATTTTAAAGTCTTGATGCTTGTTTTTAAATCCCTGAATGGATTGGCTCCTGTATATATGACTGATCTATTATCCAGTCACAATTCGGGAAGGTCTCTTAGGTCATCCAACCAGAGACTGTTAACTGTTCCTCGGACTAGATTAAAAACGAGAGGAGATCGAGCTTTTGCCGTTGCTGCACCAAAACTTTGGAAAAGCCTCCCTGTCCTTATTAGAACTGCCTCTTCCCTGCATGAGTTTAAAGGGTAAGTTCGCTGTTTTACAATTATAGCCCTGTTTTACATTTACATTTATTCATTTAGCTGATGCTTTTATCCAAAGCGACTTACAATTGCTATATTTCAGAGGTCGCACGCCTCTGGAGCAACTAGGGGTTAAGTGTCTTGCTCAGGGACACAATGGTGTCTCACAGTGGATTCGAACCCAGGTCTCTCACACCAAAGGCATGTGTCTTATCCACTGCACCATCACCACCCCACAGGTTTTATCGTAGTTTTTGTCCTGACTTAAGTCAATGGAGTTGGACAAAAACTACGATAAAACCTGTTGGAATCTTTTGCAGCGATTTTTGTGTGAGCATATCAGTGAACATCCCAGACCACTCGGTGAGTTTCACGTCTTTGTAAACTAAATTTTAATGCGTTTATATGAATGATTGTTCCAGTGCCCCTATGACACCATTGTGTAGGTGGGGGGGTGCTAACACAGAAACAGAAAATTCTCGGGACAGCAGCATTTGTCCAAATTTCAATCTTAACCGTTCGATTTCATCAGAAACGATCTTAAAACAGGGCTTTAAGTGTAAGACACCGAACTTACCCTTTAAAGCAAAACTCAAAACATATTTTTTTTTTCTTTGGCTTATAATTGTAGTTTATATATGCTGTGTCTGGTCTGTTCTGTGTTTTGTTTTGTAATCTATGTTGTACTTGGTGCTAAATGCTGATGACGTCTGATATAGTGTACAGCACCTTGCTCAACAACTGTTTTTAGTGGTGCTATATAAATAAAGTTGAGTTGAGTTGAGTATATCTTTAGTTGGACCTCAGAACTACTTCCGGATAATTAAAGTGCATTAAGTACAAAATTAGTGGTTCCAATTTAGCAGACTTTTAGTATATCAATTTAGTATACCAAAAGTACAATTGCAGGGTATTTTTATTAAGTACATAAATATGTAAATGTATTTGCAGTATACTTAGCATAAAATGAATATATTTCAAATACATTTAGTATATTTATTGGTTATCTTCGCTTTATTTTTCGAGACTCCTGTAATATCTGTCAGCCACACATTAGCAGCAGACGCTAGTTTCCAGCTGAGTCGGATCTGTTGGTCCAGAACATCCTATAGATGCTCAATCCGATCGAGAACGGGAATATGGAGGCTAAGGCAACATCATGAACTCTGTCATGTTCCTCAAACCATTCCTGAACGATGTTTGCAGTGTGGCATTATCCTGCTATCAGGGAACACCACTGCCATTCATATTACACTCAAATTCAAGCTTAAATTCTTTAAAGTCCGTATGCAACAGTCAGCAGTATTTCTCATTATAGTCTTATTTATTGTTGTGTTATTCCTGAAAAAGTTTAAGTGAAGTGTCTTTTTAAATTTTTTTAGTTTTTCCTCATTGAAAAACATCCCCTTCAGACTCTCAGAGAACTTCAAAAACAATTAATATATTAAGCAGGACTGGAACGACACGTCGCCATAATCGGTTATGTCAATCACACACTGTTTATGTTCATCCCTAATTCCCTGTCATGTTTCACACAAAACACAACTCTAGAGCAGATGCTAAGGCTATGGCAGCGCCGCTTGATACGAGTCTGCACATTTCCAGGACTCAAAACTGCATTCAGCAACAGTATCAAAAATGGCAATGTACATAACATCGGGAAGTTTTAACACAATTGACAGTGTGTTATTAAATTAACAAGTCCAATCGAGGCGAGAGTTCATCTATCAGATATAAGGACTTGTTTAGTCACGAGTGCAGAAAGTGTGTTTGAGTCACGTGCCTCGCAACTCGACAAGCGCAAATCATTTCTCCATCTCCATAAGTATATTAAACCCATCATGATTATAAAGTAATCTCACATTATATGACGTGGCAGACAACTAGTTCTCCGTTCATTCAGCGCGGGTTTGTCGAGACTGGGGTTGTGAGTCCTGAAAGTGTGCAGGTGTCAGTTGGGTTATAGATGGGGTTGTCACACACTTGTTTTGTTCAGGGGATTAGAGATGAACATAAACCCTGCGTAAGTGACGTAATAGATTACGCCGACGTGTTGTTCCAATTATAATATTAAGGAGCATAATCTGGACAGCGACCATTCTCTGGCTATTTACTAGCATGACAGTTTGCATGGTAATTAAGTGTTATTTTTATATTTTATTGAAATAAAAGGTAATTTAACTCTTTAACTTTAACTGCTTCCAAGACCTGCACTTCTGTGATCACCTGGAGCTTTGTGTGTATGGTAGAATTGAAATGATTTACCCATGCACATCATTATTTTTATAAAAAATTAAATAAAATAAAAAAACATGTCCTTGTAATCTTTCCTCAAATATATTAATGTGCAAATAAACTGATGTGCATATCGGCATGGGGGCTGAGCAATAAGGTGGTCCACTGGCCAGAAAAGACAATCACATTTTCCATTTCATGCTGACTTTAATATTGAAAGTAAACTGATTCAGCATCTTCACAAGCTGGCTTTGATGCAACACTGTCTCATTTGAGAACAGCATATCTGTGAACAGAAGAACAATGATTACGTATGATTATGATGTACGTCATGCTTCTGACGGTGGAAAGGAGCTACTTTCCACGAAACACGGACTGCATCTCCTGATGGGTTAATGGACACTGCTATATTAACTAAAGAGCCTGTTTAAAAGAATAAACCACATATGGCTCAGTGGGACAGTGCTGGACTGGGGCGAACACTTAAACACCTGGCACAAAGGGCCAGAAACACGGTGGTCCCTAAGATTGTGCTTAGTCAAGCGCTAGTGCCTAAGCCCAGGAGAGAGGGGGCGCTGGGAACTGAGCTGGAAACGGCCCAGGGAACGCTCGCTTTTTCTGCTATATTAAAGCCTAATTGCAATGTCAAGTTGCTCAGTAAGCTGTCGGTCTGGGGTACCGAGACCAAAGAGCCATACATATACAGAGAGATGCAAATCAGAAGAGGAAGACATGTGCTGAGGGAGGAGAAAGCAGGACTTGTTGAAGGAGAGACCCACCATAGAAGACTCCATTTCTCCCTGTCATCTTTTAATGCTTATTTTCATCACGTTGCTTAAAATATTGATAATCAATTAGCGGTACGTCTGTTTTGTTACAGAATTGGTGTCAAAGTCTATCACGCTGTCAAAGCCAATTCAAAGCTGGGTTTTTTTCAGCGGTGGCTCTGGCTTCGGAGGAGTCATTAGGCGCGGGGAACATAGCCTGGGGTGCAATCGCCTATTCTCTTTCATTATAGCTGAGATGAGAAAGGTGAGGGAGATTATTAGAAGTTTGGAATGATCACAAAGCCCCGCACAGGCTGTCAGATTCCCCCTCCGTGTAATTCATCTGGCCCGCGTCCTCCCAACCACACCCTCAGAAACCTCCGTTCACGAGGAGCTCTCGTCTGCGCGGAGATGGACATTATTCATGAACATCTGCAGCCGGGAGAGTATTCTCCTCTGGAGCGCCAACAGCTTCAGGGGCGGACTTGCCCTTTGGGCTATACAATTAAAATGATGATGCTGGAATTAAGGGACAAAAAAGGTGGAGGCCATGAGCTTTGTGAGATAAAGACTGAATTAATAAGAGAAATGACGGAGACAGATCTGCTGTTGTCTTTCCCAGTATCATATCAATATCAGTATCAGATCAATTCAAGGCATAAGAGCTGCGCTTTGGGATGAAAAGGGAAGAAGTTCAGAGAGCAGAGAAAATTCATGAATGTTAGTAATCTGCTGTAGAAAAACATGTCCACAGCCTCCAGTATACATTATGAAATAGGTTCTGTGATAACATGAATGACAAAAAAAAAAAAAAAACGTTAAAAAAAATAAAAAACCTATAATTATATTTCTTCTTAATTTTTAGGGTTTTATGTTACCTCTTATGTTGTCACCAACATGAGCTCAACTGTTTTGAAACTCATTAAAAAACATCTGCTGTTTTTTGTCATTCTGCATCATGTTTACGGCTCATCAAAACAAATCTTCAAGTTTCAACCTAATCATCGGAGGCCGATCAACTGAACATCTGTTTGTGTGGCCTTTGAGCCAATCTATCTGAATTCTGATCTATTTGTTCAATCAAAGCAGCAACGAGCTTAATTACATGGTTTTTATCATGCTACAAAAGGGGGCAAGGGGATTGAAACGGCTCTTATCAGTAGGGCTTTGACAGGGCCTGAAATCAGTGTCAGACTACAGACCCTTTTTATTGCAAATGGCAGCCGAAGTTTACCGTGGCAGTTTAAAGCTAAATGAGGCCTGACAGACATGTCAGAGCAGTGGAGGCTTTTCTGTGGCAGGGCAGAAATTTTGCTCGATTTCATGCCTTTTATCTTCCAAACACAGGGCACAAGCTCCCAACATCTCTGCAGAAAGAAAAGAAATACATTTTGGGGGAAAATAATGATGGTCGGACAAGAATGACAGATGATTGTCCACCTCTTCAAAATCCAAAAAGTAAATTTGAGGCGAAAGGAGGAGGAATGAAAGAAAATGTCTGCAAAAGCGCCACTATGGGCTGAATGCAGAGCTAACATGTCAGGAGACGTTAGAGCAGAAATCAGGAAACAAAGGAAAATCAACAGCAACAACAATAACGGCGCCTCCCTCCATATCCTCCTCCTCCTCTCCATCATCCTGTTCCATCTCACTCAGCATCACAATCCCTCTCTTCTTCTCTTTGTCTCTGGCTGAGGGCTATTATTTCAACCTCTTCTCATCCCGACTCTCATAAGAGAGGAGAAACTCTGCACTACTGAGAGCTGAAGCAGCTCCCCTACAGGAGAAAGAGCACAGCAAGCACAGGCCGGCCCGCTCAAGCACGGGAAAGGGTAAAAATAGAAACAGAAGTGGAGGAGAAGTCAAGTGTCCTCTGGTAATAGTCATGTTATGTTTGTTAATACCGCCTGTTGATTACACACGACAGTCATGCAGGTCTTCAGGGTGAACCAGTGGCATTTAGGAAGAAAAAAGCGGAAATATGCAAACCAACAAAAGACTGAACAGGTTTGGAACATTTACAAAGAACTAAAAATGCACTTCAAAAATTATGTTTTTGTTTTTTTAAACTTAAAAAAAGCTTTGACATGTACCAGTTTACTCAGTAAGAGAAGAGATGCATGATTTGGAGCAGAAATCTAATTGTGAGTTTGCTGATAAAAATTGTGATTGCAATTTAAAATGTGAAAAAAAAAAAAAAAATCCATGTTTGCTGTGCTTTTTTGTAGGACTGCACAATTTGGCCAAACTGATGTGATTACATCAATATGGCTAATAATAATAACAACAATAATAATTATTATTAAGTAAAAATATAAAAACATATGGTAAGACTTTACAATAAGGTTTCATTTGTTAACATTAGTTAAATGTATTGACAAACATGAACTAACCATGAGAAATACATTTGTTACTGTATTTGTTTATCTTTGTTAATGTTAGTTAAGAAAAATAACAGCTGTTCATTGTGTCTTCATGTTACTTTACAGTGCATCAACTAATGTTCAAAAATACTGTACAACTTTTAAATGTTGAAATTAACATTAAAAAAGATTAATAAATGCTGTAGACTTGCAGTTCATTATTAGTTCAAGTTAACTAATGTAGTTAACCAATGTTAACAAATAAAACCTTATTGTAAAGTGTTACCAAAAGTACTAAATAAACAAAATAAGAAATATTACTGTGGCGAACAGGACGGCCGAGGGACGTGAGAGAACGGCGCGAGGCCGGTGGTGCGATTGCTAATGAGCAACACCTGTGAAGCACACCGGTCTCGCATCTCTCACGGAGGGGCGGAGGCATAAATGAGGAGCGACGACGTTGATGATCGAGAGAGGAACAGGCCTGATTTTAGTTGTTTGGTTTTTGTATTTGTGTTTTATTTTAGCCAGCAGTCGTCCGCGAGGGGCTGCTGGCCGTTATGTTTAATTTGGGTAAGCCAGCAGTCGTCCGCGAGGGGCTGCTGGCAGTATTTTAGTTTGTTTATTTTATTTTTAATAAAGTTTGTTTGAATGTTCGCCGGTTCCCGCCTCCTTCTTCCCTGAACATTGCTACACTGGTGCCGAAACCCGGGAGGAGGGAGGAACGCGCTGTCAGAGAGTCCTCGCCACTGTGGGGAATCCGCGGTGCCATCGAGCATGATGCGCGAGTCGCCGTCGCTCGCCGTGGGCCGGAGCCGGCTGCCATCCGCCGAACGAGGGGAGGAGCAGGGAGCGGGGGACTCGCGGCCATGGACGCTCGAGGCGGTACGCTGGAGTGAGTTGCCGGTGGGACGGTTGAGCTCGCTGCCGGCCGCCTGGGTATGGGAGGTGCGGCTGCCATCGGGTAGGGAGAGGGGGGGAGCCGCCGCTCGCCGTGGGCCGGAGCCTGCTGCCGTCCACCACTGAAGGGGAGGAGCAGGGAGCGGGGGACTCCTACCGTCTGCCCAAGGCACCCGAGGAGCCGTCGCCGTCCACCGGGCGGCGGAGGAGCGTCGAGCCGTCCACCGGGGCCTACCCAGCGTCACCGCCAGGCACCGCGGAGAAGATCGCCCAGCTGGTTGGAGGACCAGATGGCAGCGCGTTGTGGGAACCGGACCAATTTTTTTTTTTCCTCTCTCCCCTCTCTCGATCTGTCACTCCTCATGCTTCCGTCTCCGTTTCCCTCGGCTTGTCGGTCCATACCCCCCAGGGATCGCCGCCGCCGGGGGGGGGGAGTAGACACAGGCTCGTGGGTACCCCCCGGCCTGTGAGGGGCGATGGGGGTATGTGGCGAACAGGACGGCCGAGGGACGTGAGAGAACGGCGCGAGGCCGGTGGTGCGATTGCTAATGAGCAACACCTGTGAAGCACACCGGTCTCGCATCTCTCACGGAGGGGCGGAGGCATAAATGAGGAGCGACGACGTTGATGATCGAGAGAGGAACAGGCCTGATTTTAGTTGTTTGGTTTTTGTATTTGTGTTTTATTTTAGCCAGCAGTCGTCCGCGAGGGGCTGCTGGCCGTTATGTTTATTTTGGGTAAGCCAGCAGTCGTCCGCGAGGGGCTGCTGGCGGTATTTTAGTTTGTTTATTTTATTTTTAATAAAGTTTGTTTGAATGTTCGCCGGTTCCCGCCTCCTTCTTCCCTGAACATTGCTACAATTACTATTGTAATATATCACTGTAAAATAAAAAAATATTGAGTATTTAAGTAATATAATCATATTTTACGTTATGACTGTAAAATTACAATACTGATATTTGGCTGTCCAAATTTCTTCAATTTCAAACGTTAAACCATCGAACAACTATAGACTTAAAATCACAGGGATGCCTTAAAGCTGTGCTGCTCATTACAAGTTTGCAAAGATGACTGGCGTTCCCAAACACACGTTAAATTGACTCAAACTCAGAGCAGACGCAGTGAAAGCAGCCGCTTTGAGGATCATGAGCCGCTCACGTGAACACAGGCTTCACTCAAAAACACACAGCACATATATTTATTTAATTAAATCAGCCTTTGCGATTTGATAATCACACTAAGCCATATCGTGACTTAGGTTTTATTTCCGATAATCATGCAGTCCTAGGAGAAAGCTCTACCAAGAGCGAATCTTATAACAGCAACAACAACTTTGTTTCCACATAATGCAACGTCGTTGCTACAAATCCGGTCCTTGTTTCTGAGCTATTTAACACCCCTGGTGTTTTCAATTTGTAAGACCTTTCACAGCATCTCTCTCAAGCGAGGAAGATGAAGTATGAAATTAATCTTTATCCCTGTTTTGTTTCTTTGCCTCTCTTTTCACAAAGCATGAAGGCAATTAGCTGTGTGGTTTGGTTCCAGGCTTTGTGCTGGGCGCCTCCGTGTGCCAACTCACTGGCCTTTTGTTCAGTTGGTTTGTGCCGCCCACTTCAGCCCGTCTCCACTGAGCTTTCCTCTCCACACCTACACAGGGCGTTACACAATTCTACCCTAAAAAGAGCTACGCTTTAAAAAACCCATTTCTGACTCCCTTTTGTCTGTTGTGTGCAATTAAGATGAATTCCCTCTTCGTTTATTTGCTGAAGTGCATGTTTTCTTTTGTCTTGGCTGAGGATGTGTTAAACGGATGAGAGGAGAGGTATGCAGGTGGCTAATTCACGAGGCTTTTTGTTTTCTTATACAACTACTTTAGGTTTTACTAGGAGTATTTAACATGGGACCACATCCCACTAGCTGGAGCCAATGAGTAGCTTTATATGGAGGACTGCCATGGCACTAAACTGGAATACAACTGAATTACTATAGTGTCAGATGGTTGAGAGAATTGGTGTATAAAGAAAGCTATACTATTTATAACTCATGGCTTCTTTAAAAAAGGGCTTTCTCAACAAGATTTTCAGACAGCCAACATTTTGTTGTACATACATCAAAAGCTGAAACTCATAAGCTGGAGGTGTGTACGGGTCGGCCCTGTCCTCATAATTTAGCCAACGATTGACCTCTACCAGGACCCAAGGTGAGAGTGGTGTCTGTGATCCATGAGGATCAAGCAGGAGGAGGGAATAAGTGGAGAGGAATGAACACCTTTACATCTGAAAATGTACTGTATAGAGAAAAAAAAAGACTTTCTATTTTTTCTCCAATTACAAGAATTAGAGGAAACAGACATTTATAACGTCTATATCCATCTATGAATTACAGGAACGTCTGTCTGTGTGTCTGTTATTCGCACATCTCTCGAACCGTTAGTCCGATGGATTTCAAACTTGACGGGTGTTTTGCTACGGGCATGAGTAAGTGCAGTGCCAAGTTTGACGTTGTTTGGATTAGAAATGCAAAAGATATCGGTAAATATATCGGTAAAAGAAGCACTTAGAAAGTTGTGGTTTTAAAAATAAACATTCTGATATAAACACTCTGTCAGCTAAACATTAAGTCAGCTACACTGTATACTTCTGAATATTATATTTTATTCACGGCCATCATTTGTAGTAGCCTATCCACAAACTGCTCAAGCGTAGCGTTTTCTTGGAGTTCACTGAGTCGCTGCTTCCTGAATCATGTAGTTCAATTTTCCATATTTAATGTATGTCATTATGTCAGAATCAGTATTTGCTTTCTACCATGCACAAATAAAAATGTCACTGAACTATTGCTGTTTAATTGTAACAATGAGCACTCAAACACACCAAATCAACAATTACTAAAAACACACACACAAACTGATTTTGCATGGGCACTTTGCACTAATGATATAAATTTGCAGTTCCTAGAGGAAGACAAGGCAGCATGCGAATAGCATTAACGTTTTAGGGAAGCTTAGGTTTAAGGGTTCGATTTTATAAATTAAATGGCCTGAAAGGACCTTTGCCACTGTCATATTTTGTGTTCTGTCATCTGTGCGCTTGTTAGAATCACAAATGATTTACTTTTAGCTTCGGACCAAGGCTGTATCTCAGTACTAGTTTTACTTGATCTTAGTGCTGCGTTCGATACTATAGATCACACAATACTCTTAGATCGACTACAAAATTACACTGGTGTTCAAGGACAAGCATTAAGCTGGTTCAGGTCATACTTATCTGACCGCTACCATTTCGTCTACTTAAATGGAGAAAAATCGATTATAACTTCGGCAAACTATGGAGTGCCGCAGGGATCTGTGTTAGGCCCTTTATTATTCTCAGTATATATGCTGCCACTTGGTAATATTCTAAGGAAACATGGAATTAGTTTCCATTGTTATGCTGATGACACTCAAATATATATTTCATCACGACCAGATGAATACGCTAAATTATCCAAATTGACAGATTGTGTTAAAGATATAAAAGATTGGATGACGCGTAATTTTCTTTTATTAAATCCAGACAAGACAGAGGTAATACTTATCGGTTCTAAAAACCGTCCACAAAACCTTTCAGAACACGACTTTAACATAGTAGGATGCCCTGTTACTTTATCCGCTACAGTAAAAGACCTGGGTGTTACATTAGACTGCAACCTGTCTTTTGAAAAGCATATTTCATATGTTACAAAAACTGCCTTTTTCCACCTTAGAAACATTGCTAAGCTACGTAATATGCTATCAGTCTCTGATGCAGAAAAGTTAGTTCATGCATTCATGACCTCGAGACTAGATTACTGTAATGCTTTATTAGCTGGTTGTCCTGCATCTTCAATAAACAAGCTACAGTTAGTCCAAAATGCAGCCGCTAGAGTTCTTACTAGATCAAGAAAATATGATCATATAACACAGATTTTATCATCACTTCATTGGTTACCTATAAAGTTCCGTATTAAATACAAGGTATTGCTTTTGACTTATAAAGCTCTAAATGGTTTAGCTCCAGTCTATTTAACGGATCTTCTATCGCCTTACAATCCATCGCGCTCTTTAAGATCACTAAATTCGAGGCTTCTGGTCATTCCTAGGATATCCAGATCCACCAAAGGAGGCAGAGCATTTTCACAATTAGCTCCGAAGCTCTGGAATAGCCTTCCTGATATTGTTCGTAGCTAAGACTCGCTCTCCCAGTTTAAAACTAGACTGAAGACGCATCTATTTAGCCAGGCATTCATATACATTTTTTATCTTACAGTTACTGTAAATTCGGCCTCTAGTTCATAAACGCCAGAGGAGAACTGGCCCTCGATTGAGCCTGGGTTCTCCCAAGGTTTTTTTTCTCCATTGGGTCATCTGATGGGGTGTTAGGACACCATTAGGTCACTGGATGGAGTTTTTCGGTTCCTTGCAACTGTTGCCTTTGGCTTGCTCAGTTGGGGATATTCAAATTAATTAACCAATCATACCATTGATCAGCTCTACCAAACTTGGATGTCTTTTTTCCAGTAATAAACTAACATTGTTAAGTTGTTTTGATTGATACTGTGAAGCAGCTTTGATACAATCTGTATTGTGAAAAGCGCTATATAAATATATTTGACTTGACTTGACTATAATAACCAAAGCACAATGCAACTATTTGCAAATATAAGATCAATCAGAATTCAGAATGCAAATATTATTGTGTTATCACTGATGGTTAGGTTTTCAAATAGAATCAAAGTAATTGGGAGATCATATAAAATAATAATAATAAAAACTGATAGATAGCACACCCTTGGCCTAAATTACACACAAAGTTTGAATGGAATATGTATATGCGTATGAAAATTAGCCTTTGGCTAAATCTGGTACAATGTATGAAACGAAAACATTTATGTTAAAAAACTATAAATGGTCCCTTTTCAAATAAATAAATTGTATGTTAAGCAATTTGGGCTGAATCAACTGCAGACATTTCAACCTACTCTCATGGCAATTCGTAACAATTCTACATCGTGGTGAAATCATTCAATCTTATTGTTACGTTATGTTGCGATCCGCTTACGCCCCACTCAGGGTTAGGGTTGGGCTGGACATTTATGCTTTGCTATAAAAAGTTTTCAAATCAAATCAAATTGTACAAATTCCTACAAAATCTCGAATTCATAAAATGTTTTCTCATGAGATCGGGTATCAGAACAAACCCTAACTAGAACTTTTTGTGAGGAATACCAATACATTGCTTGCACATCTAATGAGATCACTTTCTGAAGAATTGCCAAACAAACTCTGCGAAAACAACATTCAAATAATGGACCTCATCAAGCGTAAACTTATGCACAACGTGATTAACAACATATGTACATTGGATGATGTTCAAGTGGAGAAAACATGTACAGTATTGTTTACATTTAAATTTAAATAACGAAAAAAAAAAAAATCAAATGTCTGTCCATATACTGTGGTCTTATATGTTTGAAAGTATATTTTTCAAACTACATATCACATCTTATTATATTATAAGGGTTAAAAACATATTTGTAAACCTTTGTAATTAAGCAACCAGGGAAAACCTTGTGTGCAAGCTTGTGTTGTCCGTACCCCAAGGCCTGTGTACCCCAAAGAGCCATAAACCTCTGAAGATCCACTAGTCTCTATCGATCCCCTTTAAAACCCCTGAATAATAAATTCCAGCCCCCCCTCCCCTGTGTCCAACTGGGCCTAGGGTCGGTCTTAAACCCCACTAATTACTCAGCATTGAAAGGATATCATTCATCAACAGCATTATGGGACACTGAACTGCCACCTAAACTGACTCAATGAAATCACTGAATTGGAAAAGCTGGTTCTCGAAGAAGTTCGACCATATGGGTTTAAAACCATGATGTATCTACACTGCCACTCAGAATAAAGTTCAGAATAAATAACACATTTGAATGCTTTTGAAAGAAATCAATGCTTCTGCTGTAACCAATGTAGGATTTAGTTGATCAAAAATACAGTAGTAAAGTTGTAAATGTATAATTATAGAAACTTTATTTTTGCATATTTTTTAATTAAACTGTTTACGTGTGATGACACAAATCTAGCGTAATTAGCCATTACTCTCGACTTCTAAAGAAACTTGGTGTTATATAATACTTAAGAAATCATTCTAATGCGCTGATGTGAAAGGGTTCGGAAAGGGCAATGCGGTTTAAAGTACACTTGCATTTCCGGTCACTAAAATTTCAAGTCAAAATTTGAAACCAAAATGGTTGATATAAATGTATTGCTCTGTTGTTCTTTTGAGAGGTGAAGGCTATTCAATGCACTACCAACTTCAAAGAAGAAAGCAAACTGGATCTAACCAGGACACAAAGAGAAGTGGGCATCCCAGACGCATAAAAACAAGAGGGAAGAGTACACCAGGCTCTCTATTTTAAGAAACAGACCCCTTACTGGTGCTCAGCTGGCAGCTTCAATAACCTGTACTCATTCAACACCAGTTTAACGTCAAAAGAAAGAATGAAAAGGAGGCGAAGAAGAATAAGAAGGCAACGAAAAATGGGTAAAATAACATGGCCCATGGCCCTTAAATCTGGCTTAGGGCATAATGTGATTATGTCTGACCCTTTAATTGTAATTGTGAAAGTGATGATACACGTCTAAAATTATTATCAGTTATAATATTGTTACTTTTTTAGATCCCTGGCTACAAGAGGGTTTGAATGAATGCAGTAACAACTGTTATGGAGTAGGTGTTTGTTAATAGATATTTGTAGAGTACTGGTGGAATTATAGGTGCCGTTTCACAGATGGTTTGGCAAGTGTGCCAGAGGTCTGGTGGATTGTGTCCAGGGAGGGACCCTGCTGCTTTATAGGGTCTGATACTGGTGTCCCGAGACACCCCACTCACTCATGCATAATGCACAGGACCCTAGGGCCAGCCAGAGGGCTTCACTCGAGACAACCACCTGAGATCTCACGCCCATCACAGGTGTGTGTGTGTGTGTGTGTTTAAATCTTTGTGTTACTCTAATGTGTCTTTTGCTGCTTCACATTAGAAACATATGCAATATACATGTTACAGATGCAAAATACAGATTATGAGGAAACCAGAACACATTCGGTTACAAAAGACTCTATTCAAAGTGATTCTGCTAATGTTGTGTTGCGATGTTATTTGAGCTTGCAAAAATGCAATATTTTAATAATACATAATACAATTTTACTACAAACAGACAATATTACTCCAGACAACATGTTAGAAAGTGTACAGTAAATTGTACTCTACATGAGTATAACGTTTACTGTACATACTGTAGGTTACATGAGAATGTGATCTCTTGGACAGACTACTAAAGTGTATTTTTGTAGAAATATTTTTCTTTTTAAATATTAGGAGAGAAATATAAACCGTAAAAACGTTTTTAAAAAAACCTAAAACTAAAACAAAAAAACTTAAAATTTAATGAACTATCCATGATTTTCCTGAAGAACAAAATTACCCATTATGCTTTATTATGCTAACCCATTATGGATATATATTTTAGAGAGATTTCTTTGCAAACTAATTATGTTTTGTACCATGGTTGAATTTCTGAGCATTTATTAATTGCAGGTTAAGTTAATCAGCTATTCGCACTGACGCTTAACAATTAGACTTAAAAATATGTCTTATACTGTGTCCTGTAGCATCAGAAATTTACGAAATTTTGCAAATTTCCTAAGATTTTGATAACTTCGGACCTTGTGCACACACGATCCAAGCATTTTAGTTAGAGATGCACGGATCAACCGGCCAGGGACCGGAATCGGACGATTTTCTGCATGATCGGCTCGAACCGGTGACCGGTCAGTCTCACGGCTTTCCCATCCCGAGCCCATTGGTTTTGTTGCCAGCGGCACATGCACGAGTTCTCACTCTCTTCTCTCTGACGGTGTAGTGACACGCACCCGCCTCCTCTCACTCGTTTCATTCTGTCCAGTTCAATAGTGCTTGTATTGCACATAATTTGACTAACTCTCGCAAGTTTCGCTCGTTTACAGCACTGATCTATATAAGTGGAGCACACAAGCCGTCTCAAAGTCTCAAGCAGCTTGTGAGTCGCAAGAACCAAAACGAGTGCCTTACTGTGAATAAACGGTCAAATACACACAAAATTATGTCAAAATGCAGTCTTGGTGAATTTTCAAGTAAACAGTCAGGGCCAGATGTACTAATGCTTTTGCACTCACTTCAGGCGCATTTGTTTCGCAAAGTGCGCATAAAACCATATGTACGAACGGGACACACCGAGATGAAAGCGCAGACTGCCTGTCGCGGGAACTGAAAATGGCAAAATGCGCTTTTCGTGTCAGGCATATGCATTCATGGGATGGTCAAGGGGAAAGTGGGAGTGTCACATAAAGAGATGGGAGGGGAAGCGTAAACTGCGCCTAATTATGTATTCCGCATTATACAGAAAAAGCCGGTGAAAGCGCGCCTCTGTTTTGCGCTGAAAATTCTCCGCCTCTTAAAAGCAGGTGTAACTTAGGAAGCAGGTTTCCTGGCATACGCCTCCTGGTGAAATGGCAGCAGTAATCAGAGTAAGACGAAGGAGATGAGCTGAAAAGAGTTTTGCCACAAGAATCACACTTTTTCAGTCGAGTGAAAACGAAATCATTAAGCGTTACAGATTAAGCAGCTACGCAATATTACAGTTACTTGGCATCAGGATCATTTCAAACAGTCATAGCATCAGCAGTAGGAATATCGCAATTTATGGTATAGTGGGTGGGGACAGGCGCTGGTTACCTGATGAACTGCAGGTTTGGTACATAACACGCACACTGCGCTTTCACATCAAGCGTTTTCTGCGTTCGCAAATCATCTGGCCCTCAGTGTTGAAACTTAATTAGTTGAGAAAGATAGTGCACGTTGTGTAACAGTATATTGACTCCATGCATAAACTTTTAAAGTGACAGCAGCCTAATATTCCTGCTGATGTCTGTCATGTTAATAAAAAAAAAACAAGAGACAAAGAAAATCACTCTCTGCTCTGGACTGGATAACTTTGTAACTAATTGTAAGCATACATTTCTTTTAAATTTTTACAATGAAGACAATCCAGTTTTATTTTATATTTGATCACTTTAATTTCTGTAGTATTTCTTACCTGAATGTACTGTATACCCACCTGAAAAACAGTATTTATTTCATATCTGTCTTTATTCTATTGCATTTATTTGTGCTGTTGTTTTAAATGTGTTTATTTGTTCTTATTTTATTACTGTTTTTTACTTGTTTTTTTTATGAAAATAAAATTTTGCAATAAAGAAAAGTACATTTTTGCTTATAGTTCTTTGAAAGAAAATCGTAATTGACAAAAATCGGCATCGGCAGGTCACACTTACAGTAAAATCAGAATCGGACAAGAAAATTGTAATCGGCGCATCTCTAATATTAGTCATAATGCGTCACATCCAACAAATATGTCAGATTGTATCTGCAAAATAATAAAACGCATCAAAATTTTCATTAAACATCCAAACATTTTCATAATGTTCGTACTGTAAATTTGGTGAAGATCTGATGAACGGCCATGGAAGAGTTTGAAAAAGTATGGAAATTTACAGATGCAAATAAATCAGATACAATTTAAATACATAATTTCTTCCTTTTACTTAAACTTACTTGAAACATGGTCAATAACAATTTTACAAACACTCTGACTACCAGTCAAAGCACAATGAAACAGCACAATTAAATGTAAATGTATTAAAATTGATTTCAGTAAACAAAAGTATTTCATTAATATATTGACTTTAACTCTATGAACTTTCCCATTTACTGCTTCGTGATCAGATGCAGAATTTATTACGGCTTGGCTTTACATGTTCAAGTGACCCAAATCTTTGAGTTTCCCCATCCGCTCCATTGTGATCAGATACAGAATTATTACGGCTTGGCACAGGCCTCGTTCCTGCACACGAATCGGGGTGTCACAGCGGTGGTGGAACAGCACAATGGAGTTGAGGACTAAAGATGATCTCCTGCTATCAGAGGATCTTAAAAAATAAGCGATTAGACCAAAAAAATCAGGTGCAGCCCTTACTAAAGATGTCTGTGGATAGAAGATAAAGCACA